>VDFB02193867.1:426183676-426247215 GCA_007258455.2 Sequoia sempervirens
TTTTAATGGAATCCATATGTAATTGGAGTGACTAATAGTGGGCCACCCTAACATCTTGCATTCCAAACACTACAATCATAAAAGACACAATCATCTAGACTAGAATTTGGAAATTCAGAAATTTGAGAGGATGAAATTGACTTCACATTAATTTTCACAGACCAAACAAAATTGTCAATTCCCACTATCTTTCACAATATTCAATTTTATTTTAGATTGATGGAGATTGATTCCTTCAATTCTCTCCCATTGTGGCATCATAGAATAGGTTCAAAATTATGGGATGCCTTAATGTGAACTTTAGGCCTAATTTGACATTAGTTGTCCTTTGGATGTGGCTATTCTCCTTACAAAATAACATGTCTAAGACATTTAACATATTGTATACATCTCAATTCTAACTTTTAATTAATCCTCGTAATCATCCCATAATTAATTAAATATTACATTATTTAATTATTATTTAATTTTATTTTGCAATGTCTCGAGCTACAAATTTTCACGTGTCTTCTGCTTTACCAAACACTAAGGGTTGTAAGGGAAATGCGTTCGCTCCTTTGGATTGTCATAACGACTCAATTCCCTCGAATGTCGAATCATCCCCCTTTCTCTGTTGCCCTCCTATGTTACTGATCTTCCCTATGCATCATCTTTAGGCAAGGACTTTGACCATGACAAGTACAATAAGGCTTGCATTTCCCCTGTTGTTGCTGCCTCCACCGCTTCTCCTATATTGGTTGGCTCCTTGGTGGCCTGGGAAAAGGTTCCTATGCACGATGGTCCTCTTGTTTCATCAATGCTATCATTGGTATGCCCTAATCTAGCTAGGGTTTTGGACTATCAAAACACAAAAAATTCCACAGGAGAATCTATATCCTGCCAACCTACCATTGCATCTTAGGGTTCTTCGGACTCAAAGCCTGAGCTTAGCTTTCCCTTTCAGGATATGCTTTTCGATCTGAAATAGGGGAAATTCAAATTAGATTCCTAGGATGCTCAACCATTAAAGGCCAATTTGACTCCTAATGTGCAGGGGGACTCCAAGAACAACCCAAAATCCTACAACAGGAAAGCTCCCTCCTCCCCTGTACTGGTCTTTTCAAAGAAATTCAATAAGGAAGTGGATGTCAGAGAAAAATATTTTCCCTCTAATGGACTAATTAGGAAATTCAATCGCCTCTAGCCAAAATTACCAGATTTACATGACTAGATCACATCAACATGCAGACCTATGCTCAGAGGTAACTTAAAAGTCTACTTGTGTGCTCAAGGATTTTTTATTGTGGTTTTTTATTGCATTTAGGATAGGGATGCCATTCTACAAGAAAAATAGTGTTAGGGGCAAAGCATTCTCCTTCTCAAACCATGGTTTCTTGACTTCAACCCGACTACTATTGCTTTCTCTGTTAAACCTGTTCAGATTTGCCTTCCAATTCTTTCATTATAATTATGGTTTGTTAAGTGCTACCATGTGATTAGGGATATCATGGGTTGCTTTCTTGCTATGATAGGGGAATATAATCGCTAAAAGATGAGCAACAAACTAAAGAGAGTGCAAATAACAACTAAAAACACCCTACACTTCAAGATTGGGCAAATGATGAACTTAACAACATAAAAATGGAACCTTTTACCTTGTAGAGTTGTTCTTTGGTTGGCCCTTCGATTGTAGATGAGATGTATGCTCCTTGATGGCAAGTAGATGCAAGATGTGAAGTGTGAGATGCAAGATAGTTAGCCAAAATGGATGTAAATGGCTAAGTGTAGATTGAGAAACAAAATTGCAAGAGTTTGGCTAGCAAAATGATCTCCCCCAAATGAGAGAAAAGAGGGGGTATTTATAGAGATTTTGGAAATCTCTAAGGAAATGGATGGCCAAGATTGAGCCACCAATGATCAAGATGTAGGGCCAAGGTGAGTTGAGAACTCACAAGCCCTCACATCTTGACATGTGGCATGTGATATAGCCCTAAAAGGTGAAGTGGACATGAGGTGGAAGGATAGTACATGACATGGAGGGGTGCCAAAGTACCTGGGATTGACAAGATCTCCCCCTGGCAAAGGAGGCTGAACCCCATGTGGGTGAGAGGACATGCGAGGAATTAAAAATTCCTCAAATATCCTCATGGGGAGAGGGGAAAGAATAAAGAATAAAGAGAGGACATGTGGAAGAAGTGAAGGAATTAAAAATTCCTTTTGAGTGCATTGGGGGATTAAAGAGTGAATTAAAAATTCACATGGGGAAGTGGAGTGCCTTGCCCAAAAGGAGAAAGTCTTTAATAAGGTTGACTAAGGATACATGCCATAAATGGGAAGAGGATTAGGTTGGTCTAACCATATGATTAAGGTTGTGCAAGTACTTAATTAGATGGACTAATGACTCATTAGAAGCAAGTGGGAGATTATGGAGGATGTGACCCTAATGATGATTAAGGGTGTGCATATGCTAACCATAGTTAATTAGAAGAAGATGAAGGAGTTAAGATGGATTAGAAACCAACTTGCAAAAGTTGGAGGATGTGACCATGAGAGAGAAAAAGAGGAATTAAAAAATGAATTTAAATTCCGAAAAGGTAATATGACTAAATTAAATAAAATGGTGTATTTATTTAATTTAGAGGAGAAAGAGGGGTAAAGTATTTATAAAATTAAATACTTTATGAATCCTATGTAAGATGCAAGGTATTAATTAAACAAATGATTTAATTAATATTAACAGAGGGGATAAGCAACTGGATGAATAAGGAGACGTCTTTGATCATATGGAAGTGGTCAAATTAGATGTCTACATTTTTCCTTTCTTCGAAACACTATTAGGATAATAGGGTTTCGAAGAAAAACAGAATACAGATAACTCTATAGAGGAAGAGATCAGAAAAGAGATGCCCCAGCATGGGGGGGGAATGTCTGTGAGTTGCCCCAAATGGAGGGAATGTGGAGAGGATGCTCCAGTCTAGCAAAGGTAGGCTTAAAGCAACAGGTTGGGAGAGAATGGTAGGGTATGCCCCCTCGAGAAGGTGAACGGGGGAGGAAAAAGGGGTCTCGGTCAACTTCTCGAAAGTAAGGAGTGGTATATGTTGTTGGAAAGAGCACGAAAAAATGAGAAGAATGGTGTTTGAATGGATTCAATCAGGTAAACAATGTGCGAATGGAAGCCCCGGAAAGAAAGAGGCTAGATGAATTAGTTGGAAGAATTTGTGGTAAATAAAATTAAAAAAAAAGACCTTTTATTTGAAAAGGGAAAATAAGAGGGAAAAAGGTAATAAAAGGTAATTGGAGAATTACCTTTTCTCATTGTGACAGCTAGCAAGTGTGGAGAAGGAGGAAAGGAAGAAGAGGAGACGAGAGAGATCAGACACGATGCCAGAGTACGATAGTGACATCATTCATTGGGCGGACGAGAGGCAGATATTCTTCACCCACCATGTCGTACCATGCCAGGTTAGCCCAAAACTTAACTTTTTGATTTTGAGTCATTTATGTAAGTGTTTTGGAAAAACAAAAACGTGGGTTTTGTCCGGGAGGGCAGGAAAAAAAATGGGTAGGAGGCAGATATTCAATATTTTTTATTATTTGGAATCCGCATGGGGGGGACAAATCAGGCGGCCGCCCACGTGGACGGGTCCGCCACCGGGCTCGGACGGGTCCACCACGGGCGTGGGGGCGGATCGCGGGGCGTGGTCTCGGTCGCCTGGGGCGGGTCCGCCATGGAAGCAGGTCCGCCGCGGAAGTAGGTCCGCCGACGTTAGGGGAGGCAGGGGTAAAAAATGATGGATGGGAAACCCGAGAATGACGAGGGGGAAATTTTTTTGAAAACGATAAAATGAATTGTGTACATGCAGAAAATGGGCATTTTGCGGATGCGAGAGAGACGATTCAGAGGTGTTGAGGAGATGCATAGCGAGGATGAATGGGGAGGATTGCAAGAGACTAGCAGAGGCATGACTACTTTATATGATGGAATATCCGACGGTCAAGGCCCACGGGGCCATGTTGACAGCGTTGATAGAGCAGTGGGATTCAACGACATCGACCTTTCACCTACTGATAGGGGAGATGACGGTGACACTAGAGGATGTATGGCGGATCCTGAGGCTCCTGATATTAGGGCTCCCAATTAGCAAGTGTTGGTTAGAGGGGGAGACACTGGACGAGTCTCTTTAGGTAGTGTTTGGGGATGACGAGCTACTAGTGCAGCGACAACAGCTGGATGTAGATAGGTTACTGTCATGCAGGGTACCGGTACTATCACTATACCTGACAGGGTTGATTAGTGGTATACTTCTGCCAGATCGGAGTGGTCGGTTTCTTCACATAAGGATGGTCGAGGTGATTCATCACATCATCGAGGGCCGAGAGGGACAGTTCGCGTGGGGGACTTGCATGTTAGCACAGTTGTATCGATACATGCACGTGATTTGTTACCAGTAGCAGTTGAGTGTGACACACGTCACACTACTACAGGTGTGGGCTTGGGAGCATATCCGCGTGACCAGGACGATTATAGCGAGAGTTGGTGAGCATGATGACAAGGAGGCCGTAGCATGGTGGTGGGGAGCAGAGGCAGTTCGGAGTGAGATAGGATATTCCGGCAGGCCGAGTAACATTTCAATGATTGACGAGGGAGCGGCCGTGGGGAGCAGCGTTAGATCTACGTAGCGTGTGGGGTGATATTGAGGGATTGGTGTTTAGGGCCTATCCTGATAGGCAAGAGGGGCCGCGAGATGCAGGGACGACAGAGCGGTATGATGAGTGGTTCAGGTGACATCCGCCTAAGTGGATTACACTAGTGGTGCCAATCGAGGAGGCACAAGGATTTGGGTTAGAGGATGAGAGGCGATTGCGGGCATTGAGTCCGCAAAGACCGTCGAGAGGATGGAGAGGAGGATGAGGGGTATAGGAGCAGGTGATAGGAGGTCGGAGGAGGAGATGACAGTGGAGGGGTCGGAGGGGAGGAGGGGATGCGGCAGAGGGGGGGCCGAGGCTAAGGAGGTGGCGGAGGATGAGGATGAGGCTAAGGAGGTGGCAGAGAGGAGGCCGAGAGCTCAAGGGCGGGGTCGATAGGAGAGGAGGTCGGGAGCCCAAGGAGGAGAGCCACAGGGTACACAGGGCGAGGCCAGCGGGGCCGGAGGGGAGGAGGGGGGACAAAAGATAGCCAGGGGTACCAGAGGACAGGAGGTAGACGGAGTCAGAGAGGAGATGGACGGAGATCTAGGAGGGTAGGGGGGACAGGAGACAGCCGGAGGGGAGGAAGGGCAGGGGACAGATGGAGACTTAGGAGGGCAAAGGGGATAGAAGACAACCAGAGGGCAAGAGGGGTAGGGGAGAAATGGAGGGGAGGAGGGGTAGGGGACAGACAGAGCCATAGGAGGACAGCAGCAGCGGGGAGCCCTCGGGGTGATAGAGGTGGATGAGATGGAGCTATCAGTAGAGAGTGAGGGGTACCAACCACGAGAGATGGAGGTCGATTTAGATGTGCACGATGTAGCACCGCTAGCAGCACCACCACCCAGAGGGAAGGATTTGTGGGTGGTACTAAGAGAGATAGTGGAGAGACTGCGATGGAGCGAGCAGTGAGTGCGGGGGACAGAGGCAGAGCGGATCGAAGTAGAGGTGGAGAGGGATGATTTGCGGGCCCGATTTTCTCAGGGTGAGAGAGACTACATGGAGCTGGTCAGGCTAGTATCAGAGCAAGAGAGGAGGTTGGTGAGAGAGAGAGATGAGAGCCACGATGAGGCTGTGGATCTGCGGGCAGAGGTGGAGAGATTGCAGGCGGACGTGCAGAGTCAGATGATGTAGATGGAGAGATTTGGTTTGGTGGGAGAGGGGGCAACTCAGCAGGTTGTCAACGGGGGGACAGGGAGTGCAGTGGATGCAGAGAGTGTGCAGAGGGAGCTAGATGAGCTTAGGGATAGGGTGCGCATAGTGGAGGCAAAGAGAGATGTTGCACAGGCACAGGTGGAGGTGTTGGAGGTAGGGAAGGATGTGTTACAGGCGCAGGTCCAGGTAGCACAGAGTGAGAGGTAGGTGGCCAAGACAAAGGTACAGTATCTTTGTAGAGAGAGAGATATAGCGACATCGTAGGCATCTAGCTTGCGATGAGAGTGGAATGTAGCTGAGCTGAGATTGCAGGCCTTGCAGAGAGACAAAGATGCAATAGTGGCATGGGGATAGGCTGCACAGAGGGAGAGGGATGCCACAGAGTTGCAGATGCAGACACTACAGAGTGAGAGGGATGCAGCACGGGCTCAGTTGCAGAGGGGGCTAGTTGAGGGGGGAGGGATAGGGGCAGATGTTCAGGAGCTACACACACAGTTACTTGCATTACAGGCAGAGAGGGACAAGGGCACAGAGCAGATACAACAGTTGATATTAGCTTAGGAGGCTTGGGTACAGGAGTGGCAGGCTATCAGTGCAGATCAAGATCGGTATAGGCATGAGCAGAATGCCGCAAGACAGATAGCTGGGTAGAGGGATGAGTTCATGTAGCAAGCGAGCTATTGGAGGGGTGTATATGAGTAGGTCGTTCTGGATCGAGCGCAACACATGGCGTGCTACGTCAATCATGCCCCACAACCACTAGGGCCATCTGAGTCATTAGGGACACGCACCAAGGGATTTAGTGACTATTAGCAAACTTTGTCTCCATATGGTGGTTATCAGGGGACTCCTACCTGTGAGTACTAGAGGACTCCCACCCATGAGTACAAGGGGATTCCAGTGCACAGAGGGCCAGTACCTAATTCTCTGCAGAGATCAGATGTGGGCAGCTCATAGTAGAGTGGGCAGATGCAGCGGGTAGGACATTGATTGTTTTTTGGCAGATACATGATGGATATTTTGTTCATGTCGCCAGAGATCAGAGGTGATCGACATCTTTGGATTTTGTATCTTATTTGGCGATATATGATGGAGATGCATTGTATTATGATAGGATATTTATTATTTTGATTATGCGAGGGCCTTTATTGACACTAGGCATGATATTTCTTATATGCGGCTATATGGGATGATTTATGATGTGGTTTCATATATATACACATGTTTATATGGATGGATGATTTATGCTTTATGATTATGAGTTATGGATGTATATGTTCATGATTATATATGTTTTTATGATTATGATTGATGGATGCATATGTATGTCATTATGATTATGATGATGGATACACATTTGTTTATGTAAATGGATAATTATGTATGCTTTATGATTTATGATTTATGGATGCACATGTTCATGTGGATCAGTGATTATGTAAATGCTTTTATGATTTATGATTTATGGATGCATATGTTCATGTGGATGGACGATTTATGTATGTTTTATGATTATGATTTATGGATGCACATGTTCATGTGGATGGACGATTTATGTATGTTTTATGATTTATGATTTATGGATGCACATGTTCATGTGGATGGAAGATTTATGTATGTTTTATGATTTATGATTTATGGATGCACCTGTTCATGTAGATGGACGATTTATGTATGTTTTATGATTATGATTTATGGATGCACATGTTCATGTGGAATATGAATGAAAGGTAAATGTTTATAATGCATCTAAGTGTCAATAAAGACCGTCATGAGAATGTGGATAGGCGATAGGCGTATGGAGGAGTGCATTTTCCAAAAAAACCATTAATATCCTAAGAGGAAGAGGACTCAAGAGGAAAGAGAACGAGAGTACTTGCACAACCAAAATCATAAGTCATGGTGATGGTCATGATGGAAATGAAGGGTGCATGCGAAGTGATGAAAATGTAGTGAAAATGCGATTTTGCCATCTTTGGAGCATTGATTTTTACTATAGCGTTGGATACAAAGTACCTTGATATGGAAGATCAAGGCGAATGAATATTCTACGCATGAAACAAACACAACAAATAAGAAGGTTATCCTCAATACCCCGAAGTCGCGATGACCTCGGTCGGGCCTGGTGTTGAGATAACCACAAACACACAAAGTTGTCCCAGCGTAACACAAGACCTTAGAGATTTTGGTGGGTCTTACGAGGGATAACCGAGAACACAACAGTCAAAAAAATGATCAAGGTATGCCCCCATGTCAGCAAGTCAAGGTACGCCATGGTATGGTGGATCAAGGCGACCCTGACAGGTGATGGTAAGGAACCCAAATGATAAACAAAATTCAAAAGCATCAAGAGATCACAATCAAGACTACAGGTCCTTTGCCATAGGATCGAGGTGATGGATGGGATTGACGAGGTCTGCTAGGAAGGATTCATCCTGTTGAGAGCAAAGATGGATACTAAACTATAATGACCTAGTTGATGTCGGATGTTATTCATGGACTAGATCTTGTAACACGAGGGAATTTTGTTTATTAAGAACCGGTTAGATGTGGGCATAACTTGATAATGAAGCACAAAAGACCGACACAAACCTACAAACCTAGGGGCTCGGGGGCCGATCATAGATTAGCCTTGCCTACGTGAAAGCGCAGAGCCCTCGTAGTTCTAGAAAAGACTATGGATAAAGCGAAAAGAAGACAATGGTGACTGATGATGATGGACAAATACTCCGGGGGTGAATCAAATGATCCACCTTGCCTACGTGACTACACAGGGGCAACGTAGTTCGACTGATGGACGCGACAGGATGGGATTTAGGTGAAGACCGACACGATGGATGATCCTACATGATGACACGGACCAAACGACAAAGGGAATGAATGACATAAGCTCAAAGTGGGATACTGAAAAGCTCAGGATGGGGGATAGGCTAGATGGATCGTCCAATGCTCAATCAATATATACCAAGCGGCCTAGGATGAGATAGGTGAGGACAATAGTGCGGATGAAAGCATAAAATAACTAGGATTTCAGGTAGATAATGATTAAGCCCTCTATGGATGACCCTTGTTACCAGGTTTTCACCATCCATACTTATCCAAGGCGCCACCAAGAGGTGGTTTTCACCATAGGACAAACTTATTTATCTTTACTATTTTGACTGATTTTTATTTTTATTTTTTCTTTTTTTGCGATTTTTTGATTTTTGATTTTTTGATTTTTATTTATTTTTATTTTTGCAATTTTTGATTTTTTGATTTTTGATTTTTTGCGATTTTTTGATTTTTTTATTTTTTTGATTAGGTGGGGTTACCAAGCGGATTTAGGTGTAGAACTTCTTCAAATGCATGATATTGATGGGTTCGTCAAGGGGTTCTCCTTCAAGAGTAGTCAACCTGTATGCCCCAAATCCATATTTAGCGGCTATGATATAGGGTCCCAACCAATTTGCTTCAAATTTTCCTTTCTTGTTTCGGTCTTGCTGAGTGCGCTGGTTCTCCTTAAGAACAAGCTCGCCAACCTGGAATTATCGAGGATGAACCTTCTTATTGTAATTACCTTTGAGGAGATTTTGGTATGCTTGCAGATGATCATAGACTTTTATTCTTCGTTCATCCAATAATTCCAGCTATGCAAGTCATGCAACACGAGCATCTTCTTCGCTGATAAGATTCTTCAGAGAAATCCTTAGTGATGGAAGCTCAACTTCAATTGGCAAGACAGCTTCAGCACCATATACTAAAGAATAAGGGGTGGTGAATGTCGGGGTGCGGATGGATGTGCGATATGCCCAAAGGGCATGATGAATATGGAGGTGCCAATCTCGTCCAGTGTTATTGACAACCCTTTTGAGAATACAGATAAGGGTCTTGTTGGTTGCTTCTTCCTGACCATTGCCCTGGGGTAATAAGGCATTGACCAACGATGTTGGATATGGAAGGTGTCACAAAGGTGTTTCATGGCTTGGTTTTTAAAAAGTTTTCCATTGTCAGAGAGGATGGTGGACAAGATACCATATCTATAGAGAATATGGTAGAGGATGAATTTGGAAATCTGAGTACCGGTGATCTGTGAAAGGGGCATTGCTTCCACCCACTTGGTGAAGTACTAAGTGGCGGTAATTATGAATGTATGGCCATCGAATGATGGTGGGTAAATCTTTCCAATCAAGTCGAAACCCCATTGAGAAAACGGCCACGGTGTCAGGAGGGGCTAAATATCTTATGCTGGGGCGTGAATCAAATCTGCATGTTGTTGGGCATGGAAGGCACTTCTTCACAAATTCACAAGCATCATGTTCCAATGTAGGCCAATAATATCCAGCTTGTAGGATCCTTTTGGCTAGAGCCATACCATTTGAATGAGCTCCACAAACACCACCATGTACCTCCGTTAGTGTAGCATGGGCTTCGGTCTCATTCAGACATCTAAGGAGGATTCCATCATACTCGTGATGATAAAGCGTATCACCGACGATAATGTATCGAGAAGAACGATGAAAGAAGGATTTGCGTTGATTACGTGTAAGATCCGAGGGTATAATATTATCATGAAGGTAGGTGTAGATGTCCTGGTACCATGGGGTAGTGAGACCCATAATGTCGCACACCATGTCAGTCTCAGGGATATCATATGCTGGGATTAAAATTTTTTCTACAAGGAACTCACATTTTGTTCGGTCTTTAGGCATGTCAATCAGGGAACCAATAGTGGCCATTGCATCAGCTGCTTTATTTCGTACCCTAGGAATTTGTTCAAATTGTATAGAGGTGAAATATTTCTTGAAATCATCCACCATGCACTTATAGGGAAATAGCTTATCATCTTTGGTTAGGAACTCATCATTAACCTGTCTAATGACTAGCAAAGAATCACCAAAGACTTTCAAATGAGTTATGTGCCACTGCTTTGCAATTCTGAGGCCAGTGAGGAGGGCTTCATATTCTGCCATATTGTTGGTACACGGGAATGCTATCCTGAATGATTTTGGAATGTAGTCGCCTTGAGGGGTAACTAATAAAATTCCTGTGCCTGATCCATTATGCGTGTATGAGCCATCAAAATATAATGTCCAAGCTGGTGCTTCTGTGACTATGTAAACTTCTTCGTCTAGAAATTCAGTGTCCAGAGGGTAAGCATCTACTAATGGTGCCTCGGCCAATTGATCAACTATGACCTGTCCCTTTATGGCTTTTCATTCCACGTACTCTATGCCAAATTCACTTAGGAGCATGACCCACTTGGCCATGCGGCCAGTCATAGTGGTTCTAGATAACAAATACTTCAATGGATCAATTTTGGAAATTAATTTAACTGGATGGTTGAGCATGTAATGTCAGAATTTTTGTGTGCTGAAGACGAGTGCAAGGCAGACTTTTTCCATAGGGGAGTAGTTTAATTCGTAGTTGACCAATGTCCGACTGATGTAGTAGATTGCCCTCTCTTTCAATGATTCATCATGTTGTGCCAACAATGCCCCCAGTGCGACTGAAGTGGCAGAGATGTAAAGCAGGAGGGGTTTGCCTGGAATTGGTGGCATCAAGATCGGTGGATGAGCTAAATATTCCTTAATCTTATCGAAACCCATCTGACACTGCTGGTTCCATTGGAAGGTGGAATCTTTCTTCAGAAGATGAGTGAATGGCTGACACTTATATGCTAGCTGGGCTATGAATTGACGGATGAACTGCATCTTCCCTTGGAGGCTTCTTAACTATTTCAGATTGCGCGGAGGTGGCATGTCCAGGATAGCCTTTACCTTGGCAGGATCAACCTCAATGCCCCTACGAGAGACTATGAAACCCAACAACTTTCCTGACGTGACCCCAAAGACACTTTTTTGGATTTAGCCACAACTTGTAATGCTTTAACCACTCAAATATCTTTTTCAAGATGGCAGGATGTTCTACTCGTGTTCTGGATTTCCCTAATAGGTCGTCAACATAATCCTCCATGATGATATGTATGAGGTCATGGAAGATGACCGTCATTTCCCTCTAATATGTTGCCCCCACATTTTTGAGACCAAAGGGCATAACATTGTAACAGAAAGTTCCCCAAGGTGTTGTGAAGGCAGTCTTGTGTTGGTCCTCAGGTGCGATTCGAATATGATTATAACTAGAGAAGCCATCCATAAGAGATAACATTTCATGTCCTGCCGTCAAGTCGACCAACATGTCAATGTTAAGTAGAGGGAAGTCATCTTTTGGGCAGGCTTTGTTAAGATCCCTGAAGTCTATGTAGACCCGAATGTCTCCATTTGGTTTGGCAACTGGTACTATATTGGAGATCCACTCAGAGTAGTCAATCGGTCTGATAAAACCTGCCTCTAGTAACTTCTCCAGTTCCTTCTTGACTAATAATGCGCCCTGTGGATGCATCTTGCGGAGCTTCTGTTTGACAGGCTTGGCGTCTGGGCGAATGTCTAAATGATGAACCACTAAGGCGAGGTCTAAGCTTGGCATGTCTGAGTACGACCAAGCAAAGTTAATGATTCCCTCTTGGAGTAGTTGCACAATGATCGAATAATCTTTCTCTGAGAGTGACTTAGCTACATAGGTGATTTTAGGATTTTTAGCAGTACCTAGATTAACTTCTTGAGTCTCTTCAATTAGAATAGACGATCGGGCAGATAACTGAGTTCCCACAAGGGGAAGATGAACATCTCCATCTTCTAGTGCCTCTTCAAGGTTTTTGCCATCAGATGCATCCTTTATTTTTACTTTTTCAAGGTCAGGAAGTGCCTCAGGGAGGTTTTCACTAGATGACTGCTTTTTACTTTTCTTATTCTTATTTTTGCGACTGGAGTGTTCATCCTCCCCTAATCCCATAAGGTTGAAATATGTATCCACAGACATACTGACAGGTGTGCTATTACGTAGGTCCCAATCAATAAGCTCAGGGTGACAAAGGGATAGGCTAATAGTGCAGACAAATAGACATTCGAACATGGATGATAGGTCAGTGTGATCGACGTCATCGTACGCACGTATGATGGATTCCTCCTCGAGTATGTCTTCCAATGAGCCATTGTCCATGACGACACTATTGGAAGTATTAGACGATGTTGCAGGGCCTTTCTAATTTCTGTCATACCCAATGCCTATGTTTTTTGGTAGCTTTGACGTATCAATGGGTTGCAACAACCCTTGTTCTTCTTTACCTAGGCCCCTGCCTTGATAGTTATGTTTTTCCATGAACTTTGTTGGCCAGGGGTACTTTTCCTTAAAATATTCCTTTAGAGGAGTTTCCGGTTCGGGCTCTTCATGATAGACCCATTGGCTTATGTCCTCTTCTGGTGCATCTATCTTGACACTTGGGGATCTGAAAGTGGTGGTAGGGATGTTTTTACCACTAAAGGTGACAGTCTTGTCTTCCTTTGGAGTAGCATGCAAAGGTTGACCATACTCATGTGGTGACGGTTGCATGGTTACTACATTAAGAGCAGTATGCATTTCGTATTCACCACACCCTTTGTCAATGATCTGGACTTTGGTGACTGTAGGATCAGTGGTGGAAGATGGAGGGGTTATCGCGATGGAGGGTGAGGATGATGACTGGGATGCCCCAATTTCAACCTTGGGACAATAATGTAAATGGGGAAATGACGCTTCTAAAGCGCAACAATATTCAAATGGTTGGGGATCAGCATAGATGGTGACTTCTTGTCTGTTGACTGGGAATTTTAGGCATTGATGGTATGTGGAGGGGACGGCTTGCATAGCATGGAGCCATGGACGGCCAAGGAGGAGAATATATGGAAAGTCTAGATCAAGGACATGACAGGTAATGTACTGAACCACAGGTCCCACTTGGATAGGAAGATTGATAATCCCTTCTGAATTCCTTTCTGCATTATCATAGGCCTTGATCATGATGATCTGATTACTTAAATCTGCTTGAGTATACCCCACCTGTTTTATGAATTTTAGAGTACACAAGTTGAGGGCAGAGCCATTATCTACCAAGACTCTTTTTATTTTATGGCGAGCAACGACGACTTCAATATGTAAGGGGCGATTATGATTGACATCGATGTTTGGCATATCATTTTGGCTGAAGTGCAGTTGATGAGATAAAGCTAGGTGTCCTACCAAAGCTTGGAATTGTGTAGGATCAATGTCATTAGGTACATGGGTTTCCTGTAGGGCTCTGTTGAGGATTTCTTGATGTACAGGGGAGGACTTAAGTAAATCCAAAATGGAGATATGTGTAGGGGTCTTTCCTAAGTGATCAAGGATGTTGTACTGAGAGCTTACGAGAGTTGATTGGGCAAGTGCGGGGGCCGCAGGGACAATGATGCGGGCTCGTCGTGTAGTAACAACACACTAAGGGTCTTTGGCTTTGACATGTATCATGGATACACGAGGTTCTACCTACTCAATGTAATGAATAATACCCTCGTAATTGAGGGGTACATTCTTATAGCTCACGTTATTTGTGTTGTTGTTTTGAGGATTACTATTGGAGGTGCTTGGGCCTTGATTATGGTTTGGAAAGGCGTTTTGATATATCTATAATTGAGCATTGGACGACGAAGCTTGACTGGGGTCAACCTTGATATCACCTTGATCTATGAGATCTTGGATGTAGTTTTTTAGACCCTGACACTTATTCAAAGAGTGTCCTTTGATTTTATGGAACTCACAATATTCATTTTCCCTAAACCATGCGGGCTTAGGTTTGGATTCGTCGAGTGGCTTGGTGACAAGGTATGTGATCAGATAGTTGATCTGTAACAGTTTATTGAAGATGACGCTCAGAGGTTCTCCTAATTGAGCATATAGGTGTTTAGTGTTCCCTTGGTTATTCTGATTGGACTGTTGGGGAGGACAGGGTGCCCCCTACGATATAGATATGGCGTTAGGTATGGGTTGTTGTTGTCTCTGGGATGTGTTAGCCACGTGGACATGTTTAGTATCAGTAATGCCATCGTTTACTGTGTTTTTGTTCTTGTTCCAAAAATGTGGCTTGTCGTTGAATGACCTTTCTTTATCTTGATTATATATTTTGATGTGCCCCTTAGCAACAAGGGCATGCTCAAGGATGGGTCCCTTCTCTACTATCTCCGTGAAAGTGGTGACACAATGTAATCTAAAGTTATGAGCCATGTCGGGATGAGAGTTCTCCACGAAGAGGGTGACCATGTCCTTTTCTTTCAAAGGGGTTTTCATTTGGCTTGCTAGCGCACGCCACCTTTGGAGGTAGTTAGTAAAGGTTTCCCCTTCACGTTGTTTCTCTTTGAGGAGATCCAAGGTATCGGTGTCCTCCAAATTGAAGGAGAAGTAGGAGACAAACTTTTCTAACAGGTCTGCAAAAGATTTTATGGATCCTTTTTCAAGGGTCATGAACCACCCTAGGGCGTTGCTTGCCAGACTCCGTGGGAACAGGTACAAGAGATAGTTGTCATTGTGGATAACTTCTTGACACTGGGAGTAAAACTCCTGCAAGTGGGCCTTAGGATCTTTGTTCCCCCTATATTTGTCAAACTTTGGCATCTCAAAATGTTTAGGGAAGGGAATCAATGAAATGGAGGGATCGAATGGATATGGGCATATATCTTCGAACTTGAATGATTGTTTGCCAGTCCCTACCTAAAGATCTTTCAGAGCAGCTTTGATTTCTAGTATGTCTACATTGGCCAGTGTGTTGGATGGGTATTGATGGTAGGACAATTATGGATTTTGAGATGACGCTTGGAGATGGGTGTATGGATAATGAGGAGGTAGTATCCCCTGCTGATGCGCCAAGGGATCTTGTTAATAAAGAGGTTGTTGTTGCGAGGTGGAATATGGATTGGTTGGGTAGTTATGGGTGGTGTACTATTGGGGAGCATGGAGAAGGTGTTGTTGATTGGTTTGTGGATATTAGGGGTACTGATGTGACTATTGCGAGGCCACATAAGATGGTTGTTGTTGATATTGTTGCTGGTTATAATAATTGTAATGATGGGGTGGTTGTTGGTGCATTGTTGGCGACTATGTTGGGCTAGATGGGATGTTATGTGGTGGTTGCGCTTGTAGGCATAAGATGGATGCAAGGAATGGAGATATAGTTGGGGCTGAAGGCCGAGGTTGATTTCCTTGCGATTGATGCGGTGGTGGTTGTGTTGAAAATAAAGGATTGACCAATGGTTGTTGTTGAGGTCGAGGTGCGGTTGAGATGTTTTGCGAGGGGGGTTGTTGAGCACTAGTGGGAGCATAGGATTGGGATGTATTTTATGGAGGGATGTTGGATTGGGGAGGTTGTTGGGGTATGAACGATGATGGTGGAGGATTTGTAGCCCCAGGAGGTGGAGGCAAGGTAATGAAAGGGTTGCCCCTAGTGTTGACAGGAGGTGGATTCGAGGGGGGTGGTGCCGGTAGCATTAGTGGTTGTGGTTGTGGGACATTTTGTGGCATGCCAAATGCAAAAGGATCATTGGGATCTGTGGTTTGGGGTGTCCCTGTGACCGAGATGGTGGGATGTGTGGGATTTCCAACAGGATACAGAATAGTGTTGCTGAATTCAAGTTGATGCCAACCTTCTACGGAAGGAACATTGGGGACGTATGAGCTACTTGGGATGTTATGTGAACTTTGGGGTACGTTAGATGTGGAGGTGCCATACTTGGATAAGTCGACACCTGACGGCAGTTTGACACCTTTGTCAATCAAGTGAGCCAAGATTTCCTCGCCATGTTTTTCAAGAAGGCGTTCTGTCATTTGTGCATTAACAGGGTTACTGAAGTGTTCCTCAAATGTGAGCTCAGGTTGATTAGCCATGTTTTCCTCCCTAGGTGGTGATGTGTTTTGGCCATCCACATTGGATTGTGATGAGATGCCATTGTGGGGATCATGAGGGATGTTAGCACCATTGTTAGGATCTGATGAGATGTTCATTATGTTGTTGGGATCTTGAGGGTTGTTTGATTGGGCATTCTGGGCTTGTTGGTCGGCCATTTTCTTCGCCTGTAATCGGGTTTGAATGGGCATGCAAGATGATGAGATGGATCAAGATATTAGAAAGACCTAGATGATGAAAGATTAATTCGATTTGATGGGAGATTAGCCGATGACGATCGGTCAGACCAACGTGGATTGATTTGATGAAATTAGATTGGATTGATTAGTAGACACTGGATTAACCTAGATTTTGGATCTTGATCTGGATAGATTTGATGATGTGGGGGTTGGACCGGTCTGATGATTAGGATTGATTTGATGATAAATATGATGAAGACCAAAATCCACAACCGAGTTTAAGAAGGATCCTTGGTAACACTAGGTGTTAATTAATTGATTGACGGGTAGATGTATGATAACGACACCGAATCCAACTTGAGATAGAAGCAGATTGATTGGGTCAAGAAGGATGACCGACTTAAGACGAATAGCAATCCTAAGTCAGTTACGATGATTACGATTAGGGATGAACACCTAGGTCAACTTGGATGACTACTCTAGCGGGCTTATATGGAATATCAGAGATCGGAGATGAAAGCGGATTCAGGATGGATGGGGAGCATCTCAGGACAGATGAATGACTCTTGGAATGAAAGAACAAGAACTCAAAACAAGCAAAAGAGTGCTCAGAATGAATGACTCTCAGAACGAGGGGATGAAGACTTAGAACGGACATTTAGATGTTCATTTAGGATGGTGAATAGGTGTATCGATGTACAAAACAGAGAGACAAGGGATGCCAAGTGATAATATACGTTGGTCAAAGGTCAAGTCCACCATAGGATGGGGTCAAGTCTGCCACAACATGAGGTTAAGGTCAGGTCTGCCATAACATGAGGTCAGGTCTGCCACAGCATGTGGTCAGGTCCACCACAACATGAGGTCAGGTCCACCATAGCATGAGGTCAGGTCCGCCAAAGGATAAGGTCAGGTCCACCAAAGGATAAGTTTAAGCTTGATTTTTTGATGGATGAGTAAGGCAAAGGACCCAAAATATAGCAAACATTGATAAAAAGATTTGGCTAAACTGAAAATGACTAGTTTTGCATGAGAAAGACAATTCAGACAACACAACCCTAAGATTAGTAGAAACGGGTATGGCCAACAAAGTCTTCTACTCTAGGATGAACATGGTTGCTAAGGAGTCCTCGATATACACCTGGTACATGAGGCCCAAACTGTGAACACCAACCCGTTACAAGCGTGAGTCGGGAACCTTAGCGAGATACTAAAGGCTCAGACCAACTCTTCACGTCATCCCGACGCTTCGCCAATTACAACGTGGTTGGATTGAGGTATAGCTTTTGCTCTCCCCCCCTTTATATACCCCGCTGGTACGCGTGGTTGGAATCATCCCTTGGGGTGATGAAATCCCCAAGCATGTCCCACTAAGAAAATGAAAATAGGGTGACACAAAAGACTTGGAAAGCTACAATTTCTCGTCACCTAGGATCGCCAAATGGTAGAAGGGGATTGGACAAGTCAAATAGCCTTCCACAAGCACGCTAAACAAGGTTCGTTGACCCCTCTAATTAAACTATGTGCCTAATTTACCAAAGAACAATTGGTCAAAACTTAAAATTTCACCTTTGGGAGGTCAGGTCCGCCACCAAAGAGGTCAGGTCCACCACTGGAGGTCAGGTCCGCCACTAGAGAGGTCAGGTCTGCCACTGGAGATCAAGTATGCAACCGGAGAGGTTAGGTCCACCACCAGAGAGGTCAAGTCCACCACCAGAGGTCAAGTCTGCCACCGAAGAGGTCAGGTCTGCCACCAGAAGTCAGGTCTGCAATCGGAGAGGTCAAGTCCGCCACTGGAGAGGTCAGGTCTACCACCGGAGGTCAAGTCTGCCACTGGAGAGGTCAAGTCCACCACCAAAGGTCAGGTCTACAACTGAAGAGGTCAGGTCTGTCATCGGAGAGGTCAGGTCCACCACCAGAGGTCAGGTCCGCCAATCTGTAACCTGAACTTGCGAAAATGCCAAAAATAACAAATGTGAAAGAAAAAGACTCGTTTGTGGGTCCCACTGGGCATGCCAGAAATGTGATAGGGGAATATAATCGCTAAAAGATGAGCAACAAACTAAAGAGAGTGCAAATAACAACTAAAAACACCCTACACTTCAAGATTGGACAAATGATGAACTTAACAACATAAAAATGGAACCTTTTACCTTGTAGAGTTGTTCTTTGGTTGGCCCTTTCATTGTAGATGAGATGTATGCTCCTTGATGGCAAGTAGATGCAAGATGTGAAGTGTGAGATGCAAGATAGTTGGCCAAAATGGATGTAAATGGCTAAGTGTAGATTGAGAAATAAAATTGCAAGAGTTTGGCTAGCAAACTGATCTCCCCCAAATGAGAGAAAAGAGGGGGTATTTATAGAGATTTTGGAAATATCTAGGGAAATGGATGGCCAAGATTGAGCCACCAATGATCAAGATGTAGGGCCAAGGTGAGTTGAGAACTCACAAGCCCTCACATCTTGACATGTGGCATGTGATATAGCCCTAAAAGGTGAAGTGGACATGAGGTGGAAGGATAGTACATGACATGGAGGGGGTACAAAGTACCTTGGGATTGGACAAGATCTCCTCATAAAGGAGGTGCTTGTCCCATGTGGGTGAGAGGACATGTGAGGAATTAAAAATTCCTCAAATATCCTCATGGGGAGAGGGGAAAGAATAAAGAATAAAGAGAGGACATGTGGGAAGAAGTGAAGGAATTAAAAATTCCTTTTGAGTGCATTGGGGGATTAAAGAGTGAATTAAAAATTCACATGGGGAAGTGGAGTGCCTTTCCCAAAAGGAGAAAGTCTTTAATAAGGTTGACTAAGGACACATGCCATAAATGGGAAGAGGATTAGGTTGGTCTAACCATATGATTAAGGTTGTGCAAGTACTTAATTAGATGGACTAATGACTCATTAGAAGCAAGTGGGAGATTATGGAGGATGTGACCCTAATGATGATTAGGGGTGTGCATATGCTAACCATAGTTAATTAGAAGAAGATGAAGGAGTTAAGATGGATTAGAGACCAACTTGCAAAAGTTGGAGGATGTGACCATGAGAGAGAAAAAGTGGAATTAAAAAATGAATTTAAATTCCAAAAAGGTAATATGACTAAATTAAATAAAATGGTGTATTTATTTAATTTAGAGGAGAAAGAGGGGTAAAGTATTTATTAAATTAAATACTTTATGAACCCTATGTAAGATGCAAGGTATTAATTAAACAAATGATTTAATTAATATTAACAGAGGGGATAAGCAACTGGATGAATAAGGAGACGTCTTTGATCATATGGAAGTGGTCAAATTAGATGTCTACACTTGCAATGGATTCAGACAGAACCAATTTCACCCACACAACTTTTTTGTGCATCCTTGTTGACATGGATGTCACAAGGGATCTTCATGTAGACATCACATTTAAGTTTGTTGATTGCAATTGGACGTAATTCCTTGACTACGAAGGTTTACCCTTTTTTTGCAAGAAGTGTTTTGAAACAAGTCATATGGCCAATTCTTTCCCTAAAAGCATTAAAAATTTTGATCAACATTCTTGCTGGGTTGATGCCAAGCTTCATCATTACATAGTCAATGCGTCGTCTAACGTGAAAGAGGGAAAGGTGCCCTAGTCATCTCTAAGGGATACAATGGGTATGGGTGAAGCTCACAAGGCTTTGAATCTTGGCACAAATGCAATTGCAGCCCAAAGACAGTCTCAACATTTAGACTGCACTCCAAAAGATAGCCCTCAACTCATGGACTCAAACCCAATTACCATGGCATTTCCAAATAGGGACAGGACAAATTCTACTTCATGTGGTGGGAGCTCAACACTGGCTACATCGCGGATTAAGGATTCCATAAAAATGCAAGTGAAAGAGGATGGGGAGGATTGAAAAGAGGTATAAAATAAGTAAAAAAAAACTCTCAACACAGAGCTAAATAGGATTAATTTGCAACTGTGAAAATATGTTAGGTAGATTACAACTTAGAATGTTGACATGCATTGTTGGTGAGCATGCTAGCCATGGCTGGCCATTGATGTAATTCTTAAATCTAATATGATGTAATGGGGGAGGTCCTATCAACACACAAAACATAATTCGAACTTTCAACCACAATTGTCAAAACACAATCTCATCAAAATCTCATCACTTCATCAAAATCCACTCTTTCCCTTATAGCATTGGGAGACCCTTCAATCGGGTATACTTTCACTATCACTTCCTTTCAAGCCAAGACCAATTCTATTTCAGGGACCCATTATAGTGCTTAACAACATATCAATCAATCACCTATGGCTATTTTGTAACAACTTACTCAAAATAGGGATTTCATGCCTTTTAGGGCTCAAATTAGCCCTCTTTTTCAAAGTAACTACTCTCCAATATTTTCCAAACTCTGCAAACTCAATTGGGAAACATTTATCACATGCTCAAACCAAGGAATTCACCACTTTTTGACAGAAATACAAACACCCAATGGCCAAACTACCAAACCCTCATTTTAAGCCTAGAAACCCTAGGGCTTATTGGAAATGACACTTCCCAATCTTACCAAAACATAAAACCTCTTCAAAAAAGTCTAAAATAGTTTTCTCAAGCTTAATTCAACATAAAATTACAATGCACAACACAAAATCTCAATTTGACTCATCAAAACCACACTTTTCATATGGAAAACTCAAATTCTCCTCCTAGGGCTTCTTTCCCAACTCCATTCTAGACCTCCCTTGCACAAACGCAACATTCCCACACTTAATTAAAAAAGTTGCAGACCCATTCCTCAAGTCACAGTGAATATAGAAAGAGGAATGGGTCAATAATCAATTTTAAATGCCTTTCAAAACCTAAAACAGAGTGCTCAAGTCGGTTTCAGTAAATTAGCAATAAAATGCACTAAAACTAATGAAATCCCTCAAATTAGATTAAAATGAAAGTAGAAACAATATAATGTAGAATTCAACAACATATTTGAATCAAAAAATGATGTATAGACTGTACTATTTGTTGCTACCACGCTGTACAGTAAAAACAGCAGAAAATTGATGGAATAACAAAATTTTATTGATTAAATCTCCTTTACAAACTTCTCCAACCCACACAACGAGTTCGCAAGCCTATTTAAACACATTTCCCTCCAAATCAACCACCTAACTACCTTTTGAAGTGCCAAAGGTAGCTCCAGGTAGTTTGTGATGAAATGGTTGGTATTTGTGGGACCGAATGAGATATGGCATGTGCAATGGTAGATGTTCCCACAATGGATGTTGTATTGACCATGCTAGAGGTGTTTTGAGTAGTAGTGCCAGCGGAAATAGCGTTAATGGTGTTTGTATTTTGTGTGGTGGCACTAAAGGATGCATTGTTTATGTTTTGTTGTGGTGTCAAATGTGGTTGACTGTTTTGTTTTGTATGGTTGGGAGAAGCTGCTCTTATAGTGTTAATGTCAAAGCATAGTGGAAATTTTTCCCCTTGGTCTAAAAGCATGGCTAGGTATCTGCCTAGATCTGGCAAGACCAATTCCTATACAAAGGAAGCCACCTCAAGATTTTGGGTTGTAGCTTCTAGGTCTTCTGTGAATACTTGTCCATTTTGGTCTCTATGTATAAATGGTTCAAATGGATTACGAGAGGAGGATGGAATGTTCATTTCACTGAAAGGACGCCCCCATGTCTGTGTTTGAGTTCATGTTGTAACATGGTTATTTCCTTGTTTGAAAGGATCCATTTGTCTTCTTTTCCTCTAGAGTCTAGTCTCAACCATAAAAGTTGTGCTCAAATGAGGGAATGATAATGACAACTAAGTGTGAGGGTAGTATGACACTAGTCTATGCTTTTTTTGTTTTTAGAATAAAGGGATGACAATGCAAAAGTGATAATGTTTCCTAAAGGGGATGATAAATGCCAAGTGACAATGTAAAGTGGGGACTGAAATGAATGATGGACTAAAGTATGCAAGGTCTAAGGAAACTCTAAGGTGCAATCACTTTTGGTAGACTTAAGGAAAAGATGTACTAACCATTCAAGGTTTGGTCAATGTCATAATTTGGTTTATCAAGGGACTTGTTTAAGGGACTAAATGACAAGATGACAAGGTGAAAAAGTGGGGTTTCCACACCAGACTTATGAGTTGGAAATGGCTAACAAAAGGACAAAGGACTAAAAGATTGATTATGATTAAGTTCAATTACAATTTAATCTTGAAAATAAATATTTGACCAAGTATGTCAAGCTTTCCTATCCTAAAGTCCACAAAAATGAGGACCTGAAAGTTAGTTTATGCTAGAAAATGATGATGAATCCTAAGGTGCAACTAAGATGTGAAATGATAGACCTATGGTGGAACTAAATGCACACTAAAATGCAAGGATGGGGGTTTTGAGCAATTCCTTTTTCTGGTTTTGAACTGTGACTATTGAGGAAATGTGTCTTAAAACAAGTTGGAAATATTTAGTCTCGAGTTTTTGATAGTGATAATGATTTTCCAACTAATAGGAAATTGTGTCGTTTGAGGTATCAAATGCGTCTCAGAGGATTAAATGCATCGTTTTAGGTCACAGATGTGGTTCAAGAAGTTAATTGTGGTATTTTGAAAGACAATTACGTTGTGATACAGTCAAGTGCATTGTTACAGTGAGAAAATGCGGTTTATCATAGCGATTGTGGTGCAGAAAGTCTCGAGTGCGGTTCAGAATGGTGAATGCGTTGTAAGGTCCAGCAAATGCGTTGCACAGTGAATAAAAGTTTGGTCTTTTTGCAATTTTGGCAGATTTTAGGATTTTTATAGTTTGAGTGAGTGTTTCCAGGGCTGTGAAAGGTGTTTATTTGTTCAATGTGTCATAAAACACTTGGAAAACAATGTTTTGTCTTTAAAATTTTGAAAACATGCACAATGAAGACAAGCACAATCTTAGGTTAGGCAAGGACTATATCCACTGGATTCCATGCGGGTTTCCCCAACCGCACTTATTCTTAGCAGGTGACTTAGAAGCTTGGCCACACTGTCTCCCCCACCATGACACTCACTTCTCGGGTCAACCAAGCTTCGAGCCCTCATAAATCTCCCATGACAGGCTCTTCACCTCGACTAAGAATTGCGAGAATGTGGATGCCTTTGCAATGACCATTGTTGCACCAATGAATAGATGGGTTTTTGGCAACTACACAAGGGTGTCTAGTAAGGGCATATGTTCTAGTGGCCACACATGAGGCAAGATTAGCTCCTTGTTAAGGAGGAACTCCATCCTGCAGAGGTTGCACTCCACAAGGTTTATGGGAGTTCTTTTGTCTGTGTGACACATCTGCACTCGTGGTACTTGAACTTTCCTCAAGCACCAATTTTATATAATGGTTGGAAGTGGCTTGACTTTAGCCTGTTACCGGTCAGATTGTCCCTTAGGGTGAGTAATTTTTCCCACTAAGGTAGGCCCAATTCTAGAGACAATAATAGTTTATCTAGCACCCAGGATCGCACAAGTGTGTAAGGGGAGAGGATACTCCTATTATTGAATCAAGGGTTACACAAATTGAAGACACTTATTTATTTTAATTATCCAAATTTAATGTGAGGAAAACACCTAAAACACTTTGTTCATTTTAAAATTTTAACTTGATGTGAAAAAAACAAAGCTCATTTTAAACCCATGATGTGAAAATGCATGTAAATTTTAAGCCTTATGAGTTTCAATGCGAGATTGTGTTCATTTTAACCTTATGAAATGTGAATGCAATTTGTTTGTTGTTTGTTTGTTTGATTAAGGAATTGGAAAAGTGATAAAAATCAACAAACAAAGGTTAGAATCCTCATCACATTTGTAAACAGAATATTAGTAACCCAAAAAAAACCTCTAAGCTACTAATAGAAAAATAAATCTGGAAAATTCTGTAAAAACCCGAAAGTAAACTTTTACCAGGCGATTGCATCGTTCTGTACAAAAAATGTGTCTTGAGGCTGAAAGCTATAATTTACCAAGCAGATGCGTCAAACTATGCACAGTAAATGCATTGCGGCCTATGTATGCATTGTTTGAATCTGTGGATGCGTCACAACAGAGCAAATGTGGCATTCTAGTCAACAAGTGTGACTCAACAAAGAAAATGCATCGTTCTATAGGTCAAATGAGTCACACCGCAGTGAATGCAGCTTAGGAAACTACAAATGTGGCACTTCGTACCTGTACCTGTAAAAAAAAAAAACATACGAAAATCTGCAAAAAATGCATTTTTCACGTCAGGTTCACCAATGTAACTATGGGAAATATTCAGGTTAGCAGATTAAAGCTTAAACAAAATAACCCAAAGCAAACAATGAAGAACAAAAGAGTATAAACATGAAAAACAAAAGGAAAGATCTCACCAAATGTCTTCAACCTCCATGATTAACCTTGATTACACCTTCTCTATTTGTTATTATATGTAGTTTTCCCTCAGATTTGTGATGAGTAACCTATGGCTATGCCAATGTTCTAAGCAAATGTTGAAGGATTCTATCAAAATGCTACACAATGCAATCATGCGACTATGAAGCAAGCCTAAAATTTAATAATTTATTTAATCATAGAGAGACATTAGAAAATTAGCGACACATTTAAATAAATAAATTTATTTATTTAAATAGTCAAGAGGAATAAAAGACATGAATTAATTAAATAATTAAGAACTATTTAATTAATAGTTGGAATCAGACTATATGATTAAATAAATAAATTATGTTAAGAAGAAAATATGGAGAAAATAGAACTTGCAGGCCTAGGTCAATTTTATGTGTCTATACATGGGTCACCTAGAAAATATCAGACTTTGCTAGCCTGTGATTCATGAATGCCTTGGGTGTGGATCCAAGTAAATATCTATAGAGCTTGTTAGTCTGTGATTGTCATACTCCTCATTTACATGCATATGTTTTGTATTGTGTTTGCATTATATTTTACATAATGTTAGTTTTGTGTCTTCATCGTGTATACTTCATGTTTGTCATGTTGCATTGTAACTCATGAGTGTGTTCCTTTGTCTTTATATTGTCATTCCATAGGATCTTGAGCCTGGGGGTCGACACATCCCCTAGATTTGATGTCTTCCTATCTCTTCAATGTTCAGATATTTGAACCCTTCTTGGCTTATTTGTACTTTAGTGTAAGCATGAGTGTATGTTCATACTCTCACTAAAGTGGGGGATAAATGATGCATTGTAAATTGTCACCCTTGATAATTTCACACTAGGTTTAGCTTCCCCTTATGTGCTTGGACCCAATTATGCTTTTAATTTTCTTGTTCTATGATAATCTTTGAAAGATTAGAATTAAATTGTGAATTATGAATTAATATTTATTTACTAATGCTTCAAGCCCCAAAATTGGTCTGGACTAGGATGCTAACACCCCTATCTCTTCAATGTACTTATCCCCTAGATTTGATGTCTTCCTATCTCTTCAATGTTCAGATATTTGAACCCTTCTTGGCTTATTTGTACTTTAGTGTAAGCATGAGTGTATGTTCATACTCTCACTAAAGTGGGGGATAAATGATGCGTTGTAAATTGTCACCCTTGATAATTTCACACTAGGTTTAGCTTCCCCTTATGTGCTTGGACCCAATTATGCTTTTAATTTTCTTGTTCTATGATAATCTTCGAAAGATTAGAATTAAATTGTGAATTATGAATTAATATTTATTTACTAATGCTTCAAGCCCCAAAATTGGTCTGGACTAGGATGCTAACACCCCTATCTCTTCAATGTACTTATCCCCTAGATTTGATGTCTTCCTATCTCTTCAATGTTCAGATATTTGAACCCTTCTTGGCTTATTTGTACTTTAGTGTAAGCATGAGTGTATGTTCATACTCTCACTAAAGTGGGGGATAAATGATGCGTTGTAAATTGTCACCCTTGATAATTTCACACTAGGTTTAGCTTCCCCTTATGTGCTTGGACCCAATTATGCTTTTAATTTTCTTGTTCTATGATAATCTTCGAAAGATTAGAATTAAATTGTGAATTATGAATTAATATTTATTTACTAATGCTTCAAGCCCCAAAATTGGTCTGGACTAGGATGCTAACACCCCTATCCAACCTATTTTTATCCCAATTCAAATATGTTGGTGTTGGCATTTTAACATTTAGAAATTCAAATTCATTTGTCAATTGTCGATAATTAATTTGTGGGAAATTAAAGAATTGCATATAAATTTCTTTTTCACCATTTTAAACAACTAACATTATTGA
Organism: Sequoia sempervirens; assembly: GCA_007258455.2. Classification (NCBI taxonomy): domain Eukaryota; kingdom Viridiplantae; phylum Streptophyta; class Pinopsida; order Cupressales; family Cupressaceae; genus Sequoia; species Sequoia sempervirens. Next base: position 426,210,676 of record VDFB02193867.1, read on the forward strand.
GAAGTGAATTGAGATCATGATTAAGCATCCTAAGAGTAGTCAAGAGAAAAAATAGTAGAATTACAACAACATTATTTCAGTCAAGCATCATGTTAGCATCATATCAAGTTTTCATGTGAGTTCATGTTTTATATTCATTTGCTTTATGAGTACTAATACTTGCAAGACTTCAAATCAAGCATCCAATTCTCCTTGAAGGTGATGAGTGCAATGATTTTAGTGCATCAAGAAATGTAGATCTATGTGGTAAGTTGTTGCAATTGTCAATTTGTCACTTGTTTATCATTTAGCCTTTGTTCCACTGAGGGTAAGCTCTATTTTACATCATCATAGCCATTGTGGAGGCAGAAATACCAAAATGGGGTTTGACTTAGGTAAGCACCTATATGAGACAACCCTTTCCCCTCTTTCTTATATGTCGATTATAGATCTAAAGTGATTTTGGGAGAGGGTTGAAGACCTAATTTCTCAATCAAGCATTCAAGTCCTACAAGTCAACAAATTAGGGAATGCAGAATTTATCAATGACAGTCTACAAAGTTTTGACATTGAGTCCATAAGAGAAAGCTACAAATAGGGACAAAATGAGATCTAAATTATGTTTCTGAGTGTCTACACTGTTAGATTTAAGGTGTCCATGCCCTTGCCCAACCATTTCAAGCTCAAATTTCTATGCAGCTAGGTTTCTTTGTGTTTTCTCTCTGGTATTTTGAACTTTGCTTCCAACTTCCAATTTTATGTTTTCCTAAAATCATAACAATTTATTGCATTTTCATAGTTAACCTAGATGCATCTTTGCATAGTCAAATTAAGTCATTAAATAGTAATTAATTAATCACTATCAAATCATCCCCTAACAAAGAACCAAAACCTTGATCTACCACTCTAGCTCTTCCATTGAGGTTAGTAGCCAAGTGGGTGTTTAAGATCACTTTTGGTTCCTTTCATTGTGATATAGGAAGAGATGTGATTTACATTCTAGGTCTTCTTTTCCCACATCACACTTCCTTATGACGAGGGGATGAAGGGTTAATGCAAGATGAGCTATGGATGGATAGGAGGGAAGAAAAATCATGTAAAGAAGTAGAAGATTCAATCATAGTACTAATATGCCATAAAGAATTTATTTACTAAAGGGTGCTCCGAGTAAAAAATTATGAAGAGATCTAGACAATTATGTAAGATAAACAATATTAACAAGGTCTTGAAAAAGTAGCCATCTAATAAGAAAAGAAATGTACTTATCTACATGTGTATCATAATCAAAATTAAATCACTCATTATAATTAAGGTTAATAAAAACAATTCTAATCAATAAAATGATAAACCATTTAAAAATTTAAATAAACACTTCTCACAAAAAGATATTAGTGTTTCAATTAAATTTTGAATAAACAAACTTTCAAAAGATAAAAAGATTAAATAAATATAAATCCTAACGATATAATCAAATCTTAAATTTAAAAATTTAAAATTTAAAATAACATTTAAAAAGAGTATAAAAACATATGAATTGACCACCAATCTCCTTTTCAAATAAAATTTGAAAATAAAATAATTAAGAGCAAAGAATTCAATAATAATTCTTAAAAGCTCATATTATTACCCAGCAAAGTGAACCAAAATGAAAGCAATAACGAATACAATTTAAGGATTGTTCATAAAATATTTTTCCCTTTTTAATATGGAGGACCCTCATTTTGAAGTTCAAAAGTTTTTTTTTACTAGCAACAAATGATATATTTTTTTCAACTACTAAAGGTATCATGATTAAGTTTCGATCTAATATTTAAAAAATCAAAATTTAGAAGATGTGTTTATGTGACAAGTTGCATGATAAGTCACTCCTCCAAACCTTAATTATAGATGCCTACATAAAAGACCAGTCCACATTTAAAAATAAAAAACTAAAATTTTAACATACTCACAAAGTTAACCCGCACTACTAGTGGCCCTTCTCCCCAGTGATCACTTTTGACTTCGTAAAAGGATTAGAGAGATGATCTGATTTATTTTTGAACGAGTGGAGAGACGGGGAAAGGGCTGACTGCCAGTTCATGATATGATGTTGATAAATGCAACATGTGGTCCATTATCCACGCCTGATGGTGATGTGATGTGAATAGGCGGGGAAATGGTTGGGCAAAGGCTATGCAGGTGACAATTTGCACCGGCGGGCATGGATGGGAATCCGATGGCCTGCCATGCCTGACATACCTGTCGTAGCACAGCTTCCTCTGCCTTCCTCGTTTCTCTCGCCAACGTGCGGCTCAGATGTCCCTCCAGTCAAACGTACCACCGTGATGTCAGAGTACAGAAATAACGGCAGGTATGTCAGGCATGGCAGGCCATGGGATGCCCATCCATGTCTGCCGGTGCAAATTGTCACCTGCATAGCCTTTGCCCATCGGATGCCCATCCATGCCCGCTGGTGCAAATTGTCACCTGCATAGCCTTTGCCTAATTTGCACCGGGGGGTATGGATGGGCATCTGATGGCCTGCCATGCCTGACATACCTGTCGTAGCACAGCTCCTCTGCCTTCCTCATTTCTCTCGCCAACATGCATGCTTGGACCCCGTGCAGACTTGTCCATTAATGGCGGATGCATGGTTTTCATGAATTAGCTGACACCCATTTTTTTAATCTTTGATTCACTTGGGTTTTCGGGAGTTCCGTTGGTTAATGATAATAGGTTTCCACAATCCATATCATAAGTCTATATAGCTTCTGGATTTGATTGTGTGCAACAATTTTTAGCATCAACGTTTTGGAGTTCCGTTGGTTTTAAGGAAGTCGTAAGAACCGCAGTTTACTCCGTTGTCTTTTTGGTTATTTATTTATGTTAAATAAAATTGAAAAAAGGTGATCACAGAAAAATTTAGAAAATATATTTAGGGGGTTTAGATTTAGAAAGATTTTTTTAGGGATAGTTTGAGTTTTACTTCAACATTATTGAATTTCAATGGTTAATTATTTTTTTATATTTTAATTATATTAAAAAGGGATAATGATTGTACTTTTTGACTTTGGATTGAATATTTAGGGGGTTTAGATTTAGAAAGATTTTTTTAGGGATAGTTTGAGTTTTACTTCAACATTATTGAATTTCAATGGTTAATTATTTTTTTATATTTTAATTATATTAAAAAGGGATAATGATTGTACTTTTTGACTTTGGATTGAATATTGCTTAAAGATAACTACTAATTATTTTTATGATTGATTTAGAATAAGTGAGTGGATAAATAAATTTTATTTTATTAAAACAACTCTATTAAAATATGATGTTTTCATTTTATTTTTTTAAAAAAATTAGGGAGAACAATACTATTAAAATGTTTAAAAAAAATAAAATAAAATAAATAGTTCTAACATTTTTTCTTTAAAAATAGTAAATGTAATATTTATTTTATGAGAATTCAACATATTTCAAGTGCTCAAAGTTTAACAATTCAATATTACACCACACGTGTTAAAGTAACAATTTTATATTTAGGTTCAACTAATTTGTAACAACTTTCTATAACACAAAACATAATCATTTGATCCAAAGTTTAGAGGAGAACTTGGTGCACAACCCAATTAAAGATATCTAATTAGATTATATGCATTGACATTTTGATTAATTATAGATTTTGAATTATGTAGAGCAATTTTTATAAGAAAACCAAAGAAGACATTTGACAACTAAATTAAAACTATAATGGGAAAGTTGGTTGTGTTATGCTAGTTTTGTACCATTATATGTGAGAACATATATACATTGACAAAGCGTTATTACTCCTTGGAATATCTAGTATATATAACTACATAGAATAGTAGTGTGCATTATTATACAGGAAGAAAGGAAGATGAACCATCGATTGGGACCAAATCATGTTATATCATGTTTCACAACTATCAAAACTTCTAACAATAATTACAGACTAGTCAAGCATTGTAGTATGACAAATCAAATTGAAACTTACAATTTGGAACATGGGTGCAAACTATAACATCAAACTTATCGAAATTGTTAGGGATATCAAGCAACACCAAAGATTTTTCAAGGTTAAGGTTCAATTAGGGTTAAAGTTCAATTAGGGTTAACCTATCCTTAACCTAATTGAACTTTAACCCTAATTGAACCCGAACCTTGACAAAATTGTAATTTAAAAATATTGAAATTTAATATAAAAATATTGAAATTTAATTAAAAATATTATTTATTATTTATTTTAATTTATTTAGTTTTAATCTATTTCAAATATTTAATAAAATTGAATATATTTAAATTCTCTTTATAAATTAGAATATTTTTTTATACATTTTTTTTTACAAAATTAAAATTAAAATATTTAAAATATCAAATGGCAAACATAATATAGTTATCTTAAATACATCCATCTAAAAGGATATCAATATTAAATTATTATATTTATTCAAGAGTTTACATTATTTAAATAAAATAATTTAAAAATATTGAAATTTAATTAAAAAATTTACTTTTAATTTATTTTAATTTATTTAATTTTAATCTATTTCAAATATTTAATAAAATTGGATATATTTATATTCTTTTTATAAAGTAGAATTTTTTTTATACATTTTATTTTACAAAATCAAAATTAAAATATTTAAAATATCAAAAGACAAACATAATATACTTATATTAAATACATCCATCTAAAAATATATCAATACTAAATTATTATATTTATTCAAGTGTTTATATTATTAGTATTATTGCAATAAGTAATAAATAAAAAATATAAATTCAAATATATATTTTTAAAATATTAATACAATTAAAATATATTAATAAAAATACATTCTTAAATACATCTTTAATTAATTTTACGTTATTAAATACATTCTTAAAATTTTATTTTATTTTTAAACATTTTAATAGTATTGTTCTCCCTAATTTTTTTTTTTTAAATAAAATGAAAACATCATGTTTTAATAGAGTTGTTTTAATAAAATAAAATTTATTTATCCACTCACTTATTTTAAATCAATCATAAAAATAATTAGTAGTTATCTTTAAGCAATATTCAATCCAAAGTCAAAAAGTACAATCATTATCCCTTTTTAATATAATTAAAATATAAAAAAATAATTAACCATTGAAATTCAATAATGTTGAAGTAAAACTAAAACTATCCCTAAAAAAATCTTTCTAAATCTAAACCCCCTAAATATATTTTCTAAATTTGTCTGTCATCACCTTTTTTCAATTTTATTTAACATAAATAAATAACCAAAAAAGACAACGGAGTAAACTGCAGTTCTTACGACTTCCTTAAAACCAACGGAACTCCCGAAAACCCAAGTGAATCAGAGATTAAAAAAATGGGTGTCAACTAATTCATGAAAACCACGCATCCGCCATTAACGGACAAGTCTGCAAGGGGTCCAAGTGTGCACGTTGGCGAGAGAAACAAGGAAGGCATAGGAGTTGTGCTACGGCAGGTATGTCAGGCATGGTAGGCCATTGGATGCCCATCCATGCCCGCCGGTGCAAATTGTCACTTGCATAGCCTTTGCCTACCATCAAGTTGGTTCAGTCATGACAGCGTGCGAAGAAATTCAGACTGACGTACCTAATGCACTACCTAAAATATATTGAAAGCCTTGATGTAATCCACTACCTACTTATCGGTCAGTCTAAGAGCATTGATTTGATTTCATATATATTTATTTAATCTGCATGGAGCCCACACTCAGACAAGTCTGAACTAGTGTAACATTTACGGTGTCCCGGCCTATATGATTCACAAAATAGATTGAATTGCCTAGCGAATCTTTCTAGATACGAAGGGACCACCGATATTGAGTAAAAACACCATTTAATTTTCTACATGACATATTTGATACTGTTGAAGTGGAAAAATAGCAATCCATCGATGAGTTTGACTCGAAACTACACGGTTGAATCCTGATAGCAATATCATAATTTGACACGTTGTGGAAAAATACCTCCTACTTATCAGCAATCCATCGTTTCAGTGGGCTAATCAATAAAATCTATATAGAAGCGTGCATTAATCTAGACTCAAGATTTATAGTTTTTTTTTTAATTGGAAAAATACATATATTAGTAAAATAATAATGTACAAAAGATACTTTTAAGATAAAAAAAATGAAAGGAGTTATAAAGGAATCAATATCAAAGCAAATTAGCATTAAAAAATTCCAACTGACAAAACACTTGCATCTTACAAATCACAATACAACCACTTTTCTTCAAGAATATAGAAAACTTGCTCTTTTATAACAATTTTCACACTTGAGCTTTTTGAATCTTGAGCTCTGAACTGAAGTCGAGTTTTTTTTTTCAAAGCTTTAACAAATATTGACTGCTGCAAAATAATGCTAGAGAACAAATCGTGCATAATAACTTCCATAGAATGGAAGGCATTAGAGAAAACAACTTTACATTGAAGCTTCCCAATATACAAAAGGATAAATTGATGAAAAGATTCTGAAACTATATTTTAAGAACAATGCAGCCCTAACAGTGTTGATTTCCATCTTAATTTGCTATTAAATATAGTAGGGATCACAACCAAAATTGTTTGTCAAATTTCCTGGGTATACTTGCACATTCAAAAAACATGTTTAATGGTTTCTAACTTGTGGCAAAAAGGACATCTGGAGGATTGGGTAGGGAGAAAGGTAAGGCGTTCTCCCATAACAATTTTATAGTGGATAATCTTACATGCTAGAAATTGTGTTTCAATTTCAGATATGGATTTCCAAAAAATAAGGCTCAAGCTAAACCATTTGGATTCAAACCAATTCATTCTCCATTTCAAATTTAATCTTGGTTGCATTTGGATTGGTGGAAGAAGCTTATTTTAGATTAATTTCCAAGAGAAATTTTCTATATTAAAACCTAGAAGCCACCTTCAATCTGTAAATAAATTGCATGAAATGGGAGTAGAAATTTTCAATTGAAGATCCAGAGGGACGATATCATGCACCTTGTGGAAGTCATTGATTAGAGAAATAGATAGGTTGAAATCATGTTTGAGTTGTAAGTCATTTTTCCAAGTAGCGACGAGAAATCCCAAATGTCCTTGAATTTGGTGATGCATTTTTTGAATAAAGTCTTGCTACACAAATGAGAATTAATGGAAAGGGGTTGTTCATATAAACAGATCAATTTATTCTACCAAATAGATGAAGTAGAGAAGATCATCCCATGACTAAGGTCTTGGCCATTCCATTCAAGGAGAGGAGACACTTTTTGCTATGCTCTCCATATGCTTATAAATTGTCTTGAAGCTTGAGGTTAAAGTATTTAGCCATAAGGATTGAATCTTTCCACCCCACCTCTTTCCAAGAATTAAATGCTTTGGTTGTAGCTATTTTGTATCTAAGAAGATATTTCCATGGGGCTACTCTATGTAAAGATCTAGTAATCCATTTGGCTATGAGGCAGATCCCTTGAGTAAGGGGAGTAGACACTCCTAAACCCCTTTTTATTCTTTGGTTGAATACAATATCACCATGAAGCAACTAGATGACCTTTTTTGTTATTTTGTTTTCCACAAAGAACCCCTCTAATTAATTGGGTTAGTTGATTATAGCTTAGAACTTTTTGAAGGAAGCCAACATGATGAAATGTAAACATGAGTGGCTATGAGGATTTTGTTTGTTATTTGTATACATCCAACCATAGAGAAAAAATTATTTAACCATAGTTCAAGCTTTCTTTTTAATTTTTGTATTAAAAATTTCCACATTTTAGATAATGGAACTCCTATCCCAAAGGGAATGTCAATGTATTTTGAAATAACACCATGGTTGTTGAATTTCCATTGTGAGGGTATCCAAGGAGGAGGTTGATCAGATGAAGTCATCCAAAATTTAGTTTTGTTAAGAGATAAATGTAAGCCAGTAGCTGAATAAAACAAATCCAAACATTCAAGGGTGTTGTTAAGCTCTTCTTGAGAGTTTTGAATGAATAAAAGGCTATCAACAACAAAATGAGAATTAAGAGCTACTTCCTCACCAAGAAAGGAAATACCATGGATGAGGTTCTATTTTTTTGCATGAATTAAAAGGTATTCAAGAGCATCAACAATGAGGATGTATAGAGGAAGGGAGCTAAGGGGAAGTCTTTCCTTATTGATATATGAAGAGGAAAGGTTTGAGAGATTGAACCATTAATGGCTAGGCAAGCATTAGCATCAACAAAGAGGAGATTTATGTGGGCAATGAGCTTGGGGCCAAAGCATAACCATTTAAGAATTTTTGATATGAGTTGTCACCTAATCCTATTATAAGCTTTGTCAAAATCCAATTTAATGAGGAGTCAATCTTGACCAGTTTGTTGATCCCATTCCACCATTTCCTAAGCTAGAACCAAGTTGTCACTTGTATGAATATTTCCCCTAAAACCAGTTTGCTCGGGCCTTACAATTTCTTGAACTATATGTTTTATTTTTTTAGCAATAGCTTTAGCAATAATCTTATAGGATGTGTTAAGAAGAGTAATTGGTATCCACCCTAAAATGGTGTTCTCATTTTTTCCTTTAGGAATTTAATTTAATCAGCCCTTGATTAATAAAGGAACCCAAGGATCCTTGAGATAAGGTTTCTATGTAGACCTCATAGAAGTCTTTAATGAAAGACCACATGGCTTTATAAAATTATATAGGTAAGCAATTACTTAAAGTTTTTGAGTCAGCCATATCCTTCAAAGCAGCATCAAAATCTTCAAGGGTGAACAAGAAGTCTAGGTATGTTTGTTGTTCAAGATCAATCTTATTGGGAATGCAGTTACCAGTTCCATATCTTGAATAATATCTTGAAGTTGATCACCTTCGGTAGGATCATAAACAACTATTGATAGTGCTAAAAAAAGATAGATTTGATATTCTCTAGATTTTCATGTGTGCCCCACTTGATCATATATGGACATTATTCTTTCTTGAGAATGTTTGTGTTTGAGATAATTGAAAAAAGAACTTTGTTTGTTTGTCTCCTTATCTCACCCAATAATCCTAGCCCTTATCTGATCTCCTCGACCTCGATAAAATTCAAATCTTTTGAGTTTCATTTCAACGAAAACCACAACATGTTGAAGAGAGATGTTGGTTAGTATTGTAATTAAAAGACTTCTACCTTTTTCCAATTGATATCTTAACTTTTTTTTTCCATTCTAGCTCTTTTTCTAGCCATTATTTTCCCATAAAATCTTAGGAAGGTGGTGCAATGTATAATAGCTTCATTCTACCATTGTAACCAACCAGAATTATTTTGAGGTCCAACAAGGTAAAATATATCAATCTGGTTAAGTTTTCTTAAATCACCCTCTCTTGAGTTGGACCAAGTGAAAAAAATATGGAAGTGAGAATCTCTTTTGTCTACATTGGGATCTAAAACTCTGATTGTATTCCTCATTAGGATCCAAGCATCAAATTATTTTTGGGATTTAGTTTATGAGGATTGAACTAGCTTCTATCATAGTGATTTTCCACCATGCTGAAATCACCTCCCCAAACCCATTTAGTCATGGGGAGGTTTTTAACCATCCATTCCCAAATTTTGATTCAAAAAGGGGAATCATTTCAAACATAGATGGAGCAATAACCAATGGATCTTCCTTGGAGAAGTAATAAGCACCACACACAATTATTATTGGGAAAAACTCTTGAAGAGATGATAAACTTGGCCAACCAAGGTAAAATTCCTAACAAGTACTCATCTAACTCCATCACTCTGAAGAGTGAATTTAAACCAGTGATCCCTCCATAAGGATTGAAGAGTAGGTTGGAGGCAATTTTCAACAATTTTCACTTCTTGCAAGAAAATTACATTTGGCTTGTGAATTTGAAAATATTTCTTCATATGAAATTTTCTTGCAGGGATAGATAATCCTCTTACATTCCATGACATAACAAAAAACTTCATTGAATTTGAGGTAGGGAATCCATATCCTCTGACTCTAGAACTTTGAACTAGCTCTCCCATAAACATTTTATTGTTGAAGTGGAATTAATGCCATAGAGAGGTCATTGCTAGGGGATCTAGACCTTTTTATAAGAGGGCTTGGAGAAGGAGATATGGCTCTAGGAGAAGTTGGTTGATTCCCATGGTTTTGGTCATTTAGTTGCAAATTCAAGATTTCCTTTCTTTTTTAAATTATCCTCCATCCATACTCAAGGATGGCCTCTTTGTAAGATGGAGGTTTCTCTGAAGGAGAACTTGGAACCAAAGAATGGGGAGGATTATGTAAAAAAATGGTATCTAGGAGAGGGATGACAACTTGCAAAAAATATGGAGGGCCTTGATTAAGAGGGGGAGCAGTTAGTGATGGTTGAATGGAGGGTAGAGAAGGGGGAGCATTTTAGAGGGGTGAGACTTCATGAGAGTGATGATCTTAAACTATAGGAGGAGAAGAAACTGATGAAGGGGTTATTAAAGGGGTGATGAATTAGTTTTGGATTTATTAACATGGAAATCTCTGATTAAATTCCCTTCTTTGTGATTGTAAAAACAAGAATTAGGTTTATTGAGGTAAGAAATGGGTAGAGAAAATAAAAATCTAGGACCAACTAGTTGTAGCTCGTATTAGGAAAAAATTGGTTTAAATCAACTTTAATGTTGGCCCTAGGGTGAACACAAAGACTTGAATACTTATTGTGTGGTGTAAAAATATGCGTGAATTATACTAAAGTCAACAACATACTTAGATGAAAAGTATTACATTAGAGAAATTCAAATTAACTAAACATAATTCAATAACATAATTTCCTAAAAACTCCTCATCTTCCTCTAATCTCAGATGTCTTGGTAATTCATGCTCTCAGGTATTATTTATGCACAAACTATTGAGATGTCATCTAAGAAACAAATAGCCTATCCATTTACAATGTAGATTATGAACCTACATCTACATGATTTAAGAATTCAGTTGGATGAAATAGTGAAATGACATGGTGAAACGAGTCAATATGCACAAAGTGATATGAAATGAAAGACAATGCAAGACTAAGCTAATGAAAATGAGATGAGGATTGATTCTACATGCTGAATTAAACTATGAAATGCCTAAAGGAGCCATGATTCAAACACATTGATAGACTATCCTAAATGCTAAGTTGGAAATGCCAATGAAGCTCTAAAAACTCAAGTAAAATTCTGCAAAGTGACCTTATGCAATTGCTCCTTATGCCAAAGCTGTAAATTGGGCTCAATTTATAGATTTTTCCAAGGCCCGAGGTGAGTTGGAAACCATGAGTGATCAAGATTTAATCTAGAGAATCCGACGAAGAAGAATGAAAAGGATGGAGAAAACAAGGCAAATGTTCCCTTTAATAAAACCATTTTTCCAAGTGTAAGAGGGAATCATTTGGATGAAATATCCATGTGTCCTTAAGGTGGTTAAATTTTTGAGAGAAATTATCCAATTTAGAAAATAACAATAATCATTTTCATGTGACACATGGTGAGTTGGAGGGTGAGGTGGAAGGTAGTTAGAGAAAATATGTAGAAATGTGATGGAATTCAAATTTAAAAATTTGAATTAAGCGAGAGGGAAGTCAATTAAAATAAAACAAATTATTTAGATTTGCTCATTTTAATTAAATCGGGAAAGGGGTGAATTAGAATAGAAGAATTAAGATAAAATGAACTATGTAAATAAATTTGATTTATTTATATAGTAGAGGAATAAAAATTTATTAATTAAATAATCAATTATTAATTAATATCCTCCAGACCAATTTTGAACATATACACTTATCAACATTATTTTTGCACCATAAAACTCTTCCTAATTAGGCTACTATGTCTTTGAGGAATGGATGGAAGGCCAAATTTAGAAAAGTGAATTTTACCTACATTGGGTTTCGAGACTTAGAGGTTCCTTTAGGGTGGAAATCAAAATATCATACCTATAGATAAAAAATTTGACCACATATTGTCCAAGAACCATAATGTAGAGTAGCTTGTGCATGTTTAGTTGAGAAAAAATTGCATGAAATGTAGCCCTTGCCTAGCCCTCTAATAGATTCTATTATCCAACCCCTATTTTCCCAATGTGTTTTTACCCATTTATAAAAATCTTGTTCAAAGGAAACTCCTTGAAGGAAAAATAAAATGAATGTTCTTTTCTTATAGTCATCAATTACATCTACGACCTCATTAGGGAGAAAGAAATCATAGGGTCTTACCTCCATTGGTCACTTCTTGAGGTTGTGGATGAATGCTAGGTGTTCTATTTTTTGAATGAAAAATAGGTTTTTCATTCACCTCTTCTCAAGAAATTTTTTGGGGATTTTTCATCAATACACTAGAGTTGAAGGTAGAAGAGGTTTGAGGGTAACGAAAAGGGTTACTTTCTAAAGACCGTGCAAGAATTTCATCCACCACGATTGCATTCAGTTTAGGAAGATCTAAAATTGGTGTTGGGCCTGAATTTGATCTACTTCTCATTGCATTGGAGAGAGGGGTCCTAAAATATTCTAGCCACAAATAAGGCTTCTCCTAGATGCTTTCTTCTTCATAGGCATGATAAGCTCATAGATGGGTTTGTTGGAAAAAACCTTACAAATTTTAAGGTCGGTACTTTACAGGGGAACTTAGCAGAGTGAGGAAAACGAGGCTTGCTCACTGTAGAAGAAAATCCTTATAGAAACAAATGTCTCTTCCCCTTCAAATCCAAAGGTTGTTGTTTCTATTATGAGTTCTTTGCAACAATTAGGGCTTCAGTGCATTGTAAATTCACCTCACCTTCCTAGGATTTGATCACACTAGAGAGGAGATGATGGTTTTTATAGATTTCTCCACATTGAGATTGAAAGAATTGTATCTTTGGTAAACACGTTATAATTTAAAATGTTATGGTTACAAAAAGTTTCTTGTGAACCTTCCAAAATTCTCCCTTTCACTCAATATTTATAGTTTTTGGAATGGACTAGAGTACTAGGATGCTAAACGAAAAGGATAAGGATGACTTAAATTTAAGATAAATAATAATATTAAATGGAAGATATTTTAGAATAAGGGTATTTTGGAATTATAAAATGTTTTAAATTGTTATATATAGATTTGAATCATTTTTTTTCTTTTTTATGAATAGTCTATATTATCAAATAAAAAATAGTGTTACACATATTCATAATTAAAAAAGGTGGATGGAAAAAGTCACACCCCTAAATTCCATACAAGGTTTAGACCTAGAGAAAGATAATATAAACCATAAACAAAGTCATTAGGTGACAAGAAAATAAGTATGAGGAGAATTTAGTGTTCAGTCATTTGATTTACCTTATACATTAATGGAGTTTGGGGTAACCACATGAGGATCCCATCCATGCTTATTATTAGTATTTTCTACTTGTTTTTCTACATTGGTTATTCAAGCAAGAGAGATGAAAATAGCCAACTAAGGAAATTTGTTAGAGTCTAGCCAACTTGAAGAAGCTCCTTGTGTAGGTAGTAGAGAGGTAAAGTTCCTATTTTTCAAGTTTAAACCAACCCCACTGAGCATGCTCCCTTCTCAGATTAATAGAGACACATGAATAAGTCTTTTGATAGGAACGAATAGGTTTCTATGACCACACCAACACCCACAAGGAGGAGATTGAGTAAAAAATGAGGAAGGATATGGGGGAACCCTAGCCATGACACACCAGGAATTACTCTAATTAAATAGTTAAAATTGTAAGTGGTTCACCTTAAGTGCAACTTTGTTATCTTGTACTTGAATCTACAATAACACATTAGTAAAAACCATAACTTTAACATAGATTAGAAATTATTGATCAACATGTAGTATCCTTAAAAGCTAGAAAATTGTATATCTTTCTTTATGCTATAAAGAGAATCTTCACTTTGAAAGCATGCCAAATTAGAATGAATTTATTAGGGATGTGAACCCTATTCCCTAATACAATTGTATGCAAAGAAAAAAAAATTAGTTTGAAAAAATTGAAGAAGTCATGAATCCAAGACAAAATATTCTTGACAACAAATTACCCATCTTTGATTTTCTCAACACCTTGAACGATATCAAGAAGATAATTGAGAATAGATTTACCATCTTTAATATGCTTAATTCCTTGAGAAGTATGGTGAGATACAAGAGTTTGAAAGAAACTTTAGAAATTATATCACCTAATTTTAGCTAGTGCAATTTATAGCTTTAATGTAAGTACTTCTAGCAAGGTGGTTATCAACAAATTTATTGTAATAATGGGGCTCAACTAGCCTAAGTTATAGAGTAGGGGAGAAAGTTTGGCTTCAAGCATATTCGTGGTCTAATGGAGGTCTAAAGTGGTAAATCCATATGCATGCTGATGAAAATTTACTTGCTAGTGGCTATAGATGTGAAGAATGAAAGATATATGCCTTATGGCCCTAGAATCATCTTGTCATTTGGGAAGGCCTGGCTTCAAAATTTCACACCCTTTGAATGTGGGCTAACATTACTTGATGATTGGTATGGTTTGTTGGACTCTAGGAACACTGAGAGGGGGGAGGGTGAATCGGTGTTCCATAATATTTAAATTTCAATCCAAACTTAAAACTATCAACATCAGTATTTAAAATTCAACATTATCTTCAACATGTAAACTAAATCAAACATGCAAGCATATAAAAGAAAAAAAGTGAACACCATAACACCAAGATTTTTACGTGTAAACCCTATTAGGGGAAAAACCATGGTGCAGATTAATCCTAAATTTATACTCTATTAAAAGTATGAACAAAAGCGAATGAATTTGCATTTAGGTACACTTCCTAGAGCTTACTGCTCAAAATAAGGAAGGCTCACTACCTTACAAAATATTAGAGATTACAACAAAAATATTGAACTGAGAAGTTAGCATCTCCAAATGCCTATATTTAGTTCCAATGAAGCTCAGATAAAATGATCTTCAACCCTTTTGACTAACTCTATATCTCTGCTTTGTTCTACTCTACTCTTCCTTCTAAAACTATACATATATCACTTTAATCACCCTTCTCATACATCTGCTCTCATATTCACATACTTTCACACTTCTTCGCACTTCTTCACAGTATATACTCTATTTCAAAATGAGTTACCAATCTCACATATATATTCGCTACCAAAGATTTCATTGCAACATGTCAGCTTCACATAAGATATAATATTCTTCCATATGTCGGCTCAAATCACCAAATTAAAATTAATGCATACCTAGACAAGTCAGCTAGATTATAACTGGGACCCAAAACAAAATTCCCAACATAAGAAATAATTAAAACAACTGCTCCTTATACATCTGTGACACGCTATATACACTAGGTCAACCATAATGAGAGGATAAACAAAAAAATTCTCCTAGACCTCCAAGCTTGTACATCGATTAACAAAACTTACCAATAAGGTAACATACATGCTTAAAAAACTTCCCTAAGGATCCAAAACATAAAATAATGATCTAGTGAAGTATACATACCAACTTACCAACTAGATACTTTTTTCATCATGCTTTTTGTTGGTAGTAATCTGATTTCTACTTTCTCTGCTAGTATGAGTTACTTTTGAATTGTGGACCATACTAAAGACTCCAGTTGCCATCAATGACAACACTAGTAGCCAAAAAAAATCTCCCAAGCTATATGCCAACAATCTCCCCCTTTGGCATTGATGGTAACACTTAGTGAAAAATTACTAAGTGTTGAAACCAAAACTCAAAAATTCAAATCACAACAAAACACTGCTCCCCCTTTGGATGTCAAGGTAGTTTTCACTTCATTCTCTCCCCCTTTGACAACAATGACAAAACTTTATTGCTTTCTCCACTTTTTTCTAATATATTTACTGCACTTATCTCCTTCTTTTGGTAAATTTTTTTTTTACTATTCTCTCCCCCTTTGCTAAATAGAAAGTTTGATCAAAATTTGGAAAACCATAACTGCTACACAAATCAAAAGATTATTTTATACTTATCTCCACTGCAATCCCAATAACTATTATTAGGCTATTATTCTTAGATGTCCTATTGATGACCTGGACAAGGGATTCAGGAATGGTAATGGCTTCTTCTAGCTTTCCCCCTTTCTTTAGAACTTCAATCATTTTCTCTAGTCTACATTCAGTCTGATCCTTCACTTTCCAGAAGGTATCCATAAGAGTGTTTCTGGCAAAGTGAACCTTTGCAT
This sequence comes from Sequoia sempervirens, assembly GCA_007258455.2. NCBI lineage: Eukaryota > Viridiplantae > Streptophyta > Pinopsida > Cupressales > Cupressaceae > Sequoia > Sequoia sempervirens. Next base: position 426,226,812 of record VDFB02193867.1, read on the forward strand.
GCTCAATCTACTGCTCATGAATATTTTTCTTAACTGCTCCATTCTGGTCCTAAAAAATACTGTAATCCTAACCAATCATGATCAACTCGTTCTCAATTTGTTCTAGCTTGTCCTTGTATTTACCTACCACATGAGGCTAATGAAGACAATAATTGAAGATCTTGTTAGTTGAGTCAAGGCATTGCCTTAACACATTCATTTTCTTTTTCAATTTGGTGAGAGATAGCCTAAACTACTCCTTCAGATGTAAGATTATTTCTTCTTCCTTTCTATCCTAAGGCACAGAGGCCATAGCCTCCCTGATACATTCAATCAATTCTTTTGGAAGAACATTATGCAAACTCTCTAATTTAATGTTATTGTCCACAAAGTATTTTCCTAGAGTGTCCTCAATGAAGTCTTGTTCATATGATGGTCCATTTAACCATATGTCAACTATATTTTGCATTCCATCTTCTTCGTAAACAATCTGCAGTATCTTTGCTTTGAATAAAGCACCTTCTTCATTGCTTTCTTCTGCTATTATCACATTCAGTTCAATTGATTTTGGTTCATCTCTTGGTGTGTATTCATCAGAATCTTCATCGATTACATCCACAACTATCTGCTCTTTACCTTTTCCCTCGACTTTTGTTAATTTGGGTGTCAGAGGGGTGACATCAACAGACTCTATTGCTCTTTTCTGTTTCCTCTCTGCCTTACCAGAGGATGATCCAACTTCAACTGCTTTTACCAGAGGAGGAATACAACTTACTCCAAACTTCCTTAACAATTCACTAAAGAAATCTTCATAAACTTGTTCACCATTTTCAAGAGTATTGAAATACTCAAAGATTTTCTTACACACTAGTACATTTTCCTTCCATACCACATTATCATTCTGGGGCAAGCAATTCAGGAAATACATCATAATGCATATAACTAGGGCACCAAACCTGAAAGAGTAATCTATGTCCTTCTTCAAATGCACATTTTCCATCAGTTGGTCCTTCAGTAATCCACACAAATCAAAATATTTGTTTTCCATTATCATTTTGTGCGCAATATAAACTACGCTTGCAGAGGTTGATCCTTCCCTATTCCTAAAGAAAATTTTGTATGAAATCCCATATGCAATATGCCTTGCTAACGGATTTTCGATTGTTGAGATAACCAGAGCCCTCTGATCTCCTGTTACACTAGTTAGGGCTTTGACTTCAACATTCTGAATCAATTTCTTTTTTGGGATATCTCCAATATTGCACAATAATGTCAAATTTATAACTGTATCCTTTGAAATTTGGTAGGTTTTATACAGAGTAAGGATATCATCATCCAATCTATTCAAGATAAATCAGACTACTTCTGCATTGACAAAATATGGAAATTCATTCCAGATGTCCAAATTCTTATGTTTCGCACCTCCAAGCTTCTTCAATTCGATAGTTGACAACAAATTTCTTACATCCATGATCTTCCTACTACTATATTCATCCAAAGTTACTGTTCCTTTGATTTTCCTCATTTTCTATATCGAATAGGGTTTTACCAATCACCGAATAAGTACAAAATTTATAAGCAACTAAAATACCTGGTGAATTTTCTGTTGAAATGACTTTACTCCTTTAAAATTTTGTTGAAATAGCTCTCCAAATTGTTTCTCCTTTAATGAATAGTGACAAATGAGGGTTCCAAATGCCCTTTTATAGCTTCATACACCTAACTTCTTTCCACATTAAATGCTTTACCCTAGGAGTTCTGGTTACTCTGCATTCTTAGACAACAAGAGTAGAATTCATCCGTGAACCATCAAGATTTCATATTTTTGGACAAGCGATCACCAATGAATAATACACCTACTGACAACATCCTGTGATCCGGTACCAACTACTGATAGGGGGAAAAAATATTTTCTTGAGAACTCCCCCTAGGCCCATGGGCTAAAATTAATTGCCAGAGGAATAGCCAGAGGGAGCTTCCGGTATAGTCTTATCACCCTCATCATATCCAATCTTCTTTACCCATGTTTTCTTCATTTGATTTCTTATTTCTTCCATAGATGCTTTTTCTTTTCCTTTGTTGTGTTTCTGTGAATTTCTTCCTTGATATACCAGACCTTTTTTGTTCATATTTTTGTTCCTATAGAATCAAGTGCAATGTGACCAAATTTGTTACAATTGTAGCATACTAGACTTATTTTTCTAAACCATTCATTCCATTGGTTTTCCCTTGATATGCACTAATTAGAAATATGCCCAAGTCTTCCACATGTTTAGCATTTAACATTCCTTATACTGACAGACATACTTCTGCATTCTAATGACTTATGACCAAAATTTTTGCAATTAAAACACTGATTAGAAAATGGTGGACATCCATATTTTACCTTATTTCTACATTGAGAAGCCATATGTCCAAATTTATTACAAACAAAGTAATATCCATTAAATTTTTGAGCATTAGGTTGTCTTACCAGATATCTTCTGCCTTTGCTCTTATGAGTTTTTTACTCGAAGACCTTTTGTTTAGATCCAGAGCTTTCACTTTTCTCATAGCCAAGACCTCGCTTGTCATTTGCATCCTTTTGTCCTTTAGTTATCTCTTCAAGCTTAGCGGAACTCATCCTAAACTTCTCCTTGTATTCATTTGTTGTAGCGAGTTCATCTTCGAGTTCATAACTATCTATCTCTCAAGCTCATGTTCATTGTTTCTAGATTGTTGCAGTTCAATATCCAAATAAATGAAGCCACTATTTACTCTATTGCATTCTTCAGATTTTTCTTTCAAGGTCTGAGTCAGATTCTCTTCATTCTTCTTTCTTTCTTCAATTTCCTTAGTTAACTTCATTGCCACAGATTCCATCTCGAGTTTTAGAGTGGCATTGTCTTTAGCAAGCATTTCATACTCTTCAGTTATTTCTTTTAGGGTTTGATTTAAATGAACATATTTTGAACCCTTATTTTCTTTTTGCATCAATTGACCACATAGTTCCTTCCTCTTTTCCCATGACTCATTTATTTTTTCTTTCAGTGATTGAATAAATTTTATGGCAGCTGCGAGATTTTCTTTTAATTCCTTGACTTCTACTTTAGATTGATCAAGGCCATCAAGTGCCAACATAAGTTGTTGTTGAAGACCACCAGAGTCCATTGTAATCCCATATCCACCTGAAACTATTAAACTTCTAAAGAGTAACCCGCTCTGATACCGATTGTTGGACTCTAGGAACACTAAGAGGGGGGTGAATCAGTGTTCTACAATATTTAAATTTTGATCCAAACTTAAAACTATCAACAACAGTATTTAAACTTCAACATTATCTTCATCATGTAAACTAAATCAAACATGCAAGCATATAAAAGAAACAAAGTGAACGCCATAACACCAAGATTTTTATGTGGAAACCCTATTAGGGGAAAAACCATAGTGGAGATTAATCCATAATTTATACTTTGTTAAAAGTATGAATAGAAGGGAATGCACTTGCATTCATGCACACTACCTAGAGCTCACTGCTCAAAATAAGGAAGGCTCACTTCCTTACAAAATATTAGAGATTACAACAAAAATATTGAACTAAGAAGTTAGCATCTCCAAATGCTTGGATTCAGTTCCAATGAAGCTCAGATAAAATGATCTTCATCCCTTTTGACTGACTCTGTATCTCTACTCTGTTTTGCTATGCTCTTTCTTTTGAAACTGTACATATATCACTTTAAGCACCCTTCTCATACATTTTCTCTCATATTCGCATACTTTTGTACTTCTTCACACTATATACTCTATTTCAAAATGAGTTACCGATCTCACATATATATCCGCTACCAAATATTTCATTGCAACATGTTGGCTTCACATAAGATATAATATTCTTCTGTATGTCAGCTCAAATCACCAAATTAAAATTAATGTGTACCCACACAAGTCAGTTATACTATAGTTGGGACCCCAAAAAAAATTCCCAACACAAGAAATAATTAAAACAACTGCTCCTTATAATCCATGTCACGCTATATACACTAGGTTGAGGCCATAATGAGAGGATAAACATAAGAAAATTCTCCTGGATCTCCAAGCTCATACACTGATTAACAAAACTTTCCAATAAGGTACCATACATGCTTAAAAAACTTCCCTGGGGATCCACAATACAAAATAATGATCTAGTGAAGTATACAGACCAACTTACCAACTGGATACTATGTTCATCATGCTTTTTGCTGGTAGTAATCTATTTTCTACTTTCTCTACCAGTATGAGTTACTTCTGAATTGTGAACCATACTAAAGACTCTAGTTTCCATCAATGACAACACTAGTAGCCAAAAACAATCTCCCAAGCCATATGACAACATGGTTTTCCTATAGTCCATCAATTAGTTGTTCAAGCTTCTAGTTTAAACAATGTATATTTTTACTCGATATTTTGAATTACACTTAGTGATCCATCATCAAGAAGAGGAAAAATTATGCATAGTTTAAATTGTGTATATTATTAGCTCGACATTTCAGATCATACTCAATGATTTTATCCTCTTCCTGATGATGGATCATTGAGTGTGATTTGAAATGTCAAGCTAAAAATATACACAATTTAAACCAAAAGCTTGCACAACTAATGGGTTGATGATTCAATAAGAAGAATTGAGATTTGATAACCTTGAGAGTATCCACTTGGTACTAAATATTATGTTTAATTTGAAAATGGTAAAAAATGGTGATATCCAACGAGGGCTTAATTGGAAGGGCAAAATAATTGGCAAAATAAAAAATATTTAGTAGAGATCATAGCATGATTAATGCATTTAAAGAATCTATGATGCTCTACATATAAATTATTCCACATATACCAATGAGATTGATTGTGTTAGTGGCCCATATTGGGATCAAGAAGGCCCAATTTCTTGAAAATATTAGTACAAAGTCTCTCTCTCTAGCTATCTAATGTATAGGAAAAGCCCCATCTTTATCATATCAAATTTCCACCATATTAAACTTACCACACATGACCCAAGCTACATTAAGTAGTGAATTAGTAATCCATTTCCATAATTGATATCTCTCAACATTATTGGAATTATATTCTTCTCTGTTTTGAGTTGGATCAATTTTGTTGATGTTGGTCAAATTTAAGAACATGTACTTAGTTTGTAATAACATACTTAACCTTTGATGATTTTTGAATTCCATCCTTTGCAATATATTAATGTACTCTTTTGATCTCTCATAGTAAAAGGGATTTACTATATTTTCTATTTTCCACTTGATGAGATCCTACTATTTCCTTTTGTATCAAAATGCACAAGGATGTAAAATCAATGAATTTGACTAAATCATCAAAGACAACACATAAATATTTGAAATCAAATTTTTTACCCCTTATATGAACCAAATCCAATGTTTCAATATTGATTTTCTCTTCTGAATTATCCTATAATAAGAGATCTTTGAATGTTCCACTTGGATAGGGTAACATTGATCTAGCAATAATGGGTAGAGAGAACCTATAGGTCAATAACTGAATACTAGGCACCTCTTTATCACATATTCACTCCTCCATACAATAACAAAATAGATCAAATTATCTAACAAATCTATCAACATATGAAAGGACTACTAATGTTGGATATTTTAAAAAATAAATAAATTATGATGTACTCCATGATATTGAAAAGGGAAAGTACCAAACCTTAGGGTTTTAGTATAGGATAAGTAATAAAACATATGCACATATAAGAACACATTAACCTAGAAAAAATATTTATAGTTGTTGGAGTGGATCAAATCAAATTTAGTAATTATAACAATATAAGTCAAAGAGAAAGGATGAATTAGATTTATAAATGAAGGATGCATACCAAATAGATTAGGAAATCCCTTTTATAATCATATGTATGGATTAAAATCAAAATATTATTCTCTACTCCATTATAGATCAAGTTCACTTTTAAAATAAAAACTTAGTTTGCAATGGTGGATTCAACCATTTGTGATCTTTGAACTCTACCCTCTACATAATTTTTGAAATAATTATTCAAGTTATCACAAGAAAAGGGGATTTGTAGAGTTGATGTTTTCACTTGATGAGGTCCTACTATTCCTTGATGTGTCAAACCATACAAGGATGTTTTGATGTGTTTTTTTCATACTATAACTTAGATGAGAATTCATAATGAGCGCACACTTCTCTTGAATGGAAATCAAATTTTGGAATAGGAAATGAATACTCCAAGGCTTCATCTGGCTAGTATTCACTCACTAGCTATCTCAGTGTTCATTATATTGTTATTTAATCAAGGGGCAATACATTATGGTACACTAGAATATGAGATAAAGGATTATATTTGATGCAGAGTGGTAGTGAAGAAAAACTCACAATCACAAATGAAAAAGTCACTCCACTCAATGCTTCTCTCAAATACTCTTATGAGGAGTCCTAAAATCCACTATTCCTTCAAGGAAGAAAACCCTCACACCTAGGGTTATAAACTCAAACCACCCAAGAGATTTAGAAACACTTGAAATATGTTTACATAGACCAAATCAAGGTTCAACAACCCACCTTGCACCTAGGAAACATCAATTACTCTTCATTCCAATGACTTAGGCCTCTTTTACATTGAAGGCTTTTAACTTCACTGGTAGGACATTCAATTTGAAATCCACATGGAGGAATATTATGACACCAAACCACTGAATTCAAGCTCCTAAAATGGACTCCTACAAATCCTCAAAACCTCTCTTCTTGACTGTCAATGCATAATCCACAATGGCCTATTATATCGTTGCTCTAAGAGGCCTAATCCAAATACCTACACTTGGGTCTTGACTACCTAGGCTCACCCCTACACCAAAAAGCCATAATTTAGAATCCTATAGGTTATTTACACCTTTCAACATCATCTCTAAGTTCCTCTTAAATAGATTCTTCAAAATCAAGCAAAAACTCACTTTTTTGTTTGTCAATTAGGCTTGCCACATAGAGATGTCAAGCCACAAATCTTACACCACTTCCTCCAATGAGCATTCCATTCTTCAAGACCTTGAGGAAATATTATTATAGACATATATCTTCCATCCCACCAGGATTTAGCAACTCTACAATGCGGGGATGGAAGAAATCCACATTTTTCACCCAAAACCCTGATTTTAAGGGTTTTCAGATCACCCGGGAGTAAAATTAAGATATCTCCCTTAATACTCAATGAAATCTCACCAATACAATGCTAAAAGAAATATTATTCAATTACCTATGCAACCATTATAGGCTTGGAGCATAAAACAACACGTACAAACTGTACCAAGTACATGATCAACAATTTCTTTAGGAAAAACACAGAAATCAGCAAACTCTTTATTGAAAAATCCTTCCCAACTTCAAAAACAGCCTTTAATTGACCAAGAGAGGCATATTTGAAGCCTTCCAACCTCCTCCAATGTCCTCTAACTGAAATTTGGATCAGTTGGTTGTTGGAAACACAAAAAGACTCTAATTTGTCACTTAAATGCCTATTTAAGATTTAGAAAATTTTCATCAACCTGCCTACAAAGATACCTCCAAAATATGTGAAAGGAATCCAAGTCCACTCAAATGAACAAGGTGACTCACCATGGGTGTCTAGTTACATCAAGGCATCCTTATTTCTTAATTTTCCAAGATGCACTAGACTTACAAAAGGAGGATGGAGACCTTGTTGTACAAAGAAGTTGGTCACCAAGACCAAAATTCAACCAACAACCTAGAAGACCTATTAAAAATCATTTGAAATGATCCTTAGGACCTTATTCCATCACAAAAACAAAACCAAAACATAGCAAATAATTCTAGGTCCATTAGACCCATGGGTGCTCCTGCACCATACTCCCCAGCAAGAAAAAGATCTCAAGTCCTCTTTGAGATCAGGTCTTCTACGGTAGTCCCATGTTGTTTAATGTTAGTTTCAGATATCCAAGTGGCATCCTCTTTAGGTAGACCTTGCAACTTGACTAGATATTCCTTTTAGACCTTCCTTTTATTCCTCTTTGTATCCTTGGTGTCTAGAATGCATTCAAGGGTCATAGGTTTGCTTGGGGATAGTTCCTTCACCCAATCTTCATCCTCCATTGTTGTTGTAGCTAGTTCATCACCTACATTCACAGAAGCTTTGAAAGGATACAAATAAAAAATGTTAAAGATAGGAGAGATGGCCACCCCAGGAGGTAGCTTTATTTCATAAGCATTTTGGCCAAACTTGTGGACCACCTTGCAAGGTCCTATCTTCTTCATCATGAGTTTGGTATACTTTCCTTTGGGAAGTCTCTCCTTCAAGTGTTTCATAACCAAGTCTCCAACCTTGAATTGGAAATTCCTCTTATTTAAATCTTCCTTTTCTTTGTACTTCTCAACATTGTTTTGAAGGGTTTCCTTCACTTGCTAATGAATGTCCCTGATTGCAACAGAAAAATCCTCTCCTTGAGCACTTCTTCTATCAACTCCTTGCAGATCTCTTAGTTCATAGAACCCTCTAGGGTGCATGCCATATAATACTTCAAAAGGGCTTCTACCAATGCTCCTATTCATGGATTCATTGTATGCAAATTCAACTTGAGGTAAAATTAGATCCTAGGCTTGTCCATGCTCCTTGGTAAGGCATCTTAAGAGATTTCCCAAAGATCTATTCACCACTTCAGTTTTTCCATACGTTTGTGGATGGTATGCTGAACTAAAGGATAGATTTGTGCCAAGTTTCTTCCACAAGGTCCTCCAAAAGTGACCAATGAATTTATAATCCCTGTCAAAAACAATGCTTAGAGGCAATCCATGTTTCCTAACAACCTCCTTAAAGAAGAGACCTGCTATATGAGATGCATCATTGGTGCATTTACAAGGAAGAAAATGTGCCATCTTACTGAATCTATCAACTACCACAAAGACACTATCAAAACCTCTTTGGGTTCTAGGCAACCCCAATACAAAGTCCATACTTAGACACTCCCAAGGCCTATTGGGAATGGGTAGTGGCTGATAGAGTCCTGCATTTGATGAAGTTCCCTTTGCTCTCTGACATATTGTGCATCCTTCCACATACCTTCTCACATCCACCTACAACTTTGGCCAATAATAAAATCTCCTAACTTGTTCCAAGGTCTTGTCAAGGCCAAAGTGACCTCCAAGGCTCCCACTATTTTTCTCCTTTATGATATTATGCCTCATTGAACATTTGGGCACACACAATTGGCTCCCTTTGAAGAGAAAACCATTCTACAATAAAAATTCAGAGAATTCACCATGAAAAGAAATCAAATGCTGCTCACGAAAATTATATGCCTCCTTGAAATATGAATCTTCATGATACATATCCTTTAATGCATCAACCCCCATGCTTTGGAGTTGGATCTCTTGCACTCCAAGTGCCCTTCTACTGAGAGCATCTACCACCTTATTTTCTTGGCCCTTCTTATACTTTATTGTGAATGTATAGGCCTGCAAAGACTCTACCCACTTCATGTGCCTATGACTGAGTTTTTCCTGTGCATTCAAAAAACTCAAGGCATGATTGTCACTATAAACAACAAATTCTTTAGGTAAAAAATATTGCCTCCAATTTTTGAGGGCTTGGACCATAGCATATAGTTCCAAATCATATGAGTACTTTCTCTTTGCTTCATTCAGCCTTTCACTAAAAAATGCAACTAGCATGCCTTCTTGGCTCAAAACAACCCCTATTGCTTGATTACTAGCATCACACTCAATGGTAAAAACTTTATCAAAATTAGGGAGCACAAGTATAGGCTGTTGTGCTAATCTCATTTTCATATATTCAAACCCTTTATCAACCTCATTGGTCCAAGAAAACTTACTTTTGTTACCTCCTTTGTTGGTGTCCAAGATGGGTGCACAAATTTGACTAAAGTTCTTGATGAACTTTCTATAAAAGCTTGCAAGTCCATGGAAGCTTCTCACATCTCCCATGGATTTTGGTGTTGTCCAAGTAAGAATAGCATCCACCTTTGAAGGATCCATCTTCAAACTTCCCTTAGAGATGGCAAACCCAAGGTATACTAGTTCTCCCTTCATGAATTCACACTTTTCCATGTTGATCAGCAACTTCTCCTCTTGTAACCTCCTTAGTACCATGTCAAGGTGCTTCAAATGTTCTTATTTCAACCTTCTAAACACAAGGATGTCATCTAAATAAACTACAACAAAATTTCCAATGAAAGGCCTCAATACTTCATTCATAAGGCGCATAAAGGTACTAGGGGCATTTGTTAACCCAAAGGGCATCACCAACCACTCATAGAGCCCTTAATTAGTCTTAAAATTTGTCTTCTATTCATCCCCCTCTCTAATACTTATTTGATGGTACTCACTCTTTAGATCAATCTTGGAAAAGTAAGATGCTCTTGGTAGACAATCCATGAGGTCCTCCATTCTTGGCATTGGGAACCTATATTTGATTGTGATCCTATTAATGGCTCTTGAATCAGTTCAAAGCCTCCAATTTCCATCCTTCCTTGGTGCTAGGATAGTAGGAACAACACATGGGCTCAAACTCTTCCTCACTAATCCTTTATCCATCAACTCTTGCACTTGTCTTGCAATCTCCTCATTTTGAGCAGGTGTCATCTTGTATGCAGCCTTATTGGGCAATGTAGCCCCTAGAATGTTATGAAATAACTTGCACAATAGAAGAATATGATATGAAATATGCTGCAAATACTTGATAATAACTGAGAATAACAAGCCACTTCGAGGGGGAAAACCTCCAAATATCTCTAATGAGAACACACTTCACATTTGATGATGAAATAAGACTCACAACCTCCTATATATACCTATTTATGCCAAGGATATCACCTAGGCCGACTTAGACACACCTATATAAGAATTAGGCCAACCTAAACAACTAAATAACAATATACTAATGATAATATGACTTAATAGAGAGTTAAGATAGCCACAAGCCAACTATTCATAACCCGATGTACTATAATATTAAGGGCGTAGCATGCCCCCCTTCTTCAAAGAAGCATTGTCCTCAATGCTAATCAAGTTTGGAAACTTTTGAATGAACTCCTCATCTTCCCATGTGTCATCTTCAACTGGTAACTTCTTCCATTGGATGAGATAGTCAGTGATAGTTCTATTCCTCAGCTTCTTTGTGCGTGTTTGACGAATGCACTTGGTTACAAAATGATTCTTCCTTCCTCATCTAGCTCCTGAAGTGTTGTTTGAGTGGGAATATTATGCCCAATTACCTTCTTCAAACAGAAACATGAAACATTGGATGTATCTTTGTTGTTGGTGGCAACTCGCTTGTAGGCAACACTCACCGATCTTCGCATGATTTGGTATGGACCATAATACTTTGGAGACAACTTATTATTCTTCTTTGTTTTAGTGAGATTTGCTTATAAGGCTGCAATCGCAAAGAAGACCCAACCCAACTTCAAAACTTTTTTCACCACGATGTGGTCTACTGTTGTTTCATTTGATTTTGTGCCATGGCTAAATTCTCCTTGAGTCCCCGAAGTACTTGTTGTTGATGAAGCAAGTGGTCTTCTACTCTAACTCTTGACACCTTAATTGATGATGTGATGGAAGGAGGATGATATCCATAAAGTGCAAAAAATGGAGACATTTTTGATGAGCTATGAAAAGAAGTGTTATACCACCATTCCACAAGTGGTAGCCAATCTACCACTGAGACTGTTTCTCAAAGTGGAAACAACGTAGATATCCTTCCAAACACTTATTAACAACCTCTGTTTTCCCATCTGATTGAGGGTGGTATGAAGAGCTAAGAGCCAATTGAGTACCCAAACATGAGAATAAATCTTTCCAAAAGTGACTAGTGAAGATAGGATCACGATCACTAACAATAACTTTAGGCATACCATGTAGCTTTTGGATATTCTCCAAAAAAGATTTAGCCACTGCACTTGCTGTAAAAGGATGTGCTAATGTAATGAAATGTGCATATTTAGTGAGCCGATCAACTACCACCATGATGACATTATGACCTTTAGATTTGGGAAGCCCTGTGATGAAGTCCATGGATACCTCTTCCCAATGCTGGCTAGGAATAGATAAGGGTTGCAAGAGACTTGGTGTCTTAATTGTCTCCCCTTTATGCCTTTGACACACCAAACATTCAGCCACAAATTTTTAAACATCACCCTTTAGCCCCTCCCAAAAGAAATCTTGCTTGACTCGATGATATGTCTTCAAAAATCCTGAATGACCACCCACTGGAGACTCATGCAACTCTATGAGAATCTTGATTTTAAGGTTGGAATTCTTGTAGAGATACAAATGCTCTTTATACCAAAGAGTATCTCCCTTCCAACAAAACTTATCTGAACTACTAGGATCACTTTTTAATTGCTCAATGAGATTACTTGTCACAACATCATTTTGCCACTCTGCTTTGGCTTCCTCCACCCAATTTGCTTGTAATATTGAAAGGGCACACAATAAGGCTTCATCTTTCTCATCCTTCCTTGACAGTGCATCTGCGACAATATTTTCTTTCCCTTTCTTATATACAATCTCAAAGTCATATCCTAACATCTTAGTGACCCATTTTTGTTGCTCTTCAGAAGATAGTCGTTCCAAAAAATATTTTAGGCTATCATGATCTATCTTAACCTTGAAATGTCTACCCAATAGATAAGGCCACCATTGTTTCATTGCATGGAGTATTGCTAGCATTTCCTTCTCATAAATAGGTTTTAGTTGATTCTTACCTTTTAATTGACGACTCAAAAGCAATTGGTCGACATTTCTTGCATGAGCACTACTCCTATCCCATTTCCAGAAGCATCACATTCCACAATGAATTCCTTGGTGAAGTCAGGAGTGGCAAGTACTGGAGTTGTACACATAGCCTCCTTCAATCTCTCAAATGTTGTATTGGCAGACTCGTTCCAATGAAAGGAAACCTTCTTCAATAGAGTGGTGAGAGGTGCTGCAATACTACCATAATTCTTCACAAATATTCTATAGTACCCTGTCAATCCCAAGAATCCTCTCAGTTTCTTAATGGTTTTTGGAATAGGCCATTCCATGATAGCCTTAATTTTGTTAGGGTCCACCTTTACTCCTTCATGTGAAACTATGTGTCCCAAATAAGTACTCCACCTCTGTAAGACCAAAAGCACACTTGGATGGCTTAGCATAGAGTTTATGATCTTCAAGTATTTGTAATGCTTGGTCCACATGTTGTAAATGTTCTTCCCAAGTCTTGCTATCAATTAATATATCATCAAAGAATAGTAAAACAAACTTTCTCAAGAAGTTCTTAAAAATGGAATTCATCAAGCTTTGGAATGTAGATGGTGCATTGGTAAGACCAAAAGGAATCACCAAAAATTCATAATGACCCTCATGAGTCTGAAATGCTTTCTTACAAATATCTTCCTCCTTAATCTGAATTTGGTGATAACCAGATCTAAGATCTAACTTGGTAAAAAACATAGCTCCATTTAATTCATCTAGCAAATCATCAATGACTGGAATTGGAAACTTATCTTTAATGGTATACATGTTGAGCACTCTATAATCTGGACACATGCGCCAAGTATCGTCCTTCTTACGTACCATCACCATAGGTGAGGAGTACACACTTTGGCTATGCCCGATGATTCCCGCCTCTAGCATCTCTTCAACAATCTTTTCTATCTCACTCTTTTGTATGTGTGGATACGTAAGGCCCGATGTTCGGTGGTTGGCTCCCTGGGACTAACTGTATGGCATGATCATGATCCCTCTTAGGAGGAAGTCCTTTAGGCATATCTCCAAGAAAAACTGAGTGACGATCAATTATAGCTTGCAAATTTGGATGAGTAGGAGTATTAGATTGAGAGACTTCTAATGAACATAGTTGGGCCACAAATCCATCCACTCCTTTCTTAAGCAACTTTTGCATTTGATGAGAGCTTACCATTTGTGGAGATTTTTCCTTCAACCCCCTTAGCTCTACTAGCCTTCCTTCCGATTGAAATCTCATGAATAGTTCTTGGAAGTTCATCTCAATTGTTCCTAATGTAGTAAGCCATTGTACTCCCAAAACAATATCTACTGCACCCATGGATATCGCATACATTGGGGTATCAAGTTGATAATCTCCCATGGATAATTTAATGCTATGACACTTCCCTGAACAACTAACTGTACCACCATCTGCTATAAAAACTTGAAACTCTGGAGCTAGATATATGAAACAATTTAGACGAGTAGCTAAGTTTTTGTTGATGAAATTATGAGTACTACTTGAGTCGATCAACACTGTTACCTTCTGCTTCTTTAGGAACCCACGACCTTGAGAGTTTGTGGAGTGCTGAAACCTAAGAGTGCATGATAAGAAATGATTGGTTGAGAATCATGTGATTCCTCATTTGACTCCCTTTCATCTTCTAGTATGGGTTCCTCCTCTTCTTCCTCATTGGGACCTTCAATATAAAACAATTTCTTTTCACTACATTTATGTCCTCGAATGTATTTGCTATCACAATTGAAACACAAGCCTTTTGCTCTTTTCTCCTCAATTTGTTGTGGAGTCAACTTAGTAGGTTGTGTTGAATATCCTTTCTCTCTTGTCACATTAGCCCCTTGCTTCTTAGGAATCAAATACTTCTCCTCTACCCTGCATGCTAAGATAAAAGAATCATTTATGGAACTTGTGTGATCGAAAATATATGCGTAATGAAATAAATAAATACTATTCAAGCACACTAATAAGACATTGTATCAAAACAGAAAATAAAAGGTAAGTAGATGCAAACTCAATATTCTGCTTTGATTGTCGTCCTATTGTCCTCTATCTTCAGTGTTTTTGTTGATTTCAGCTTTTGCTCTCAGATTTTATGCTAGGCTCAACAAAATGTCTTCCTAAAGAATGAGATTTAAATATGATGCATGATGCAAGATTAAGTCATGGTATGGAATAAGACTAAGATGATTGAAGTAAACATGATGCTATGATACTAGAATGCTAAATGAATTAAATGCATGAACTCTAATTAATTGCCTATTATCAATGCTTTAGATTCACACAGGTATTTATAGAGTTTTTCGAAGGATTCTGATTGGCTGTCTTGATTAACGGTTGTGATAATTCCTGGTAGATCGAATGGCTAAAGATGGATGAAATTGAAGAGAAAATAGAAGAAAACCTGAAAACAAGATTTTTCTATTTTTATGAAAGATAAAAAGATAAGAAGATAAGAACTCATCTTTCTTTAAAAGAATAAAAGAAAGATTTAAAAGCTGATAAATAATGAATTAAAAATTCAATTATTTATTTGTGGATGATATTCAGCTTTTTCTTAATTAAATGAAATATTTAATTAAGCTTTTAAAGCAGAAAAAGGTTTGTGATAAGAAGAAAGCTTTAATCAGGATTTTTGAAGAAAACAGAAGATATCATATCTAAATAAAATATTTAATTATGATATGAGAAGAAAACAGAAGATTTCACAATTAAATAAAATATCTAGTTGTGATTTTAGAAAGAAAGCATAAGATCTTTAATTAAATAAGATTTATTTAATTAAATCACATTTATGAAATTAATTAAATGAAACATTTAATTATTTAGAAGAAGAAATTAAAATAGAAGAAAGAGAGATATTTAAACTTAATTAAATCAAAAGATTTAATTTAAATTCAAACAATGATAATTAATTTAAATAAATAAAATACATTTATTTAATTAATTAAGTGGACATATGAAAATAATTAAATAAAATAAATTTATTTAATTATGGAAGAAGAATAAGATGAATGAACAATATAATTAAATTATTGAAATTTAATTATATGTAAAAGACTTTTAGATAAATTAATTAAATAATAAATATTTAATTAATTGCCAGGATTATAGACATGACCATTTTTATGCGTATACATTTTTCCCCTCTTTGAAGTGATGTGTGAAATGCATTGCTTCAAAGAAAATAATTAAAAAATAAAAATTTTGCCCCTGATATGTTTCTGATTTTGATGTCGATGATGCCCCCTCGGGAGGTAAATCACGGAAGATGATATGAAGCCGAGTTGAAGATAAAATGTTAAGAATGATAGGGAAACAGTGATTTAGCTCCCGATGAATGATGTTTGTGATGGCCCAGTGAAAAATAATATGGAAGGAAGGAAAAAATGCCATGAACTCTCACCTTAATAGACCCTTAAAAGGTAAAAAGGGGTAAAATGAAGTCTCATTTTCACCCTACTACTACAGTGAAAAGTGAGCTCTGATAGTGACTTGGGGAGATGGAGATCCCATTGCACAGGCATAGATTCGAGCGAGCGTGCCGATACCAGAGACCAGCTGTGTATTGTAACGCCCGTCGTGCAAACCCCAGAGAACACACACATAACGCGAATAATTTTTTTTTTAAAATAATAAAAGTAACATGTAACAACATTAAACCAAAATCACATAGCAAAACACATAACATTAATACACTTGGTTCTCTGGGGCACGCGAGGTTACATTGCAACCACAAAACAAAATAAAGATAACGAAAACAACATAACCATTTAATTTATGAAAACCATATACAATGATACAACTGATAGCCATGATGCGAGTATGACAACATCACATAATTACATCCATGATAAATCTTTTAACAAGATCCAAATCAAACCTAACTATTACATCATTGAAATAATATTACATTACAATTTTCTTTGATACATGAATTACATTGAATTTCCCAACATGGGGATTGATACAAGAATAATGAACATGAAGTACAACTGATCACTGGAACATCTGCATTGCGGAAAGCTGAGAAGACAAGATGCTGAAGGGGAACCCAACGGGTGCAAAGCACGTTCCACCCAACCATGTGAATTACAAGTAACTCACCCCTCGTGCTCAGAGGTGACGAGGAAGTGAACCCGACCATGAATGTCAAACGGACTCAACAACATGATACAGAACAAGTACAACTCAAGTATGCAATGCACAACCATCAATGTACTCAAATCACATAACAAGTAAAACCAAGCACTCATTACGATAACATGAAGTAATAACACTTAACAATCATGAATCAAATCACAAGAATTCAAAGAAACATCACAAAGAGATAACATCCAGAGGCAACAACACAAAGCAACAAGGGTGACAAGTGGGGAGGGTCATCGCATAGCTCACATGGGATCCCCTGGCTCTTCCTCCAACTGAGGTGCCGGCACCCATCTATGGATCCCCTAGCCCTAAAATCAGAAACAACATAATATAACAATATCCAGAGGCGACAAACAACAAGAACAAGGATGTCTAGTGGAGAGTGTCATCGTATAGCTCTCATGGGATCCCCTGGCCCTTCCTCCTAACTGAGGCACCGACACCCATCTATGGATCACCTGGCCCTTCCTCCTACTGAGGCGCCGGCACCATAGGGTAGCTAATGCGGAGCCGATAATCTCTCATGAAGACGAGACTACGACTTTGCCGACCACGGCCTACTCAGTCTATCACTAGTCTACGGTAGCCCTAATGCATAGACGAGGAATCCATTTTTCTTTATCTTGTATGTTTTACTACCCTTCCCCCTAAATTCTATTTTTAGGTTATCACTTGTTTAACTACTCTTACGTGGGTTCCCCTGGCACTTCCTCTTACCTGAGGCACCGGCGCCCACGAAGAGCCACTCTCCCTATGACCCATAAATCAAAACTAGGCAAGGGTTGAACCAAAGCATAAAAGCATAATACCACAACAAGAACACGCGAGGCATTAACCCTCTCGCAATAATTCATAACCAAAAGTTTTAACAAACCGTTCCACCCTTCCTAATAGAATGCCAATAAGCTTCAATAGCATAACCAAGCCAAGAATAACATTTTATCATAACAAGCCTCTGGAACAAGGATTACAAATCAGGAATAGGTTTCCACATCGAAGAGTAAAGTTACAACAATTAAATGGAAAACGATAACCAGACCACACAAATTCTACCTTAAAGTAAACGATTAACTCAATTACACAAAACACTCCCAATCTTGAAATGATATAAAAGAACACAAGCTCGATGACATTTGTAATATGTCGCCTAAAAATCAAACCATAATGTCCATATCAAAATATTTAATTCATAAAACCAAGAACGTCAAATATATATATATATATATATATATATATATTTATATGTACATAAAAATAATACATTAATTTTATTTTACTAAATAAAATTTTTAATAATTAATTCCCAAAAAGAATTTAAATTTCTTACAAATTAAAATATCCCTTCTTTTATTTATTTATTTATTTTATTTCTTTAAAAAAAAAATAAAAAAATAATATTAAATAAAACAAATATATTTAGATTTAAATATATATATATAAATATATATATATATATACATATATATATATAAAATAAAAAAAATAAGTAAAAAAAACTTTTAAAACTTACCAGCGCCATTCGGCCGTACGCGCCAGTTATAAAGACTCACGACACGCCAGTTTTGAGGATCGCCGGTAGGCCAGCCATACTTTTGGCGTCGGCCGCGGTAATGCCATTAGCCATTAAGACTGCTGTGTACGCAGCAGTCTTAAGACTGCGGCTACGGTACACCAGGCAGGAGGGAGGGTGGAGGGTACGGCTTCGGCCGTCCCTTCACCGTCCCCTGCACTTTTAAAATTTTATTTATTTTTATTTTAAAGATATAAAATTCGATATATATAACATTTGATTTATATATGACCACTGTAAATCCGTTTTTTTTACAGAATATTAAAAATTTATAAAAATTATTCCCTGTCGGCGTACGGCCGACGCACAGGAAACTAACAAACTAATAAGGTTTATATATATATATTAATTACATATATTATAGGTATATATTTTACTTGCATATATATTAATATCAGAAGGTAAAATACAGAGAATTAACTAAATCAATTATATACAAATATGTTACAAAAAAAAACAAAACTTTAAATTTATTATTTGCTACAAGCAGACTATCTTTTCCAAAAAATTTCTATTGATAAATTGATCATTTCAGAGACAGAGGTTTTTTTTTTGTTTTAGACAAAATGGAAAAACAGTTCAATACTCTATATATTTTCTTCTCTTTTCAAAAGTTTAAATCTAATATCTTTTCCTAATTTTCAATTCAACAACAGTTTTTCCCTATTCACACCAATCACGTCTAACAGATTTTGTTTTGTTCTTTTTCTGAAGCAGAAAGATAAAGAAGAAAGTACTAGAAGGAAAATATAAGAGGAACCTGATGTCCAGCGCTTATTCGAAAGTTTGAAGATGCCTGCTTGACTCTGATGCCCTCGAACTTGATTCCAAATCCTTAGTCCAGAACGAACTTGAGCAACTTCAACTTTCAGATCTTCTGTGTGTGTGTGAGAACCCCTCAAAAATTCATAATTAAATAAAATATATTGCCCCTTCTTCAAAACTCTCCAAAAATCCAAGATTAAAAGAAAAATCAATTCTTTAAAACTAGCTTTTTCCCAACTCTCAATTCCTATTGGCTCACACTGTCTTTTTATTCTTTTATTGCTTTAATTCCTGTTTTGCAACTTTTCTTGCACCTCACATTACATATTTATTTTAAATAAATTATTCTCATAATTATCCACCACCAATTTACTTGATTAAAATAATTAAGCCATATTTAATATTTAATTATAAATTAATTGCAATATAAGATTTTCAAAAATAATTAAATTATTTAAATATTTAAATACCATTTAATCCAACATTAAAATAAATAATTTATTTCAATCATTAAGATAAATCATAACTATAAATGCCCTCATAAATAAAATAAGACAAAACACATAACACAACAGACAATGACGACAATTACACAAAATCGACTATACCAAACAAATGAGACGACCTGACATCATGGAACGGGAGGACTTCATCGTCACCTCTGTATCAACATTTATCCATTGGGTTATTTGGTGCTCGCCCTGTCCTGCCAAAGCAGGTGGAATCGAAACTTGTACCTGCAGTCCTGCATACAAACGAAGTTGTGTACATGTGCATATATACATATATATCAAAGCATTAAATCAAATACTGCATTGTGAGAAGGAATCACAACATAACAGGGCACTTGCGAACAAGTGATGCTATATTGTCCTTCGTCACACCTATTCCAACAATTGTAACATAATCAATGAATTGCATTTCTAACTAACAATCATCTCATAACATATTAAATTAAATCACTGCATCATATCATAATTCAGAAAAATCAACTGATATAATCAACCATAATGTCATATAAAGTAACCATGTCCAAAATGAAATAACATCATCATCTAACGTTTAGCAAGCCAAATCAAACAATCATGGTATCATCTCAGTATCCAAGCAAAGCACAAAAAATAATAAGTCTAAACAGTATGAGGGGTATTACATGTATGGACCACCAGTGAGTGATTCTAACC
>VDFB02193867.1:426247315-426620559 GCA_007258455.2 Sequoia sempervirens
CATTGAGAGCATTTCTTTTTTCTATCTTTCCTCTCTTTTGGGGAGTATTTTTGTCCCACTAGGTTTTCTCCTTTTCTTTGTTTGTGAGAGATTGCATTGCACTGCATGTGTACATGGGTACGTAACATGGCCTAGTAGCCTGGACCCATTCTTGCATCTTTGTGTCTATGTGAACTCCAATCCTAGTACCTAAAAACAACAAGAATAAACAAGTTAAACAATATATTGCAAGCTAAAACAAGGATTCCCCATGAAATCCATTTACAACTCCAAATTAGAAAAGAAAAACAATGAAAAGTATAATAAAAAGAACAAAATTGATGGAATCCTAATTTAAATGTGCAAACTCATGATCCCATGGGGGAATTGGTGACAATTTGATGTGAAAATTGGCCCTTTCCCAATTCCTTAGATGCAAACTTGATGTGTTGATGGAGATTGATCCACTTTGATGGTGAAGAATGAGAGATCCAAGCCAAAATCTACAAAAACTTAGCTAAGAACTCAAGATTGATGGATGGAAATGGCTAAATATTTTTGCATAATAACTTTGCATAATTTTTGGATGATCAAATGAGGATATGAGATCTTTATTTATAGAATGCCAAGATGGATGAATGTCCAAATTTGAGCAATGTGGGACTAACATTCATCCAATGGTATGATGCCACTTGTCAAGCTATGAATGGATGAAGGATGTGAAGATTTGGGGATTGTGCCAATAAATGCATAATTTTGAATTTCAAATTTGTTGAAATGACTTGCAAGAGGTACAGGAAAATGCAATAAATGTCACTTGGCTCAAAGAAAAGGACATGTAAGATGAATTTATTACCTTGTTGGATGTACATATTGACTTGGAATTTTTGAATTCAAATTGAGAGAATATTCCAAAAGATGCCTTGTGAGGAAAATAGAGATTTAATAAATGAATTAAATATATTTTCATGTGCAACTTGCATTAACTAGAGGATGGGACATGAGATGAGATTAAATTAATCAAGGGTTAATTAATTTAATTAGAGAGGTTAGATGATGTGACCTATTTGACTCAAATTTATGGATTTATTTAAATCAAATAAGAGAGGAATATGAGAAGAGATTAATTAAATAAGGATTTTGATTTATTTAATTAAAAGAGATGGTGTTAGATTAAATCAAATAAGGTTTTAATTTATTCAATTTAATTGATAGACTTTAGAGATTTAATTAAATTAATTATTTAATTAAATAGGGATAATTAGATAAGATGAATTGATTTAATTAACAAGAGAGATTGACTTAATTAGACAAAATGATTTATTTAATTAAGGGATGGAAGTTGATGAATTTAATCAGATAAGGAGATTTTATTAAATCGTTAGACCGAGGGATGATTTAGGAATAAATGATGTTAGTAGTCGGGATCAGATGCATAATGTCAATCAGTATATTTTACATGTCTACATTTTGCCCCTCTTTGAAGCAATGCACTTGTTGCGTTGGTTCAAAGAATAAACGATCTCGATCAAAGCCAAAAATTTTGTTATTTAAAAACTTGGCCCACTACTGCATGGTGAGAGAAAATATGCCATTATAATTCCCCCTCAAGAGATTGGACGAAAATTTCAATTTTTGGGTGATCTCGCAAAAAAAAGAGGACAAATTACCCAATAGGTCTGAAAGGGTTGTGAGAGGCTAAAAACGTGTCTAAACCTAATAAAGCAATTAAAAAAAGCCTCAAATGGATGAAAACAGGTTCGGGGGCCCAAAACCCTAGTAGGTCAGCCAATTAGGGTGAAAAACCCTAATTTTCATGCTTAAATGGGGCCTTAGGGGTCACTTTCAAGTCATTTTCAAACACCTCCAATAGTAATCTCAAGATTTGAGCTCAGACCTCCTGACGATATGGTGCAACGATAGCTTCGCCTACACATTTATGATCTAGTTCAGACGTACCAGCAGCCACTTGGCATCGGGGCACCTGTAAGAGGTCCTTACGCGAGCTTTGTCTTTCATTTATTGCTTCAATTAATGCTTTAAAGAGTCGGTCCATCTGCAGCAGTGCTATATAGCGCCGCTCAAAAGTCAAACTGCACCGCTCGGTGTGTTATAGCACCACCGTGGTGCAGTTTGGAGTTTAGAAACTCTGACGCTGAGCTCAGCGCCAGCGAGGTAGTTTGTGAAGTGTGACGCGGCAGTCTCAATTTAGCTCAAAGTGCACTGCTAGGAGGGAAATTGCACCGCGGTGGTGCAATTTTTCTCTTTTCAGCCTTAGCATTGGAGTTTGATTAAAATCAAACTGTGACACCTTCACAGGTTGCACTGCTGGGGAAGTTTTTTAAACGCTGGATGAAGAATTTTTCAAAAATTTTATTGTGGTGACATTCCTTGATGTAGGATGCGGCGAGGGAGCTCTACTCTCGGGAGCATAGGTCGCGAGACCTGAGTGACAGGGACCATGATCAACTCTGGATTGTGAGATTGTCGCACATTGCGTATGTAACACCCATTCACACTCACTTAGGGATGTTGTCAGCGCTGGCCGAGAGATGGCATAGCGAGACATCTTCGTTCCATCTTCCCACTGGTGAGGCCACCGTCACTCTAGAGGACGTTTGGCGGATATTATGATTGCCAATTCATGGTCGTCGGGCGATCTTCTACATGGACGAGGGACGCGAGGCCTACTTCAGAGTCCTTGCTACTGATGATATTGTCTTCTGCGAGGGTTAAATAGAGCTTGAGCGACACAAGATCCTAACACCTCCCTACCACTGGGTGATTGCAACTATCATTTCGAGCCTTGTTGCCCCTGACAGGCGAGGGCGATAATTCAGTCTTGGCTGGGGATATTACTAGGAGCAGATGGTCTGAGATAGGCTGGTTCATTTTTCATGGGGGCATGTTCTTCTAGCTTCACTTTACAGAGACCTCCATGAGTATGTTTACATGGACGGCAGAGCGCTGGGAGTAGGGGTGACCCTTCTTCACGTCTGGGCATGGGAGCACATTTATGTGCTATGTCCATATGTCATTTTAGTTCCGATGGGGCCAAACGATCCCCTCATGTGTCAATACAGAGGCGGTGTGTCCTTCACACACACCGATGAGCACAGGATCCCCTACTAGAGGAGGGTCTTGGATGAGATGTAGGTTTTTCCCTGGCGACCCTACCTTGGTCAGCCCGGATGGGCCGACAATGCCGATCAGATGTTTTACTACCACCAATATCATTTCATGTAGGGGCAGAAGCACACTATGCTCGAGAGGTACCTACCTAGGCACGTGCAGTGTCAGTTCAGGGAGCCGCAGGATTGTCCTGATGATGATTATGTAGTTGTCTTCACCTGCACCATGACATAGGTTTCATGGGGGTGGTACATTCCTACTTCAGAGGCAGTGGACAATTTCTAAAAACTAGTAGCCCAACCATGGGCTTATGATTAGGGGCTAGCATATCCAGGCACCACTCAGGCCTATAGGGAATGGTTTTGGCCTCTGCTTTGGTTAACGATTCCAGCTGTAGTCCCAGATGTGTAGAGAGTTAGAGGTAGAGGGGGAGGATGAGGATGGAGAGCCGAGATTCGACAAGACCCATCACTAGTGCCTCCTGTCCAGCTAGATTAGGGAGATGTGCACATGCAGGACCAGCAACAGGTGCCACCAGTCCCACCACCATGAGTCGAGGATCCTCCTCGGGTGCAACCGCAAGTACAACGAGCAGGATAGGCAGATGCACGGGATACTTTGATTGCATAGCTGTAGGCCCATATCTAGGCCATGACAGTCGAGAGAGATCAGGCAAGGGCCGAGAGGGAGAAGCTCAGGGCTAAGAGGGATCAGGCCATACAACAGAGATAGGTCACAGTGCTACAGATAGCCATAGAGGTAGGCAGGAGACAACAACTAGAGAGTATGGTAGTCTCCTCCTCCTAGGGTACAGTATCAGTTCGATCCTACAGGGATGCCATTTGAGAGGCAGAGTATTACCAGCGGTTTTATCACAAGGCTGTACCTAGAGTAGAGCGAGTCCCAGAGTATTCAAAGCGGGCCATCCATAGACCAGTAAAGGGTCACGGTGACAGGGGTGAGGGCAACATTCACAGGGACTGAGCTTGATCAAGATGCTATGATACTTTTTATGCGTTATGGGCTCATTTTTGATAGCCCCAATGGGCCTTTTGTACTAATTGACATATATGTATAGTGATCCTATTTATTCTTTGTACTATGATAGTTACGTTATTGATGATATATATGAGCTGATGATGATTTTTGATGTGATGCAATGTGTACTCTTTATTTATGCGTGTATGGTTCTACTTCTATATGTTATGGATGCATTTATTTCTAATGATGTATGCATTATGACTATGACTAACAGATCTATATTATGTCACCTTATGATATGGAGATGTATTTATGTGATGTGCAATGATATTGTCTATATGATGATCTATTTATGTTGATGCAAATGGGATATGTAAAATGATGTGATCTATGGTGTACATACGAAATGATATGTGATTTATGTTTATAAATGATTATGGATGCATATATGCTTTGTTTGTAATAAATTTTGTACATTTATGCTTATGTGGAATAATTTATGCAATGAATGATTTATGATGCTATTTATGAGATGATATGGGTGATGTAATATGAATGCGATGGTCGTGATATGATGCAAATGAAATGGTGTAGTGCAAATGAGATAGTTTTATGAGATGCTTAGAATAACAAATGTTATTATCCTAAACATATTAAATGATGATGTATGTGATGCATTTAATAGGATGCAATGATATGTTAATGCAAAGTGATATGGTGTAATGATATGTTAATATGAATGTATTGTGGTGGGATGATGCCATGATGCTATGTAAGTATGTATTAAATGCTTATATGCCTATTCTTTATGATTATGCAAAAATGATTATGAAATGCTTCTGTAGATGTTATGCGATGATTTAGATATAATGTGATGCAATGTAATGGATGAAATGCAGTGAAATGGATGCATCTATCTTTGAAGAATGCTTATGATGACATGTTCATATGATAATGGAAATGTGATGCATATATTTCCTATATGATATGTTTATGCAATATGCTAATGATTTGTGGATACAGGATCGATGATGATGATGATGATGATGATCAACTGTTGTAGTACCTTGTTAGTGTGGTTAGCAAGGAGAGAAGAAGTCATTTCAGCAAGACACAAGATGTTGCGAATGCAAATGAGGATGATGATGATGATGATTACTTGCCGAGGAATTGGGATTTTCAAAAGGGCCAAATTTTCTTATGTTTGATAACGCATGTGGTACGATGCATCAAGGTATAGGAAACTAGGATGGTTTTGTACTTAGTGTGATGGTCTTTGACTTGACAAGCAGATAGGAGTATTCTTGCTCACACCTGACATACGACAACCTTGCTAGGATTCACTTTAGAAGTTTCAAACATCTCGAACCAAAACACAGAAAGGTAAACCTATCCATGCAATAGTCAAAAAGTTGCCCTAGACCTCCTCCATACATACCTAACAAAGTAAGTATTCACCGAAGTTATATTACAAGAACGTCCAACAAGCATAGCATACAAAATATAATGATCGTTGCCTCATTCCTATCTCTCTAAATCCTTCATTCGTATATCATTGAGAGGTCCTTGGACTGAGTGCAATAGGATAAGTCAAAAGACAAAGATAAAGCACACAAACAAGTTGATGTTCTTCAATACCACTAACCAAAAGGGAATGTGTTTTTTAAGGATAAGAACCAAAAATATTGCCAAAAGATAATGCCCATTGGAGGAAGGATACATCCTAGGACATGTTAGTGGATGGCGGCATGTCATTTCATTTATCCAAAGTGTTCTTTTTGATAAATAAGGCCCATTGTAGGAAGGATTCATCCTAGGACATGATGTTATTAGATGATTGATATGGGACTATTTGGATGATGTACTATCGACACCAACAATTGACCAACTTGTTTATGCACTGACTTAGACCTAAGACTTGACATTTTGAGTTTTCACTTTAAGCCTGCTAGACTTGTTTATGATTGTTTCACCAAAGGTTGAGGGTGGCGATCAGTTTATTATGAGTGATGTTTATTGCGGGTGCAAGCGAGATGAGATGGATGGATTTTTTCAAATATTTGGATGTTTTTGATGTTTTCCAATATTTTGAGGCTATTTTTGGTATTTTTTCAAGATTTTCAAATGTTTTGATTTTTTGATTTTCCAATGTTTTTGAGGTTTTCTGAGATTTTGATCAAGAGACTAACCTAAAGACCTATCCTAGGGGCCTCGGGAGCTGATCAAAAAATTAGCCTTTCCTACGTTATACATGCAAAGACCACGTAGTTCGACTGACGACTTGACCAATTTACAGATGATGATATACATGATGAAATGTCAGTTTATTATGACCAACTCCTAAAGGACTGACCTAAGTGTCTCGAGGGATGATCAAAGATCAACCTTGCCTACGTTCAAGGCTCTGAGACTCGTAGTTCGCCAAAATGACCCTGTTTTTGACTTTTTGACTGACTTCTTGACATGTTTTTGGGATTTTGGTATTTTTTGATGTTTTTGTATTTTGTGTCTTTTCAATGTTTTTGGATTTTCTGATGTTTTGATGTTTTTGGATTTTTTTATTTTTTGATGTTTTTGGATTTTTTGATATTTAGGACTTTAAGAATATACACGAATCCTGATCCGATGAGAACATGCCCCCAACGTGATGCGATAGACTACTTCGATAAAGGCAGGACAAACTGACCTTAGGGATGGGCCAAGTAGTACTAGGAGGGATCATGATACGAGCACAAGACCAAGCTATGGTGTGGATGCCAGTGGATGAGTGATGGGCGGAGACCTGAATGCGATGGATGATGCTGAACAAGCCATAAAAGATCCTGGTGGATGGAAAGTGCTTATTTACGCAAGGCACCTATTTGCCAGGTTTTCACCAAGGTACTTGCTCAAAGTGCCACCGAAGTGGTTTTCACTAGAGGACGATTTTTCTCTTTACTATTTTTGATCCTTTTTCTGATTTTTTTGGATTTTTTTTTTTTTGATTTTTTGGTCATCACCAAGACGCCTGTTTGCTAGGTTTTTGCCGAAGTAACCATATTTTCAGGACATTTTCTGATTTTTTTGGATTTTTTGGTTTTATACCTTGAAATATTTAGGCATAAACTTTTTGAGATGAGAGTTATTCATGGGCTCTTGCAGAGGTTCCCCTTCAGTTGTTGATAGCTGATATGCCCCTAATTTGTACCTTGTTGTTATGATGAATGGTCCCAACCAATTGGGTTCAAATTTTCCTTTGTTGTTTGGGTTTGTGACATTCTTCTGATTCTCCTTTAATACCAGTTCTCCAACTTGGAAAGTCTTGCTTTTGATTTTCTTATTATAGTTCTATTTGAGTCTATTTTGATAGACTTGTAAATGATTCAAAGCATCTATCTGTCACTCATCCAGTAGCTCCAACTCATTTAGTCTTGATACTCGGTAGTCTTCATCAGTGATGAGGTTTTGCAGTGATATCTTGAGTGATGGGATCTCGATCTCAATGGGGAGTACTGCTTTTGATCCGCAGACCAGGGAGAAGGGGGTGGCACCAGTGGGTGTGTAGATGCTAGTTCAATAGGCCTAGAGGGCGGGATTAAGCTGCAAATGCCAGTTGTGACCTGCGTCATTGACTATTTTCTTGAGGATTTTCAGGATGGTTTTGTTTGTAGCTTCTGCTTGGCCATTGCCTTGGGGATTGTATGGGGTGGAGAAGCGATGTTGGATTTTGAATTTCTCGCATAAGTCACGAACCTCCTGATTCTTAAAAGGTGTTCCATTATCAGAGATAATGGCTTGTGGAACACCATAGCGGCATATGAGATAGTTCAAGATGAACTTTGAAATCTTCTTTCTAGTTATATACGTCATGGGTATGGCTTCCACCCACTTAGTAAAGTACTTCATTGCGGTTATGATGAATTTGTGGATGTTAGATGAGGTGGGTGTGAGATGAGGTGGGCGTGATTTTTCTAATGAGATCAAGTCCCCACTACAAAAAGGGCCATGGTGTGATGATAGGATGAAGCTCTTGATCTAGAGCATGGATGAGGTCCCCATGCTGCTGACATTGTAGACACTTTCTGGCATAATCATGTGCTTCCCTTTCCATTGTGGGCCAATAATATGCCATCCTCAGCAGTTTCTTAGCTATGGTCATTCCACTCGAGTGTGACCCACAGATACCATTATGTACTTCAATTAGAGCAGTTAATGCCTCCTCAACATTTAAGCAGCATAGTAGGGTTCCTTCTATGCTCCTACGATATAGGCTATCTCCTAGGATGACAAATCTGGATGCCTTTTTAACAAAGGTTCATTTTAGGTTTGAGGGTAGGTCGGTGGGTATGAATCCTATACGAAGGTATGTGTAAATGTCATGGTACCAAGGATCACTAGGACCAATGATTTCACACATGAATTTTAATTTTGGTACCTCGAATGTAGGAACGAGAAGCTAGTCTATCAGGAATTCATATTTTGGAACATTGTTGGGGATGTCCAGTAGGGACCTAATTGTTGCCATGGCATCTATTGCTCTGTTGTTAGCTCTAGGTATCTGCTCAAATGTAATTTCGATGAAGGATTCTTTGAGAGTCTCCACCAATTTCTTATATGGAGTGAGCTTGTCATCCTTGGTCTAGTATTCATCATTCACTTGATTTATGATCAATTGGGAGTCTCAGTACACTTTGAGAGCTATGATATTCCACTACACTGCTATTCTGAGGCCTATGGTCAAAGCCTAATATTCCACAATGTTATTTGTGCAAGGAAATGCCAGTTTGTAGGACCTTGGTATGCAATCCCCTTGTGGTGTGATAAAGAAAAAACCAACTCCTAATCCATGTTGTGTGTATGATCCATTGAAGTATAGTTTCCAGTGGTTAGCTACGTTGAGATTAAAAATGGATTCATCTGGAAACTCTGAGACAAGAGGGTTCTCAAAATAGATTGGTGCTTCTACCAGTTGGTCTGTGATGACTTGGCCTTTAATTGCTTTCCTCTCCACATATTCGATGTCGTATTCTGACAATATCATCACCCATTTTTCCATTTTTCCTGTGAGCATTGCCTTTGATAGTAGATACTTGAGAGGATCAATTTTGGCGATGAGTTTTATTTTATGTGCCAACATGTAATGTCTAAATTTTTGTGATGCAAACACTACTACGAGGCATGCTTTCTCAATGAATGAATAGTTTAGCTCATGCCCAACCATTGTCCTGCTGATGTAATATATAGCCCTTTCCGTTCCATTTTTGTCATGCTAAGCTAGAAGAGCTCCAAGGGTTGCTACTATTGCTGACACGTATAAGATCAATGGTTTCTTTGGGATGGGTGGCATTAAGACTAGTGGTGTTAGTAGATATTCTTTTGTTTCTTTGAATTCCTCTTCACACTTGGTATCCCATTTGTACGCTACTCCCTTGAGGAGTAGGTGAGAATATGGGTTATGTTTGTCTGCCAGTTGTGCTATGAATCTTTGGATGGACTAGAGTCTGCCTTGGAGACCTCTCAATTGCTTTAATGTCTATCTCAAGGATTGCTTTTACTTTTGTTGGATCTACCTCGATACCCCTCATTAACACTATATATCCTAAGAGCTTTCCTGATTGTATGCTAAGACGCACTTCTTTGGGTTTAGTCTAACCTTGTACTCCTCCAGTTTGTCAAAGATGGCACTTAGGGTTGCTATGTGATCTTTTCTCTTTCTATATTTAGCTAGAATGTTGTCAACATAGTCATCGATTGTCTTATAAATCATGTCGTGGAATATCAATGTCATGGCCCTTTGATATGTTGCTCCTGTGTTTTTTATTGCTGAATCGCATCATGTTCCAATAGTATGTCCCCCATGGACAAGTGAAAGTTGTCTTATGTTGGTCCTCCTTAGCTATCATGATTTGATTATACCCCGAGAATCCATCCATTAGTGACAACATCTCATGTCCCACTATCATGTCTACTATCATGTCGATGTTGGGGAGCGGGAAGTCATTTTTTGGACATGCCTTGTTCAAATCTCTAAAGTCTGTGTAGATTTTGATATTTCCATTGGGTTTTGAAATAGGTACCAAGTTTGACACCCATTCTGGGTAATCGATTGGTTAGATGAATCCTACGTCTAATAGCTTTTTTAGCTCCATTTTGACTAATAGAGCAATCTGAGGGTGCATTTTTTGAAGCTTTTGTTTGACCAGATTTGCTTCTAGATACACTGCTTAGTGATGAACCACAATCTCTTGATCAAGCCCTAGCATGTCAACATAACTCCATGTGAATTTTATTTGTATTTCTCTTAGGAATGCCGCTAGGAGCTCTTGCTCTTCTGATAGTAGTGATTCTGCATAGAATGTGATATGTGGGGTTGCCTTTGTTCCTAGGTTGATCGGATTGCATTTTTCTACCAAGACTGCTGACTTTTCCTGATGAATAGCTCTTAAAGGAAGATTGAATCCCCCATCCTTGGGTGCCTCAAAGAGGTTTTCACTATTGGATGCATCCTTTCTTTTTACCTTTTTCTTGTGAGAGAGTGCGACATTGTGGTTTTCACTCAAGGACTTGGATATTATTCTTAATTTCTCACTTTTACGACTGAAGGATTCAATTGTTTCCCCATAATAGGCATGTGTGTCCAACTCCATTATAAACCTTGCTTTGTGATCCCCATTTGGAATGTTATCCCACAATCCCATGAATTCTAAGAGCACCTCAGCGTTTTTGAATGTATCAAGAACCTGTGGTCCTCGTTGGTAATAGTCGATGAGTTGGGGATATACTAGGCAGATCTCATGATTTTGTTGGTCTGGTTCGAAGGATAGGGTACTAATCATGCAAAGAGTGGTATCCTCAAATAGCCTATGTGGATTGGTCATGGTTTCCTTGTCATTGCTACTATTATAAATGTCAGTTATAAAATTATGTATGTCTCTACCTGTGGATATTTGTAAGCATACTTCTGTTGCGGTTGGCTGAGGAGGAATATTAATCATTCTAACCAGAGGACTTCGGCCACGTATGGTTATACTCAGAGGGGTACATCCAAGGCCAAGGTTTTTTATCCGTCATTTCTATGGCATGATAGGTATTATGAGCCCATTGTCATTTTGTCCCAGTCTTTGATTTCTGTCGTAGCCCATTGCAAGCATCATTTGTAGACCCTTGCTTTTGTCATCCATTAGTAATTCAGGTGCTAGTCTTTCATCTTGATATAGCATGTGAGATGGATCTGCCTCAATAACTTCTCACCCAAGATCTCCCCAGCTTGTGAATTCGGGATAGTTTTTAGGAGATGTGGAGGCTTCATTTATTTGTGGGAATCCCCTTGATCTAGGAGATTGGGGTAATTCTCCTACCACAAACACATTATTAGGGAGCTTGTAGTTTCTGCAGCCATTATCTTGGATGATGAGCTTGATTCAGTCTTTGTGGTGGTTGATAGGTTTTTGAAGATGGCACATTTCATTCCATGTCAGAAGACCCATGATGCAGTCCACATTGCTGACTTGTTCTTCAAAGAGGTGGTGAGGCTACATGGTCTGCCAAAGAGTATTGTTTTAGATCGTGACACCAAATTTGTGGGGTACTTTTGGAGGACCTTGGAAGATTTGACGAGTTGAAGTTTAGTTACGCACACCATCCACAAGCGGATGGGTAGATAGGGTTGTTAACGGGGCTGGGTAACCCTGAGATGTTTGGTAGGAGATAAACCCAAGGGATGGGACTTGATCTTACCCCAGGTAGAATTTTCTTAGAAAATTCGTGGCACCGGTAGATCACCGCTCCAGATTGTGTATGGAGGTAGCCCCAGAACAACTCCAAAATTGAGAAAGATGGACCAAGAGAAGAAAATAAGTGCTGAAGTTGAAGATTTTGTAGAGCACATCAAGAATATACATGAGAAGGTACAAGAACACATTAATAAGATGAATATGCAATATAAGGCTAAGGCAGATCAGAAAAGGAGGAATAAGGAGTTTCAGACTGGCGATGAAGTAATGGTCCACTTGAGGAAAGAAAGGTTTCTTGTGGGAACCTATAACAAATTGAAGATGAAGAAATTGGGTCCCTGTAAGATTTTGAAGAAGCATGATTCAGGGAATGCATATGAGGTAGAGTTTCCTGATGGAATCAACATTTCCCCTGTGTTCAACATTTCAGATTTGACAGAGTATCATGAAGGTGGAACAGAGGAAGCACCAGCAATAGGGTAATATGGCATTCTAGCACCTACTTCAGAAAGGGAGGAGATTGAAGCAATCTTGGATAGTTGTGTGGGAAGGAGTACCAGAAATAGGCAGTATGAAGAATATCTAGTGAAATGGAGAGGAAGGCCTATGGAAGATTCATCTTAGCTATCTAAGGCAGCAGTTGACCGGTTGGGTTTTCCTCAACCATCTAAGACGTGACGGGTCACTTCACAAATTACCCTGGGTATCTGATGCAGGAGCATCCAGTGGTGTAAGGGCAATCTTGCATCACCCAAAAATAGTTAAATTTCAAGTTTCTTACTTTTTAGATGTTTTTACATTTTTGGATACCCTTTTCGTCATAATGAAATTCTCAATTTATGGTTTTTATTTTCTATTTCTGGGTTGAAAGATATTGCAGTTTTAGTTTCCCAGATTTGCACCTGAAAATCTTTTGAGTTAGATTTGAGGCACTTAGAATTCCCAAATCGGCCCTAAAACTTGCCAAAATTGTTGTAGCAAATTTTGAGCACATTATTGACTTCGAAACCTTTCCAATAGTTCAAACGGTTCGTGAATCGGAGTCCCAGATCAAAAGTTATGGCCCCAGGAAGTTGGCGCACTTTCTAGAAGATACAATTGCAAATGTTCTTTTGAAATATGAATTTCAAGTTGTAATTTTTCAGCGCCAAACCACCTAAACTCAAATTTGAATGTTGTTTTGGCTCCAAACTAAAGACGAGCTCTATTTATGGGCAGGTTTCTAATTTTTGGGTAACTTTTTGGGGACAAGCTCGCATATTGCAAAAGGGTGATTCTGTAGCTTTCTGTAACTTGCATGTGTTGTAGAACTTGGGGATTTGAGATCCTCTGCATGTAAGAAGCTCTATTTTCTGAATAATAAAATTATTCTCTTGTTTGTGGGTTATTTTCTAAGTCTCGGGCTGCGCCCTCATCACATAATCCTATGACATCTTGCATCTCACCTTGGCTATATAACCAAGGGGTCTCTCATTATAAAAACAATCATCTCATATCATTGACATTGAATACAGTTTATTATTGTCACATTTTATTCTCTTTTTGTGCTTTCCATTTGGTCTCAAGATCTTGGCATCCATGGCCAGTTCTAACAGTATTCACAATAGGACACCAGGTTGTGAAACTCATACAAGTTCCAAAATACTTAAGTGTGCCCAAGATGAACACTAAAATGATAAACAAACACAAAAAAGGGCCAAAAATAGAAATTGGATAACCAAAACTAGTAGAAAATATAGAGACAAATATCTAACAAAAATTTTAACTAGAAAATGTAAGACAGGGGCGCCCAAGGTGCCTATGTCCTACGTAGGATTTTACAAAACTAAAATTTTGACGGTATGTTATGTTATTTAAGGTTTATGTGAGTGGGTGTAGATAGTTATAAAAG
The DNA here is from genome assembly GCA_007258455.2 of Sequoia sempervirens. NCBI lineage: Eukaryota > Viridiplantae > Streptophyta > Pinopsida > Cupressales > Cupressaceae > Sequoia > Sequoia sempervirens. The sequence continues at coordinate 426,261,011 of VDFB02193867.1, forward strand.
TGAATAATTTTCCATATTTTACTAATTTTAAGATGTTGAATTAGGGAATGCAAACATACAACAATATTGAAAACAAATGATAGTTTGGAAATTAAAACAAAATAATTTTGATAGCCTAATGCAATAGAGAACAAAGAGATAGAGATGTGATGCAAAATTCAAGCACAAAATATAGGATGGAGGTGCGTAGGGAGCCTATAACCTAGATAGGGTGTCTAAAAATTTAGAGTTTGAGTGTGTTGACTACTGTTTAATAATCCCAATTCTATGTGCAAATGTTTCTAGTACTGAATATTTTTCCATATTTTAGTGGTTTTACAACTATGTAAATGAAAAATATAAAAATGAAAATGTATGAATGGTGAATGACAAATTTGGAATGCAATTTTCAGATCTAGGATGAACTAATTGACTGATATGAAGATGTAAGATTTTGAAAAATGATGATTTCATGCAATTTGGAAGTAAACTATGCAATTTTTTCACTTTTTAACAATATGCAAGACACCTAAATGGATGCAAATGACACTTTTACTTTTTTCAGATTTAAATGACCTAACACAACTTATAAATTCAATTTTAAATGTATATCCAAGCTAAAATGGCTAAAAAAAACCCTATCAATGCAATTTTTTTGGATTTATATGATTTTTTATGACAAAAAGATGAAAAATGTAACAAAATAATATGTGAAACCTAGATCTAGGATACAATACTTCCAATTTTAGAAGATCTATAGTGTTAACATGTCGGGTTCACCAAAATGAAATTAATGGGAAAGGGAACCCTTTGAGGATTTGACACCTTTCCCAAAATGTTGCATATAGGGGGTTATGAGATACAATGATCTAGTTGTCCTAATGATGCAAAGTATCAATTTTATGTAGAAACAACAGATTTGGAATATCAAAGAGGAAATCAGACACTAGAAATAGAAAGGGGAGGACACTGTGCACCTATGATATAAATTGTAGCAAAAATTGTTTGGACATTGGTGTTGGGGGCACCACTATCCCACTAGGTATTTTTATAATATGTTTTCATAATCCTCATATGTTAGATTTGTACTTTTATTTCCTAGTTGTAAACTGTCTAAACCGCTTCCAAATATTTTTGTAATTGACTTTTTGTGGGTTTTTAAGGACTGGGGTTTCAAATGCAACAACAAGAAAAGTTTCAATTCAAACTTCCTTTGATCCTCTTCAACCTGTAACCTACACATTCACAAAGAGAAAAAATGTTGGGCCATTTTAGGGGCTTACCTCATCCAAACCCCATGTTAGTGTTTCCACTTCCACAATGGTAATGTCAATGATAAACCAATAAAGGAAATGAAGGAAATGATGAATGTACCACTTGTTACTACACACTACCCTTCAATGGTTTCCTTGAATGACTAAAATCACACACATCACTTCAAGGTTCTTGGATCTTACTTGAATGCTTGGAGACCTACAACAATGTTAGCCTTCACAAGCTAACATGAACACACATAAACTTGGACATGATGTTAGATCTTGAACTACTATAAGAATGCTCTAAATTTTCTGCTCTTGAATGCTCTGTCGATAATTTCTCAATTGAATTGCTAGATCATGCGTGTTAGATTTGAAATGATGTAATAACTAGGTATTTATAGGAATTATTCAATTTCCTCCAAAAAAAGTTAGACTATAGGAATTAGATAGCCCCCTATAAGTTGTAGTGCGTCTGGTAAACTTTTTTCATGTGATCAGTGACATTGGCATGACATTCCTTTTGGTACCATGAGGAAGGGGGGAGACTAGACCTTGTGACCTCTTGATTGTAATAGGATGCTTTAGCCAATCAATCTAGGCCCCCTTCCCTCCCAAAATTAAATCCTAACAACTGACTTTAATTATTTAAATTTTAAATAATGGTGTCACAATTGACATATTTGAATTTGGAGTGAAAATAGGGAACATAGGTGCCCTAGGCACTAGTGTCCCAACCCTATTTTTAGAAATTTTAAAAGTTGGGGACAAAGTATTAAATGAGAGCATTTGTTTTATGCTTGAAAATTATCATAAAATATTTAAAATAAGTTGTGGAATACATAATTTAGGAAGTTGAATGCTTAGTTAGGCCAATACCTTAAAGGGGAGAAAAACATAGTGTGAAATTGTCATGGGTGATAATTTACAATGCTATAGGTTGATCAAAGAAAATAAATTCCAATCCATTATAAGACTTAATAAGATGAAGACCCGAGTCTAATTGGCTCACCTTCATGGTTGAAAGTCAATCTATACACCTTGTTGATCTCTATCTTAATGAAACCCTATAAAAATATTGTGATTTCCCTAAGTCCTTTATCTTGGACCTAGACATCAACCCATCCACCCTTTTTCACTAGTTCATTTTGGTGAACCTGACTTGTTAACATTATATACCTTCTAAAAATTTAAACCCTAGATCTAGGTTTTGCATTGCATTGTTTACATTTCTCATTTAAGGTTTCACTTGTGCATCATAAAAGCATAAAAAAATCAAAAAAAATGTATCATGTAGGATATCATAGGTTGCATTAGGATTAGTTTCAGTCATTTAGATCAAATTTGCATTCAAATACTATATTCACAATTATAATTTATTTTCATTTTAGTTATATTGCCTTAATTTGAGCAAATTTTAGAAACATATTCATTTGCAAACCTATTTGGACACAAAAATAGAGCCTTTAGATTGTATACTAAACATTCAAATTTTCAATTTTCAGAAGTAGACTATCAAGGATATAGATGCCCTTGGGTTCCTCTATCCTTCTACACTTCCATTAGCAAAAAAATTCATACATCTCTGTCTTTGTTTCTTTAGTCTATTTGTGCTTACAAATCTCTAATTTGGAATTATTAATTGCATGTATTTAGGAATCTGTCATATAGTTCACAAAAGTGAAAAAATGTACATTGTTTAGTTTCAAAATTGCATCAAATTCTTCTTTTTCAGATTTTGACATCTTAGGATTAGTCAATTACTACATTTTAGATCTAGAATTTGCATTCAAATATCTTCAACATTGTTGCATACTTGCATTTTACATCACATTGGCATAAATTCAAAAAAAATTGGAAAAATATTTACTAGTAAACCTGTTTGCAAACAAAACTAGAATCTTTAAGTAGTATCATACACAGTCAAAATTTGAATTTTTAGAAAACTTTCCTAGGACACAAATGCCCTTGGGCGCCTCTATCCTCCTACTGTTGATTGAACCAAATTTTGCATAGATCTGTCTGCTTCTCTCCTCTATCCACTTTTTCTATTTGAATCACGTTTCTAGCTATTTTGCTATGTTTGTTTGATAGTTTAGTGTTCATAGTGGGTGCACTTATTGTTTTTGAATCTCACATGAGCTTTATGACCTAGTGTCCTATTTCCAATAGTTTAGTGAGATTTAGTTCAAGACTTATGGCATCCCCACGTTGTTATTACATCCAATGTGGATCTTGAGCTTTCAAACTATTTCACGCAAGGTATTGTCAATACTCAGCCCATTTTGAACTCTATTCCTAATGCTACAATACCAATGAAAACTTTACAATTAACTATTTTTTTATGTTGAGACTATTGTTTCCTATGTTCCCAAAGATAAACTAAAAAAATTGGAAAAATATTTATACAGATTACAAGACCATGTGAGTATTGAATATCTAGCTTTCATAACAATCCATATAACAGATAACATGAGGAAAGTGATGCATGATGTTGAAAGATTAAAGGTTTTGTGTAGCCTATCCCATATAGTTGATTCTAATGTACCTACAATGGCTAGTTGCACTTAAGCTTTGGTATACACTCAAATCCAAGGAGGAAGTCATATCTCCCTCCCTACAACTATAGCCTCTATTCCCACATACACAAACCCAACTATTGCTTCAACAATACAAAAAAGTATGGGAATAATTCCAACCTTAGGTCTTTCCATTGAAAATCCATATAGTTTTGTGTCCTCACATGTCACACTATAATATTCATCACATCTCATTAACTTGCAACATAGTATTCCACCTAACACATACACTTCCACCATATTCACCTCATTCCCAAAACATGTCAAGCAATGATTTAGTCATCAATCAAATTTTACAAAATGTGAAATCACTTCAACAACAAATCTCAACATTGAACCAAATCTAAAATAGACAACCATTGTAATATGTCAAATGAATCCCATTGTCACTTGAAATTTTGAAAACACCATTTCCAAAAAATATAGAGATACCTCGATTTGAGAAGTACAATGGTAAAGGAGACCTTAGCAATCATATATCAACATATACCACCTTGTGTAGTGACTTCATTTTTGAAGGAAAACTCTTGGATAAACTCTTTCCTAGTTCATTGAAAGAAATGGCTTCGGAATGGATTTTTCATTACCGAATAACTCAATCCACTCATTTAATGAGCTTATTGAAGCATTCCTCAAACATTTACAAGTAAACATTAGTCCTAAGATTCCATTAACATATTTAGTGCAATGAAAAAAATGGAAAAATGAAAAGTTAACAAAATTTATAGGGTGTTATCAATTGCTTTACTCACAAATCAATCTTACTCTTCTTGATGTGGACGTTCAAAGATTGTTCATTGAAAACCCACAACCTACAATAAGGAACAAAATCTTGTTGATTAAATATCCATCCTTTATACACTTGTGTACTACCCTTCATGATTATTAGAATTCGGTTAGATAGTCTGAAGAGACATATTCATCGACTCCTACTGAGAAATTCAAATCCATAACTCAAAAACTATCAATCATTCAAGAAGCACAACAAGAACTTTATGAAGATAAATACACCTCAAACACTCAACCACATTGATCCTCAAATCTCTACCATATCTTCAACCCCGTACCAATTCAAATCATGACATAGACAATTTACCAAATTACCCAATTCCCTCTATTTGATCATGTTGCAACTTTTGAACAAGAATTTAATATGATTTCCTTCGATTAGACCTATGGACACAACCAAACCTATATCTCCAAGTTACAAATCTCTAACTTAATCTTTCTAACACACTGGAAATATCTAGATGAAATTTATCCTAGCAACCCTCGAATCCACTATCTTCGAGCCTCAATCTCATTAGTTTATCAGCCTTGAAGATTGCCCTTCCTTGATTTCTTAGCCTTAGAATTATTGTCACTACTTCTAAGAAAAAACGTGCATAAAATCAATGAATAATGCAAGGAAACTACTTTTATATGAAATGTCTATTTTAGGAAGCATCTTGGGCACCCAAATTCCATGCCCCACAAGGAGAATCTTGCATGCACTAGAAATAACTCCCACATGCAAAGCTCTTGACCCAATTTCCAAGTGTCTAATATGCACCTTCATTAATTCAAACAAGTGGAAGATGCCTAAATTATGCTCCCTTCAAATTCTACACCAACTTGGACCCACCAATATAATTTTGAATTTTTTTTTTCTTTTTCAAAATATCTCAATTTATTTAAAGTTCAAATATTCACATTCCTATTTAATTTTCCCAAACTTTATTTCCAAATCTGGGTAATTTGGAAAGCCTATTTTAGAAAGGGGACATTACATGACTTACCCATATAAATTATTTTATTATTCATAGATCTTGGTGCAGGAGCACCCATGGGTCTAATGGACCTAGAATTATTTGCTATGTTTCGGTTTTGTTTTTGTGATGGAATAATGTCCTAAGGACCATTTCACATGCTTTTTAATAGGTCTTCTAGGTTGTTGGTTGAATTTTGGTCTTGGTGACCAACTTCTTTGTACAACAAGGTCTCCATCCTCCTTTTGTAAGTTTAGTGCATCTTGGAAAATTAAGAAATAAGGATGCCTTGATGTAACTAGACACCTAAGGGGAGTCACCTTGTTCATTTGAGTGGTCTTGGATTCCTTTCACATATTTTTGAGGTATCCTTGTAGGCGGGTTGGTGAAAGGTTTCTAAATTGCCTTAATTAGGCATTTAAGTGACAAATTAGAGTCTTTTTTTGTTTCCAATGGCCAACTGATTCAAATTTCAGTTGGAAGACACTGGAGGAGGTTTCTTGGTTGAGGAAAGGCTGTTGTTGAAGTTAGGAAGGAGTTTTCAATAAAGAGTTTGCTGATTTCTGTGTTTTTTCCTAAAGAAATTGTTGATCCCGTACTTGGTACGGTTTGTACATGTTGTTTTATGCTCCAAGCCTATAATGGTTGGATATTTAATTGAATAAAATTTCTTTTGGTGTTGGAGTGGTGATATTTATTGATTATTAAGGGAGATATCTTAATTTTACTCTCGGGTGGTCTGAAAACCCTTAAAATTAGGGTTTTGGGTGAAAAATGCGGATTTCTTCCCTCCCCACATTGTAGAGTTGCTAAATCCTAGTGGGATGAAATATATATGTTTGTGATACTATTTCCTCAAGGTATTGAATAATGAAAGGCTCATTGGAGGAAGTGGTGTAAGATTTGTGTCTTGACATCTCTATGTGGCAAGCCTTATTGACAAGAAAAAAAGTGAGTTTTTGCTTGATTTTGAAGAATATGTTTAAGAGGAGCTTAGGGATGATGTTGATAGGTGTAAATAACCTATAGGAGTCTAAATTATGGCTTTGGGATGTAGGGGAAAGCCTAGGTAGTCAAGACCTAGGTGTAGGTCTTTGGATTAGGCCACTTGGAGCAACGATAGAATAGGCCATTGTAGATTATGCATTGACAGTCAAGAAGAGAGGTTTTGAGGATTTGTAGGAGTCCATTTTAGGAGCCCAAATTTAGTGGTTTGGTGTCATAATAGTCTTCCATATGGATTTCAAATTGACTATCCTACCGGTGAAGTTAAAAGCCTTCAATGTACAAGAGGCCGAAGTCATTGGAATGAAGAGTAATTGATGGTCCCTAGGTGCAAGGTGGGTTGTTTAACCTTTATTTGGTCTGTGTAAACATGTTTCAAGTGTTTCTAAATCTCTTGGGTGGTCTGAGTTTATAACCCTAGGTGTGAGGGGTTTCTTCCTTGAAGGAATAGTGGAGTTTAGGACTCCTCATAAGAGTATTTGAGAGAAGCATTGAGTGGAGAGACTTTTTCATTTGTGATTATGAATTTTCCTTCCCTACCACTCTGCATCATAGTGGTATCAGAGCCTAATTTTAGGTAGTTGTTGAAGGGAAGACATCATGCCTCCAAAAGTTGGACTGGTGGTCTCAAGAGAATTGAAGGCCTTGAGAGAAGAGATAAAGGCCTTGAAAGCAAGAGAAAGGAGAAGAGTAGTGGTAGTTGAGGAAGAGATTTCCTTTGAAGAAGAACCAGAGGGTGAAGAAGATGAAGAGAACCCTTAGGGGGAAGAGATACCCCCTCATGAGAGAAGACTCCTTAAATCCTTGCAAGCATCTAGAGGAGAATCCTCTGAAGTAAAGATTGATTTGTTGGTATATAGTGGAAAGATGGATATGGATGAAGTGTTAGAGTGGGTGGAGGCTCTAAATAACTATTTTGAATATAAAGACATGGCATAGAATAAGAAAGTAAATTTTTCTAAAAAAAAGTTGAAGGGATCTGCCTTGACATGATGAAATTTCACCCAAGGAGAAAGGATCAAGATGGGTAAATCCATGATTAACTCATGGGATAGGATGATGCATAGGTTGAAGGCACAATTCATTCCTACTGATCATGAAGTGCAGGAGTATATGAAGATTCTAAATCTGAAACAAAAAGACATGGATTTTTCATCCTACACTGAGCAATTCTACAAGTTGAGTATGAGATGTAGTCATGAAGAAAGTGAGAAGGTAAAAGTGGCTAGGTATATCAATGGCCTAAGACTTAATATTCAAGATGAAATTAGTTTGGTTGTTCCCAAGACCATGGAATATTGCATACAAGTTGCATATAGGGATGAAGAGAAGATAAGGAGGAAACAAGAGCAACAAAATAGAGGAAGAGGCAAAAACTTTAGAGGTAGGGGTAGAAATCAATCCCAGAAACATCAACAAGAATATAGCCACAATGAATCAAGTGGAGACTCAAGCAATAGAGGGGGATTCAAGGATAAGAGACCTAATGGCAGGGGTAGATTTAAGGGAGGAAGAGGCTCAAATCATTTTTTAGGGAGATGTTACAATTGTAACTAGCCTAGATACCTAGCATTCAAATGTCCTAAAAATCAAGGCTCAAGCTCTCGTGGTGGAGAGAGGAGGAACCAACTAGTGCATGAGGATGAAGAAAGTGTGACTTCACCTACAGTAAACCTTACATCAAAAGTTGGAGAGTCCTTGATGGTTAGGAGAACATTACTCAAGGTACCAATCCCTTAAGAACCCCCACAAAGGAAAGCACTCTTCTGACTCAATTGCAAGGTACAAGGTAAAGTGTGTAGGATAGTAGTGGATTCAGGATCAACTGATAATCTTGCTTCAATTGAGTTGGTAGAAAAGTTGAATTTGAAAAGGATTTCTCACCCTAACCCATACAAAGTTTCATGGCTTAGTAAAGGACAACAGGTCTTGGTGGATGAGCAAGTATGGGTAGAATTCAACATTGGGCCATATAAAGACAAGGTTTTATGTGACATCATTCCTATGGATGTGTGCCACTTACTGCTTGGTAGGCCTTGGCAGTTTGATAGGAAGACCAAGCATGATGGGGAGAAGAACACATATTCCATTGTGAAGGATGGGAAGACTTACAACCTTTCACCTCTCCTAGAAGAAGACAAGGCAAAGCATGAAGGGCCTAGTTTTTTTATGGTAGGTGAGAAGGAGTTCATGAAAACCTTGAAGGAAGGAGGAGGAAGAGGATTCTTCCTAATTATGAAGCCAAAAATTGAAGCAGATCTGCCCACAAAGAAGAAGGAAGATGCACCAAAGGAATTCCAAGAGTTGTTGGATAGGTACAAGGACATAATAGTGAATGAATTACCTAGTTCTGTACCCCCCATTAGGGATATTAGCCACCATATTGATTTGATTCTATGCTACGCCCTTAATATTATTGTACATCGGGTTATGAATAATCGGCTTGTGGCTATCTTAACTCTCTATTAAGTCATATTATCATTAGTATATTGTTATTTAGTTGTTTAGGTTGGCCTAAGTCTTATATAGGTGTGTCTAAGTCGGCTTAGGTGATATCCTTGGCATAAATAGGTATATATAGGAGGTTGTGAGTCTTATTTCATCATCAAGTGTGAAGTGTGTTCTCATTAGAGATATTTGGAGGTTTTCCCCCTCGAAGTGGCTTGTTATTCTCAGTTATTATCAAGTATTTTCCGCGTATTTCAAATCATATTCTTCTATTGTGCAAGTTATTTCATAACAAGTGGTATCGAGCATGATCTTGGCACCATAGAGGCAAGGTTTTTCTCAATTTTAAAGGCGATTTTGGGAAGAGCATATCTTTCAGATTTTGGAAAAAAAATTTCTAATTTTTAAAGAGTTTTTGAAGAACATATTGAAGAAGCTACAGTCCAATTTTAGAAGAATTGGAGTAGAATTAAGTGAATTATTGCAGAATTAGGGTTTCTACACTATTTTTTTGGAATCTACATATCTCTCACATCTTGTTGAATTGGAGTCTAATTTTTATTGGGTTTTTGAAGATATAATAAAGGAGATTACAGTAAAAATTTGAGAGAATTTAAGTTTCATTTGTGTGATTTATTTCAACATTAGTGGTTTTCATCATGTCGGGGCCTTCAACAAGGGGTAAAAAGAATGTCACTCCGGGGAAGACTCCTAATAAGGATGGTGAAACAATCGAGGATATTACTCATAATGAGGAACTCAATAAGGTCAAGGAAGACATTTCCTCAATTAATATGGATATGTGTGACCTAAGAGGAGATATATCAGACATACGAAACATGTTAAGCACCTACATGGCTGAATCAAGAAAGGAGTTCTCAAGCGGCCAAGGTGAAAATTCTAGGTCAGCTACTATTGACACAAGCTTTAGTACTCCTATGGCATCTAGGAATTTATTTCCAAAGGTGGATATGTGCAAGTTCAATGGTAAGGATCCTCTAACATGGATAACCAAATGGAGAATTTTTTTGAAGTACACCAAATCCCAAATGGACAAAAGGTCATGATGGCTTCCTTATATCTAGAACCAGATCAATTCATTTGGTATCGTTGGCTTTGCACTCATCAAAGGAAAAAGGGGCTCACCATCTCATGGTCAATTTTTACAGAGGAACTCCAAGCACAATATAGCAATAGCGTCACAGACAACTTCTTCAGCCAGCTAGCTAAACTTCAACAAACAGGATCAGTTAAGGATTATATTCAACAATTCCAAAACCTACATGGGGGGATACAATCATGGAGGAAAACTTGAATGACTTATTCTTGGGTGGTCTCAAGGATCACATTCAACATGAGGTATGCATGTTTAGCCCTAGTTTTGTATCATAAAAATGGTCATGTCTATAATCCTAGCAATTAATTAAATATTTATTATTTAATTAATTTATCTAAAGTCTTCTACATATAATTAAATTTCATCAATTTAATTATATTGTTCATTCATCTTATTCTTCTTCCATAATTAAATAAATTTATTTTATTTAATTATTTTCATATCCACTTAATTAATTAAATAAATGCATTTTATTTATTTAAATTAATTATCGTTGTTTGAATTTAAATTAAATCTTTTGATTTAATTAAGTTTAAATATCTCTCTTTCTTCTATTTTAATTTCTTCTTCTAAATAATTAAATGTTTCATTTAATTAATTTCATAAATGTGATTTAATTAAATAAATCTTATTTAATTAAAGATCTTATGCTTTCTTTCTAAAATCACAACTAGATATTTTATTTAATTGTGAAATCTTTTGTTTTCTTCTCATATCATAATTAAATATTTTATTTAGATATGATATCTTCTATTTTCTTCAAAAATCCTGATTAAAGCTTTCTTCTTATCACAAACTTTCTTCTGCTTTAAAAGCTAAATTAAATATTTCATTTAATTAAGAAAAAGCTGAGTATCATCCACAAATAAATAATTGAATTTTTAATTCATTATTTATCAGCTTTTAAATCTTTCTTTTATTCTTTTAAAGAAAGATGAGTTCTTATCTTCTTATCTTTTTATCTTTCATAAAAATAGAAAAATCTTGTTTTCAGGTTTTCTTCTATTTTCTCTTCAGTTTCATCCATCTTCAGCCATTCGATCTGCCAGGAATTATCACAACCGTTAATCAAGACAGCCAATCAGAATCCTTCGAAAAACTCTATAAATACCTGTGTGAATCTAAAGCATTGATAATAGGCAATTAATTAGAGTTCATGCATTTAATTCATTTAGCATTCTAGTATCATAGCATCATGTTTACTTCAATCATCTTAGTCTTATTCCATACCATGACTTAATCTTGCATCATGCATCATATTTAAATCTCGTTCTTTAGGAAGACATTTTGTTGAGCCTAGCATAAAATCTGAGAGCAAAAGATGGAATCAACAAAAACACTGAAGATAGAGGACAATAGAACGACAATCGAAGCAGAATATTGAGTTTGCATCTACTTACCTTTTATTTTCTGTTTTGATACAATGTCTTATTGGTGTGCTTGAATAGTATTTATTTATTTCATTACGCATATATTTTCGATCACACATTTTTGGTGCCCACCGTGGGGCCCAATGCCCCCATTATAGACTTCTTTCTTGTAGGTTTTCTTGCAGGTTTTTCTTGCAGGTTTTCTGACATTCTGTAGTGTATCTGGGAGATTCAAAAAATTTCCATTTTGCAAGTACTTTAGCGCATATGAAGACTGTTTCGGTGCATATGGGAATTTTTGAAGAGCATTTAGGGAACAAAATGGCGCATATGGGAATTTCTGAAGAGCATTTAGGAATTTAATTAGCGCATATAGGAGATCATTCACCGCATTTACATTTTAGTCTAGTGCATATAGTGTCTGTTCTTGTGCATCTGGGTTCTATTCTTGTGCATCTGGGTTATTTTCTTGCGCATATGAGTTATTTTTCTGCGCATATACTGTCTGTCTGGCGCATCTGGGTTGTAACAGAGATTCTGAGTCTGACACCTTCCACAGATAGAATTTCTTTCTTTTACTTGTTGGTTTTAAAATGAATCAATCTAGGGTAGCCACCACATCTTTATCATGCAGTTAAAAATAACCCCATGCCTATTGTGAAGCAAAATCTTCACTTAGATTAAATCATTTTTGACTTTGGTGCATCTAAAATGAATCTGTCTACTCTTTTTGATTGTGCTTGAAAGTGGTAGGTGACTATGCTCTCACCCTATGCAAACTAGGTGATCAAAAAGCCAGACCCACTTTTCCCTGTGTAACCTTGACTTGATAATCGAAGTATCCTCTCCCCTTGCACACTTGTGTGATCTTGGGTGTAAGAGAAACAATTATTGACTCTAGAAATTGGGCTTGCCTAGGGATTTCATCACCTCAACATGACTCAAACCGGCAACAGAGCTAAGGCCAAGCTACCCCCAACCGGTATATAAATGTAAACCTTAAGGGAAAACCTAAGGTTGCTTGTGCGGATGTGTCATACGAACGGAGTTGTACTCCCTTAAACCCTATTGAGCTTAACCTCTTCAGGCTGGAGTGCCACCTTAATGGTGATTAATCTCTTGCCCCATGTATGGCCACTCGAACGGGGGTCCCAAATTAAATACCATTGTTTAGAAATCCAAAAACCTTCTATTTGCTAGTCCAACACTGGTCGGTGTGAAGCCTTCCACACTTTTGCAGTCTTTAGTAGAGGTGATCAATCTGCCATGGGAGTTTCATGGGGGTTGGAAGCTTGGCTGGCCTGAGAAGAGAGTGCACTATAAGGGGGAGCTCGTGCAGCCAAGCTTCTGAATTCACATGCTACTGATATGCGGTTGGGGAAACGCATGTGGAATCTAGCGGATATTGTCCTGGCCCAACTTAAGTTGTGCTTGTCTTATTTTGTGCTTGGTTACGATCAACTTAAATCAGACTGTTTGCTGTGTTTTCAAGAACATTAATTCAGATAAAAGATCATCCAAAATGAATATGAAAAACTTTAGCTTAAAATTTTCAAAACTACTCAAAAACTGTCTTTGGAAAACTATTTTAGCGCATATAGGGAAAATTACAGCGCATCTAAAATCTGTTCTGGTGCATACACTTGCTGGTTCAATGCATCTAAGTCATTTTCCAGTGCATTTAGGGACTGTTTTAGCACATATGTTTCTTGGTTTAGTGCATCTAAGGTGTGTTTCTACGCATTCAAGGTATTCTGTAGCGCATTTAACTTTTTCTCCAGCGCATATACCTCTTTCTGCAGCACATTTACGAAATAGAATAGCACTTAGGTTGTCAAAAATTTTACACAGGCCTGAATTTCTGATATTTCTCTCCCATGTTGAGGAAGTGGAAATCAACCAAGTTTGTCAAGAAATCAGTCTTCAATAGGATCAAGAAACCCAAAACGAACTTAAGTTACAAGGAAACTTTGGATCGAAGAGAATTTTTGTATAAGAGTTGACACGTCTTGCTTCATTATCGCAAATTTCTCCATAGATACCAAGACTACGTTAGAGGATTCACTGGAAAATACGCTTTAGAACCTTTGGAGACTCAAGCCTATTATCAAAAACTAGCTCTATCTCAGCATCACAATCCTAATCAACCACTTGAATTTGGAAATATACCATCACCTTCAATTGAATATTCAACACATCCTAGTCAAATTCTTCAGTGACCTTCATTAGGCTTACAAATCTTTTTGAAAACAGGGATCGAAAACTTTAGGAGTGCACCTCACAAGCAAAATTTTGGATTATTGATTCAACTTCCCTCAAACAGGACTCTGATATCCTTCATCTTTGGAAGCCACAATCAAGAATTGGGAGCATCTTTGATCATATCATAGGATTCCTTTTATCAGATCAAGATATCATCATATTTTTTGCAAAATCTTATGCCTGTTTTTACAAGATCTCAATACAACAAACTAGGAGAAGAGTCTCAACGAGAAATTCCTACCCATAACATTCAAGAAGAAGGTGAACATGGTAATCCTCATTATAGTGTGAATCGCAATCCTCTTTTCAGTGACGACGATATGGCTAATAGAGAAATAAACCCATTTCATAAGTACAAGGACATGAACAAAACTCCTGTAGATAGTGATGATGAGCAAGAGGAAGAACTTCACATTAGAGAGGCTGAACAAGACCCCAAGTTTCTTAAATCCATAGAAAAGATCCTGCAACATGACAAAGAAAAGTATTTTCTCTTCCTAGCCGATCAAGGAGCTAAATTGCCTAAGGATTTTGATACTGAGAAATTAAAGAGCAAAGAAGAAGAAACATCCCCATCCGATCTTACTGTTCTTACTCAACAGTTTAAGGCACTCCAAGGACAAATCAAAGAGTTACAAGGGGGGACCACAACAAAGAAATATACTCTTGATGACATATGTCCTTATCCTTTTGATAGAAGTCTCAATATGATTCCATTTCCCAAACATTGAGAAATTCCCAAATTTGATCGTTATAATGGGAAATCAGATCCAATTGATCACATTAGAGACTTCCAAAACATGACTTTAGAATTTACACATGAAGACACTTACTTGATGCGTTTGTTCCCTAGGAGTCTTGGAAGTCACTCTATGGAATGGCTATCAAAAATTACACCTCCTGTCCAAACATTTGAGGAATTGATCAATTTGTTCATAACACAATACTCCTACAACATCCAACACCAAATCACCATGATTGATCTTTGTAAAGTTGCACAAAAACCTGGTGAACCTTTCACTACCTTTCTTCAAAGATGGAGAAGAATGTTTGCTAGATATCCACGTCATGTTCCTGAAAAGGAAAAAATGGTTACTTTCATCAATAGTCTAAATTCGGAAATGAGTTATCGTTTAAATCTACATTGTCCACCTTCCTTTGAGAAACTGATTGAGGATGCCATAACCATTGAAGGTGCTTTGGTCAAAAGATGGACAATAAAACTTGACAAGGATAATCCTAGCTCATCTAACCATTATAACAATCAAGACAAGTCTAAGTTTTGGACTCGCAAAAAAAACATTGTAAATGATAGTGTGGTAGACGAAAACCATGTCTCAACTAAGCCATTTGTTCTGAGTACTCCAAATACTCCTCGCAACAATAATTACAACAATGTCAATTCTATCACAAATCAAGGAAACAATCCTCCCCCTCCAAAGAACAACATGAATCAAAATCCTACCCCCAATCAAGGGACTGTCAACAATCAAAACTACCGTGGCTACAAAAACAACAACAACACCTTAGGGAATACCTCAAACACGAACCCACAACGATTTTCATTCTTTTCTAGTAGAAGAACTTTCACTCCACTAGGACAATCCTTGGAATCTACTTTTAAAGAGGTTATGGAAAAAAATGCCCTTACTTTACCAATGAACCTAGTGTAAAACCTCCATCATGGAATGAAGCATATTATTGTGACTATCATAGGTGCCGAGGTCATCGTACAAACAACTGTCAAGCTTTGAAGCATGCTATTCAAGACCTAATTGAAAATGGCACTATCACAATAGAAGGACAACAAAAATCCAATGAAGATCACCAAGCATTTCGTAACCCCTTGGAAAATTATCAAAAGGGAGAGTCTTCTGACAAAAATGTGAATCAAATAAATGACACTATAATTCGTCACCTCTATACGGATGATGAGCGAATCAACGTTATAAAAATCAATGAAAAGATAGACAATGGACAAGTTAATGTCACGACAAGAGCACAAGCTAAAGTTGTCTTGAAGGGTGCCTCTTCAAAATCCACTGAGCCCTTCACTCAACATCAATATGACTTAGTTAACCAACTTTGAAAAACTCCAGCTCAAATTTCCATTTTAGAACTCCTAAAAATTTCCCCTGCACATAAGGAAATTTTAGAGAAGGCCCTTTTTGAAACAACTGTATCCACGGATTTGGATGTGAACCAATTTCAAGCCATGGTGGGACATTTGTCCTCACCTACATGTCTTTCATTTTCAGACAAAGATGATGTTTCCATGACTCATCCCCACAATTCGCCATTATACTTAGAGGTCATGATCCACAAGTTTTGTGTAAAACGTGTCCTAATAGATGGAGGGGCTGGTTTGAATATATGTACCTTGAAGTTGGTTAGAGCTTTAGGATTTTCTGAGGACTCCATTGATCCTAGAAGGAAGATTACTATTAAAGCCTATGATGATGAGGAAAGAATGTCTAAAGGTTTAATCATGCTGCTAATCAGAGTGGGACCTGTTATCAAAAATACCTTTTGTCAAGTATTAGATCGGGATCTTGCATATAACATTTTGTTGGGTCATCCTTGGATCCATGAAATGCAAGTTGTTCTATCCACGTACCATCAATGTCTCAAGTTTCCATATGGCAGACATGAAATCACTATATCAGCTGATAATTCAAACATCCAAACTTGTGCCAGCATCAAAGCTAGTCAGGATACTTTGGTTCCAAACAATCGAGAAGCGCTTGCTACTACTTCTCCTAAGAATGATACTCAAATCAGTCAATTAGCCAAAAACTTGGACAAGAAACTGCAGTTCAAGGAAAGTGGAGTAGGGGAATACTCTCTCTGTCTTGCTAATCTACCTACATCACCTCGATCACATGGGCAACCTTCTATTACACCACAACAGATATCAGTAGCTTCAACATCAACACAACTACCAATAGAGCCAACTACCAAGTTCAATGGACAATTCATCAAAGAAAAATTCCCCATGGGAGATCTTGAAGATACAGCAATTTTGAATTGGCTTTATAAAGATGAAGAGGAAACAGTTTTAAATGTCACCTTACCAACAGATCGATATGGAAAAGGGTATTCCATCATGCAAAAGATGGGCTATGACAATGGCCCTATTGGAAAAAGAAAAGAAGGTGTAGTTGAGCCTATCCATCTTCCAGGGCTTGCTGCATATGATAAAACTAGACTGGGCTATGACTCTACTCCATCCAACCAATCACAGGGTAATGTCTTTACATTGCAAGAAAGTTCTGATAAAAAGGATGCATGTTTGGCATCAATCCTGAATTTCATAGAAAATAACTCTGATACAGATTCTGCTGAATATGAATGGGATACCATCCATGATGATGAATTTTGGAGAGACAAAGCGGTAGATGTGATACATAAGTATACACCAACTTTAATCAAAGGAGAAGGTTCAGGGTCCCAACCACAAGAATCTGAACTACAAAGCAACTATGAGTCTAGTGATACTGAGTCAGATTTTAACGAACAAGACTATCATGAGAATAGTACCATCATTGAACTACCTCATACCTCGGATCCTACCGATAACTATTTTGACTCTAACCATCGCCGATTTCACACGACCAAATGACTTGTTACCTTTGATCCATCCTGATCTCATTGACTGGGATCTAACTGAACCTATTGATATACCTATTTTTCCAAATGATGAAGCTATCATAAACTTCCTTTCCGCAGATGATGCAAATGATTGTTCCACTAGAGATTTTCAGCACAAAGTCTTTAATCAGGAGAGTGTCAAGTCTCCTAGCTGCAAAAATGAAAATAAAGAAGAACGATCTAGTGGTGAAAACAAGAATCTGGCAGTACTAGATCAAACAAAAGATAAAATAAAGAGCGTATCAGATGGTGAAAACCTTTTCAAGGCACTAGCTAATGGGAAACTTGACACTCTCCCAGAGCACTATCATGAATGATCGCCCATTTTGATCGAGCCTACAAAGGAAATCAATGTTGAAACTACAGATAATCCAAGGATTCTATAGGTAGCAAAATCAATGACAGATAATGAAATCCCAGGGTTCATGAACTTTCTCAAAGAAAATCAAGTCAATTTTTCTTGGTCTTACGCAGACATGCCAGGTCTTGATCCTGATCTTATAATGCATCATTTGTCTATCAAACCAGGAGCTAAACTAGTAAAACAAAAACTCAGAAAGATGCATCCTCACGTTGCACTACTAGTTAAAGAAGAACTCAAGAAACTCCTAGATGCAAGATTTATAAGATCAATCGCCTATGCAGAATGGATCTCCAATATCATCCTAGTAGCAAAGCTGGATAAACGCATTAGAGTGTGCACTGATTTCAGAGATCTTAATAAGGCCTGCCCTAAGGATGACTTTCCGCTTCCAAGCATTGACACTATAGTTGATTTAACAGCTGGCCATGCCATGTATTCATTAATGGATGGTTTCTCTGGTTACAACCAAATCAAGATTGCACTAGAAGACCAAGAGAAAACAGCTTTCACTTGTCCGTGGGGAATGTACTGTTGGAATGTCATGCCTTTCGGTCTAAAGAATGCTAGGGCTACTTATCAAAGAGATATGACTACGATCTTTCATGACATGATGCACACATTCATGGAAGATTATGTAGATGACATATTGGAAAAATTACACACTAGAGAAGGACACCTAGAAATATTGTCTAAAATATTTACCAGATTGGAAAAATTCAAAGTTCGTCTAAATCCCAAGAAATGTGTTTTTGGGGTCACATCTAGAAAACTTTTAGGATATATTGTTTCAGAAAAGGGAATTGAAGTAGATCCTGCTAAAGTTCAGGCAATCATGGAGATGCCTCCTCCAAAGAACATCAGTCAATTGAGATAATTACAAGGGCGACTTCAGTCCATAAGAAGATTCATTGCGCAATTGGCCGACAAAAGTCTACCGTTCACACATCTCCTGCATAAGAATGTTCCTTTTAGATGGGATGACAAATGTGAAATGGCATTTCAACAAATCAAGCAGTACTTGATGAACCCACCAGTTCTAGTACCACCAAATCCAGATAAACCATTGATCTTGTACATTGCCGCAACAGAAACATCCTTGGGTGAATTGCTAGCACAAGAAGACCATACAGGGAAAGAACGGGCAATATATTATATCAACATTGACAGGACATGAACTCAACTACACTTTCATTGAGAAGGCTTGCCTAGCAGTAGTCTTTGCTTCACAAAAATTTTAACACTAAATGTTAACGCATACGATTAATCTTGTTGCAAAGATTGATCCACTTAAATATCTATTAAGCAAAGCTACGTTGACAGGAAGGTTAGCAAAATGGGTCATGATTCTGAGTGAGTTTGACATACACTATGTTGATCCCAAAGAAATCAAGGGACAAGTTATCACTGATCAACTAGTAGACGCTCCCCTACAAGCAGAGCACCCCTTGCACATTGAATTTCCAGATGTCGATGTTTTCACTACAGAATCTAAGCAGCTATGGTCCTTATACTTTGATGGTTCTTTTACTCAACATGGATCAGGGGCAGGCATTCTCTTTGTCACCCCTCAAGGACATACCATTCCTCAGTCATATAGGCTAATGTTTTCATGCACCAATAACATAGCCAAATATGAAGCACTAATCACTGGACTAAAGATAGCAGTGGAATGGAGGATTACCGAGCTACAAGTTTATGGTGACTCACAGTTAGTCATTAACCAAATCAATGATGATTATCAGAGTAAATATGACAAATTGTTGCCATACAAAAAGATGATCGATGACTTCAAGAAGTACTTTGTGGACATCCAGTTCATACAAATTTCAAGGCTTGATAACAAAGCAGCTGACGCTATGGCTACGATTGCATCATTGTTACAACTCCCAGAAAAATAGACTCGCTATGAATTTCTGATGGAACAATTATTTACACCTGCTTATGACTCACCCGAAAGCCAAATTATCTGCCACTTGGTAGGATCTGATTCACCCTGGTATGGTAAGATTTATGCCTACCTAAAAGATGACATTTTACCACCTGACTTATCTCGTAATCAAAAACGTAACTTTATCCGACAATCCTCTCACTATACCCTTATCGCTGATACCCTTTATCATCGTGGTCTTGATGGTACTTTACTTCGGTGTCTTGAACGTGACAAATCTGACAAAGCTTTACAAGAAGTTCATGGGGGCATTTGTGGTACTCATTTGAGTGGACTAACCTTATCCAAAAAATTGATTAGAATGGGTTACTACTGGCCTACAATGGAGAGGGAATCATTCACTTTTGTTAAGACATGCTCAAAATGTCAAATTCATGGGAATCTTATTCATACTCCTACACAAGAACTTCACTCGTTCACACCAACCTGGCCATTTTCTCAATGGGGGTTAGATCTAATAGGCAAAATTCATCCTTCATCTTCAAATGGGCATAAGTTCATCATCACAGTGACAGAATATTTCACTAAGTGGATTGAGGTAGTACCTCTCTCTAAAGTCATTGGAAAACAAATTTCATCCTTCATACTCAACTACATTATTTGTCAGTATGGTATTCCTAATACCATTATTACAGATAATGGTCGACCTTTCAAGAATCAGGATGTTGATGAATTTTGTGAAAGATTCCATATTCAGCACAGATATTCAACACCTTACTATCCACAAGGGAATGGCCAAGCAGAGGCCTCAAACAAGACTATACTAAAGATTTTGAAGAAGACCGTAAATGATTCAGGGAAAGATTGGCATGTTCAACTCAATCCTGCCTTGTGGGCTTACAGAACTAGTGTCCGAACGCCAACAAGAGCAACACCCTTTGCTCTGGTTTATGGAGCAGAAGCCATATTGCCCTTAGAGGTTGAAATACCATCACTCAGAGTATCATTGAAAGGTCTCATAACAGATGATGAATACGGAGTTTCCCGACTGCAAGAGTTAGAACTCCTAGATGAAAAGAGACAAAGAGCAGCCGACCACTTGAAAGCATACCAACAGATGATGTCTCGTAGCTATAATCACAAAGTAAAGCCACGTACCTTTCAGGTGGGTGATCTAGTTCTAAAAGAAAACCCACGCAATCAACAAGACAGAGAAAAGAAAGGTAAATTTGAATCAAATTGGCTAGGGCCTTATGTGGTTATTGCAGTCTATGGTTTAGAAGCTTACAAGTTATCAACGCCAGAAGGAGACCTGTTTGACGAACCCATCAACAATATACATCTCAAGAAATATTATGTTTAAGTCAGCTATCAGCATCCAGAAAAAGTCCTGAAAAAATTCAAAAACAACAGAAAAAGTATTGAAAAAATTCAAAAACAGCAGAAAAAGTCCTGAAAAAATTCAAAAACAGCAGAAAAAGTCCTGAATTTAAAAAAAAAACAGCAAAAAAGTCCTGAAAAAATTCAAAAATAGCAAAAAGGGTCTTGAAGAAATACAAAAAAAATAAATAAATAAAATGTCATAGGGTGAAAACCTGGCAAACAGGCAGTCTATTGAAAGAAAAATACAAAAAAAAAAAAAGAAATCAGAAAAATGCAATAAACACAGATAGTGAAAATCTGGCAAACAGATGCTATTTGTACCTCTCCATCTATTAGTTCCTATTTTGCACTTTGGCTTTTCAGTTTTCTTTTTTTCGCATCTTTTTTTTTCCGCATCTGAGGGTTATAATTGCATCATCCTGCCGTCATTTGCCTAGAGTGATACAACGTCTTACCATGGCTTGATCATTGTACATATTCCTTTTTCGCAAGTTGTGTCAATAAACGGGGCAAAAACTCAACTGGGGGCACTTAACTTTCAGAGCATACTAAAAAAGCTAGACAATGTCATAAAATCTGATCATGCGAACAAACAACCAGCTCACGCGAAACCTTATCCGATCATCAGGCCTTATCATGAACAATTTTCAGCATATACCATATCATTGTCTATTGGATGATCTACAAATCTGAATAATGTATGAAATAACAGTATTACATTTTGAACAAAGGTTGTTTGATTTTCGATATCATTACTCTGGAGCACACTCGATGATGTACTGAACTAGAGTGGCAAGGAATGAGAATAATTTTTCTTTGTCTACTGTCTTGAGGTTAATGATCACTTTGATGCAAATATGTCACAGGACATGATTACCAAAGCAATATCATCGATGAAAGTTCCACATTTGCATCAGAAGGGTGGTTAATCTTTGTCTGTTTGTGCAAGAAATGCTCAGGTCATCTCGGTTCAATTATACCTCGATGCTTGTGTTCGCTTGCTATATCAAAAATCATGAAAGTTGTACTCAGGTCATCATTGGCGCTAATTTCCCCTCTGATGCTTGTACATACATCCAACATTTTAAGAGGCTCTATGATGATTCAAGAATGCTTATAACAGGCTCAAAAAATTGGTTAGTTTCATTTAGTTGCATGTTAGTTAGATCATTTGTATATATCTGCATATTGGATTCACATCAGTGTTCTGAAAGGGTGAATGAAAACATTAACGGTTGTCCTATAGTTTTGAACTCTTTGTGGAGGACATTTGGACATTTGATTCATTTATCATTTCCCATCATTTCATCATTATCATTATCATTATCATTTCTCATTCATTATCATTTATCATTTCTATTTTATTCATTATCATTATCATTATCATCTTTATTTCATTTTCTATCATAAGATCTTTATCATTATTTCATCACATTATCATTGCTCATTCATTCATTTCTCACTTCATATCATTATTTTCTCTCATTTATCATTTCATATCATTTTTCATAACATCATCATTTTTCAATTACTATTATCATTTCCTTTTCTCTCATATCATTATCATCTTTATTTCATTTTTATTTTTTTTACCATTAGATTCATTCATTTATCATTTATTATCATTTATATCATCATTTAGCATCATTCCATTATCATTGCACTCATTCATTTCATATCATTGCATTCCACATTATAATTATTTCATTTTTCATCACATTTCCATTTTCATTACATAAGCATTACCAAATATATCATTTATCTTTTCATCATTATCCTTATCGGTATCACATTCATTATCTACCATTTTCATATCACAATTTCATGATGCATTTCATACACATACTATTCATTTCTACATTTGAAACAAAATTCAAAAATCAACATCTCATATATACATTATTACAATCATTGTATCTACATCCTAGATCATCCATCAGCATCATATCATTAGATCATCCTACATCATAAGATTAGTCTGCAAAAACAATAAAAACATATCAAAATCCATCTCATATCATACATGCATAAAAGTAGAATTAAAATCACATCAAAAATGCACAAACATATCATCATCAAAATCATTGTCACTGCATATCATCGCTCATCAAAATAATACAAATGTCCAATGTCCAATGAAACTAAAAAGTTCAAAACATGATACATGAGATATGATCAAAACTCAATACACATGCCCTACATATGTGCAACATATATCTTTCCCAAATGCTAGCTGGTAGATGCCCCTGAAGGAGCTGGTCCAGAAGGAGGCGGCCTACCACTACCCCCTGCATCAGGATCCTGTCAAGGCCCTATAACCTCTCTACCATGGGTCAATGTCCATGATCAGGTCCTCGTCCTGCTGTGTGATCGTGGGTAAGGCTCTCGATGCTTGGGAGGACACAGCTCCTCGTATCTGACTCTATAGTACTCGGCCTCTCTAGCTGCCTCAAATCCCTCTATAATGGCCTCCCATAATGATGTACCCTCTACGGTACCCATGAGTCTCTGTGCCACACCCTCGGCCTCCAATGCTCGTTGTCTAAGAGCATCCCTCTCCGCTACCAACTGTGTCACTTGGGAATCTAGGGCAGGCGCCTGTGCCTGAACCTGTGCCTGTACCTGCATCTGAACCTATGAAAGCTGTGTCTGCAACTGTACTATCACACTCTGAGCTTGAGCTAGATGGCTCTGTAGCTATGTCTGTTGTCCTTGCAACATTTGAACCTGAGTCTACAATGTAGCCACCTCTCCTCCCCATCATCATCTCCCCTATCATCTCTGCCATCCGATCTATCCTCGTCACCATCTCCTCTGCTCTCCTCCTCCTCATCTCCTCCACCCATCGCCTCATCTCCCTCCTCCTCATCTCCCTCCTCCTCCTCCTCCTCTCCTCCACCCATCGCCTTCTCTCCGCCGGCCACATCCCCCTGTCCCCCAATGGCCCATGGCTCATCTGGCACTGTAAACCATGGAAATGGATGTGTATGGAAATAATGTGCATAATCATCAGTCATTCTTGCATCCTGCACCTCTGGTCTGTCTGTCCATACCTCTGGCTGTAAGGCAGAATACTTTGTGTATGCTACCTGGTATCAGATACATGGCCCCCATCCTGGATCACCCTTGCACCGCCCATAATGAGCAACGCCCTGTGGCATCCCCTGTGTAAATCCAAACTATCTTAGTACCTGTAATGCCAAAAATCTCTCAATAATAAAGGGAGTCTGCCCTATCAGATATCGCGGTCTACAAACAAATGGCATGTCTAAGTGATCACTCCCCCATGCCTCACAATCCGTGTACGGTCTCCATATCACTGCATCTATATCATCCAATACCTGTAGCCAATACTCTACCTTGCCTAGCTTTTGCTGGACAAGTGCACCAAAATATGCATACACATAGGGCCTCCCTGCTAGCCTATCTCTCATGCAAAGTGGTCTCGTGATCACAATATGCTCTCACGCCCAGATCTGTAGAAGTGTCACCCCACTCGCCAAGCTAGTGGATCCTCTATATACAACCTGATGAAGATCATGATACATGTCTGCTAATATGTAGCTCCCCCAGGCATACCTCCATGGCTATGTCACCAACCACTCCAACATCCTACCCCGACCAACTGCAAATCCCTTCGACCGATGGTCCGGTCCAAGGAAGCCTCCAATGAATGTAGCCAACATAGCAACTAAGGCTAGATATCTACTGAAATCCTCCCAATCTACCCAATATCCACAAATGCTCGCATCGCCGCATATCCGCCACAGCACCTTGGTCCCACCAATCTCCTTGTGGTCATAAACCACAAGGGCACCGACAACTGGAACTCCAAGAATCCTATACACATCATCGAGCATCACACTCATCTCACCGGTCGGCAAGTGAAAAGTGTTACGCTCCGAGTGCCATCTCTCTGCCAAAGTAGTCAACAGTCCCCTGTTGATCTGAATACCTCACGACATGGTCAACAAAGGTCCCAGTCCACAATCTGCTATCAACTGTAACTCAGCTGGTGTAAGCTCTCCTACTCGCTCCCAACATAGTGGGAACTGCTCTCTAATCTGGAGGCTTTTGAAAGCCTCTTATTTTCAATCATCACAAGGACACATTAATCAGACTCATATCATGTGATCTATCTATCCAGCAAGTTCAATCAATGACCCATATCAAGTGTTAAATCAATATATTTGAATATCCAATCAATCTACTCTATCATCATTTACTATTTGTTTTTCTTTTCAGGAAAGCAAATTTATCAACACACAATTCATTTCCTATTTGTATTTCAGTCATGAATGCAAATTTGTATCCTCATTTTACTATTTGGTTTCTATTGCAGAAAGAAAATTTATCAAACATCTACTCTTTGTTTTCAATCGCGAGAAGCAAAGTTATCAAAACACAATCAATCGATCACTGTACTCTTTATTTTTAACAAAGTTATCAAGCTATCTACTCTTTGTTTTCTATTTTGGAAGCAAAGTTATTAGTTCTTTATCAAATTTTTCTATCATTTTTATCCATATCACCATGATGGTACTACAATTTATCTATCTATTGACTAAGGAAGCAATTTAAATCATCATTGTTTCATCACACAAGCATTCTGTCAAAAATTTCCCATATGCGCCACTCTATTACCTATATGTGCTAAAACACAAATGCGCTACAGTTTCAATCGAATGCGCTAAAATTTTTCCCCGATGTGCTAAAACTCGGCATGCGCTAATCTATCATATGGATGCACAACTTTAACTCTCAAACGCGCAACTTTATCTATTTTGTGGCCCTAGCCCTATATGCACAATTTTGTGCCCTATATGCGCTACAGGATCATAATAGTCGATTTTAACCTATATGCCCTATTCCATCTATCGAATGCGCTACAAGATTAATTTTAAACCCGCCCCTATATGTGCAACAAAATTTCCTATATGCGCTACAGAAATCTGCGAAAGTGCTAAAAGTTTTATCGAATGCGCTAAAACGTGATGGAAAAACTAAAAACCGACCTAAAATACTTGCAAAATCGATCCAACATGCGAAATTCGAAATCATACACGGTTAGAATCACTCACTGGTGGTCCATACATGTAATACCCCTCATACTGTTTAGACTTATTATTTTTTGTGCTTTGCTTGGATACTGAGATGATACCATGATTGTTTGATTTGGCTTGCTAAACGTTAGATGATGATGTTATTTCATTTTGGACATGGTTACTTTATATGACATTATGGTTGATTATATCAGTTGATTTTTCTGAATTATGATATGATGCAGTGATTTAATTTAATATGTTATGAGATGATTGTTAGTTAGAAATGCAATTCATTGATTATGTTACAATTGTTGGAATAGGTGTGACGAAGGACAATATAGCATCACTTGTTCGCAAGTGCCCTGTTATGTTGTGATTCCTTCTCACAATGCAGTATTTGATTTAATGCTTTGATATATATGTATATATGCACATGTACACAACTTCGTTTGTATGCAGGACTGCAGGTACAAGTCTCGATTCCACCTGCTTCGGCAGGACAGGGCGAGCACCAAATAACCCAACGGATAAATGTTGATACAGAGGTGACGATGAAGTCCTCCCGTTCCATGATGTCAGGTCGTCTCATTTGTTTGGTATAGTTGATTTTGTGTAATTGTCGTCATTGTCTGTTGTGTTATGTGTTTTGTCTTATTTTATTTATGAGGGCATTTATAGTTATGATTTAGCTTAATGATTGAAATAAATTATTTATTTTAATGTTGGAGTAAATGGTATTTAAATATTTAAATAATTTAATTATTTTTGAAAATCTTACATTGCAATTAAATAATAATTAAATATTAAATATGGCTTAATTATTTTAATCAATTAAATTGGTGGTGGATAATTATGTGAATAATTTATTTAAAATAAATATGTAATGTGAGGTGCAAGAAAAGTTGCAAAACAGGAATTAAAGCAATAAAAGAATAAAAAGACAGTGTGAGCCAATAGGAATTGAGAGTTGGGAAAAAGCTAGTTTTAAAGAATTGATTTTTCTTTTAATCTTGGATTTTTGGAGAGTTTTGAAGAAGGGGCAATATATTTTATTTAATTATGAATTTTTGAGGGGTTCTCACACACACACAGAAGATCTGAAAGTGAAGTTGCTCAAGTTCGTTCTGGACTAAGGATTTGGAATCAAGTTCGAGGGCATCAGAGTCAAGCAGGCATCTTCAAACTTTCGAATAAGCGCTGGACATCAGGTTCCTCTTATATTTTCCTTCTAGTACTTTCTTCTTTATCTTTCTGCTTCAGAAAAAGAACAAAACAAAATCTGTTAGACGTGATTGGTGTGAATAGGGAAAAACTGTTGTTGAATTGAAAATTAGGAAAAGATATTAGATTTAAACTTTTGAAAAGAGAAGAAAATATATAGAGTATTGAACTGTTTTTCCATTTTGTCTAAAACAAAAAAAAAACCTCTGTCTCTGAAATGATCAATTTATCAATAGAAATTTTTTGGAAAAGATAGTCTGCTTGTAGCAAATAATAAATTTAAAGTTTTGTTTTTTTTTGTAACATATTTGTATATAATTGATTTAGTTAATTCTCTGTATTTTACCTTCTGATATTAATATATATGCAAGTAAAATATATACCTATAATATATGTAATTAATATATATATATAAACCTTATTAGTTTGTTAGTTTCCTGTGCGTCGGCCGTACGCCGACAGGGAATAATTTTTATAAATTTTTAATATTCTGTAAAAAAAACGGATTTACAGTGGTCATATATAAATCAAATGTTATATATATCGAATTTTATATCTTTAAAATAAAAATAAATAAAATTTTAAAAGTGCAGGGGACGGTGAAGGGACGGCCGAAGCCGTACCCTCCACCCTCCCTCCTGCCTGGTGTACCGTAGCCCAGTCTTAAACCTGCTGCGTACACAGCTGTCTTAATGGCTAGCATTACCGCAGCCTTAAAAGCTGTGCGCCTGTACAAGATCATAAAAGGCTATGCTGTGTGCAGCAGTCTTTATTCTGATCTTGTCTGTGAATAATGGCTTAAGTTTTTTAAAAGTTTTTTTTTTACTTATTTTTTATTTTTATTTAATTATATATATATATATGTATATATATATATATATTTATATATATATATTTAAATCTAAATATATTTGTTTTTATTTAATATTATTTTTTTATTTTTTTTTTAAAAGAAATAAATAAATAAATAAATAAAAGAAGGATATTTTAATTTGTAAGAAATTTAAATTCTTTTTGGGAATTAATTATTAAAAAATTTATTTAGTAAAATAAAATTAATGTATTATTTTTATGTACATATAAATATATATATATATATATTTGACGTTCTTGGTTTTATGAATTAAATATTTTGATATGGACATTATGGTTTGATTTTTAGGCGACAATTACAAATGTCATCGAGCTTGTGTTCTTTTATATCATTTCAAGATTGGGAGTGTTTTGTGTAATTGAGTTAATCGTTTACTTTAAGGTAGAATTTGTGTGGTCTGGTTATCGTTTTCCATTTAATTGTTGTAACTTTACTCTTCGATGTGGAAACCTATTCCTGATTTGTAATCCTTGTTCCAGAGGCTTGTTATGATAAAATGTTATTCTTGGCTTGGTTATGCTATTGAAGCTTATTGGCATTCTGTTAGGAAGGGTTGAACGGTTTGTTAAAACTTTTGGTTATGAATTATTGCGAGAGGGTTAATGCCTCGCGTGTTCTTGTTGTGGTATTATGCTTTTATGCTTTGGTTCAACCCTTGCCTAGTTTTGATTTATGGGTCATAGGGAGAGTGGCTCTTCGTGGGCGCCGGCGCCTCGGTAAGAGGAAGTGCCAGGGGAACCCACGTAAGAGTAGTTAAACAAGTGATAACCTAAAAATAGAATTTAGGGGGAAGGGTAGTAAAACATACAAGATAAAGAAAAATGGATTCCTCGTCTATGCATTAGGGCTACCGTAGACTAGTGATAGACTGAGTAGGCCGTGGTCGGCAAAGTCGTAGTCTCGTCTTCATGAGAGATTATCGGCTCCGCATTAGCTACCCTATGGTGCCGGCGCCTCAGTAGGAGGAAGGGCCAGGTGATCCATAGATGGGTGTCGGTGCCTCAGTTAGGAGGAAGGGCCAGGGGATCCCATGAGAGCTATACGATGACACTCTCCACTAGACATCCTTGTTCTTGTTGTTTGTCGCCTCTGGATATTGTTATATTATGTTGTTTCTGATTTTAGGGCTAGGGGATCCATAGATGGGTGCCGGCACCTCAGTTGGAGGAAGAGCCAGGGGATCCCATGTGAGCTATGCGATGACCCTCCCCACTTGTCACCCTTGTTGCTTTGTGTTGTTGCCTCTGGATGTTATCTCTTTGTGATGTTTCTTTGAATTCTTGTGATTTGATTCATGATTGTTAAGTGTTATTACTTCATGTTATCGTAATGAGTGCTTGGTTTTACTTGTTATGTGATTTGAGTACATTGATGGTTGTGCATTGCATACTTGAGTTGTACTTGTTCTGTATCATGTTGTTGAGTCCGTTTGACATTCATGGTCGGGTTCACTTCCTCGTCACCTCTGAGCACGAGGGGTGAGTTACTTGTAATTCACATGGTTGGGTGGAACGTGCTTTGCACCCGTTGGGTTCCCCTTCAGCATCTTGTCTTCTCAGCTTTCCGCAATGCAGATGTTCCAGTGATCAGTTGTACTTCATGTTCATTATTCTTGTATCAATCCCCATGTTGGGAAATTCAATGTAATTCATGTATCAAAGAAAATTGTAATGTAATATTATTTCAATGATGTAATAGTTAGGTTTGATTTGGATCTTGTTAAAAGATTTATCATGGATGTAATTATGTGATGTTGTCATACTCGCATCATGGCTATCAGTTGTATCATTGTATATGGTTTTCATAAATTAAATGGTTATGTTGTTTTCGTTATCTTTATTTTGTTTTGTGGTTGCAATGTAACCTCGCGTGCCCCAGAGAACCAAGTGTATTAATGTTATGTGTTTTGCTATGTGATTTTGGTTTAATGTTGTTACATGTTACTTTTATTATTTTAAAAAAAAAATTATTCGCGTTATGTGTGTGTTCTCTGGGGTTTGCACGACGGGCGTTACAATACACAGCTGGTCTCTGGTATCGGCACGCTCGCTCGAATCTATGCCTGTGCAATGGGATCTCCATCTCCCCAAGTCACTATCAGAGCTCACTTTTCACTGTAGTAGTAGGGTGAAAATGAGACTTCATTTTACCCCTTTTTACCTTTTAAGGGTCTATTAAGGTGAGAGTTCATGGCATTTTTTCCTTCCTTCCATATTATTTTTCACTGGGCCATCACAAACATCATTCATCGGGAGCTAAATCACTGTTTCCCTATCATTCTTAACATTTTATCTTCAACTCGGCTTCATATCATCTTCCGTGATTTACCTCCCGAGGGGGCATCATCGACATCAAAATCAGAAACATATCAGGGGCAAAATTTTTATTTTTTAATTATTTTCTTTGAAGCAATGCATTTCACACATCACTTCAAAGAGGGGAAAAATGTATACGCATAAAAATGGTCATGTCTATAATCCTGGCAATTAATTAAATATTTATTATTTAATTAATTTATCTAAAAGTCTTTTACATATAATTAAATTTCAATAATTTAATTATATTGTTCATTCATCTTATTCTTCTTCCATAATTAAATAAATTTATTTTATTTAATTATTTTCATATGTCCACTTAATTAATTAAATAAATGTATTTTATTTATTTAAATTAATTATCATTGTTTGAATTTAAATTAAATCTTTTGATTTAATTAAGTTTAAATATCTCTCTTTCTTCTATTTTAATTTCTTCTTCTAAATAATTAAATGTTTCATTTAATTAATTTCATAAATGTGATTTAATTAAATAAATCTTATTTAATTAAAGATCTTATGCTTTCTTTCTAAAATCACAACTAGATATTTTATTTAATTGTGAAATCTTCTGTTTTCTTCTCATATCATAATTAAATATTTTATTTAGATATGATATCTTCTGTTTTCTTCAAAAATCCTGATTAAAGCTTTCTTCTTATCACAAACCTTTTTCTGCTTTAAAAGCTTAATTAAATATTTCATTTAATTAAGAAAAAGCTGAATATCATCCACAAATAAATAATTGAATTTTTAATTCATTATTTATCAGCTTTTAAATCTTTCTTTTATTCTTTTAAAGAAAGATGAGTTCTTATCTTCTTATCTTTTTATCTTTCATAAAAATAGAAAAATCTTGTTTTCAGGTTTTCTTCTATTTTCTCTTCAATTTCATCCATCTTTAGCCATTCGATCTACCAGGAATTATCACAACCGTTAATCAAGACAGCCAATCAGAATCCTTCGAAAAACTCTATAAATACCTGTGTGAATCTAAAGCATTGATAATAGGCAATTAATTAGAGTTCATGCATTTAATTCATTTAGCATTCTAGTATCATAGCATCATGTTTACTTCAATCATCTTAGTCTTATTCCATACCATGACTTAATCTTGCATCATGCATCATATTTAAATCTCATTCTTTAGGAAGACATTTTGTTGAGCCTAGCATAAAATCTGAGAGCAAAAGCTGAAATCAACAAAAACACTGAAGATAGAGGACAATAGGACGACAATCAAAGCAGAATATTGAGTTTGCATCTACTTACCTTTTATTTTCTGTTTTGATACAATGTCTTATTAGTGTGCTTGAATAGTATTTATTTATTTCATTACGCATATATTTTCGATCACACAAGTTCCATAAATGATTCTTTTATCTTAGCATGCAGGGTAGAGGAGAAGTATTTGATTCCTAAGAAGCAAGGGGCTAATGTGACAAGAGAGAAAGGATATTCAACACAACCTACTAAGTTGACTCCACAACAAATTGAGGAGAAAAGAGCAAAAGGCTTGTGTTTCAATTGTGATAGCAAATACAGTCGAGGATATAAATGTAGTGAAAAGAAATTGTTTTATATTGAAGGTCCCAATGAGGAAGAAGAGGAGGAACCCATACTAGAAGATGAAAGGGAGTCAAATGAGGAATCACATGATTCTCCACCAATCATTTCTTGTCATGCACTCTCAAGTTTGAGCGCTCCACAAACTCTCAAGATGGTGGGGTTCCTAAAGAAGAAAAAGGTAACAGTGTTGATCGACTCAGGTAGTACTCATAATTTCATCAACAAAAAGTTAGCTACTCGTCTAAATTGTTTCATATATCCAACTCTAGAGTTTCAAGTTTTGATTGTAGATGGTGGTACAGTTAGTTGTTCAGGGAAGTGTCATAGCATTAAATTATCCATGGGAGATTATCAACTTGATACCCCAATGTATGCGATATCCATTGGTGCAGTAGATATTGTTTTGGGAGTACAATGGCTTACTACATTAGGAACAATTGAGATGAACTTCCAAGAACTATTCATGAGATTTCAATCGGAAGGAATGCTAGTAGAGCTAAGGGGGTTGAAGGAAAAATCTCCACAAATGGTAAGCTCTCATCAAATGCAAAAGTTGCTTAAGAAAGGAGGATGGATTTGTGGCCCAACTATGTTCATTAGAAGTCTCTCAATCTAATACTCCTACTCATCCAGATTTGCAAGCTATAATTGATCGGCCACTTAGTTGTTCTTGGAGATACCTAAAGGACTTTCTTCTAAGAGGGATCATGATCATGCCATACAGCTTAGGTCCTGTGAGCCAACCAATCAACATCAGGGCCTACAGCATCCACACATACAAAAGAGTGAGATAGAAAGATTGCTGAAGAGATGCTAGAGGCAGGAATCATCAGGCATAGCCAAAGTGCTTACTCCTCGCCTGTGGTGATGGTACGTAAGAAGGATGATACTTGGCGCATGTGTCTAGATTATAGAGTGCTCAACATGTACACCATTAAAGTTAAGTTTCCAATTCTAGTCATTAATGATTTGCTAGATGAATTAAATGGAGCTATGTTTTTTACCAAGTTAGATCTTAGATCTGGTTATCACCAAATTCGGATTAAGGAGGAAGATATTTGTAAGATAGCATTTCAGACTCATGAGGGTCATTATGAATTTTTGGTGATGCCATTTGGTCTTACCAATGCACCATCTACATTCCAAAGTTTGATGAATTCCATTTTTAAGAAGTTCTTGAGAAAGTTTGTGTTAGTATTCTTTGATGATACATTAATTTATAGCAAGACTTGGGAAGAAAATTTGCAACATGTGGACCAAGAATTACAAATACTTGAAGATCATAAACTCTATGCTAAGCCATCCAAGTGTGCTTTTGGTCTTACAGAGGTGGATTATTTGGGACACATAGTTTCACATGGAGTAAAGGTGGACCCTAACAAAATTAAGGCTATCATGGAATGGCCTATTCCAAAAACCATTAAGAAACTGAGAGGATTCTTGGGATTGACAGGGTACTATAGAAGATTTGTGAAGAATTATGGTAGTATAGCAGTACCTCTCACCACTCTATTGAAGAAGGATTATTTTCATTGGAACGAGTCTGCCAATACAACATTTGAGAGATTGAAGGAGGCTATGTGTAATAACTTCCAAAGATTTCTCTTCACTCCTCACTTCACTCAAGGAATTCATTGTGGAATGTGATGCTTCTAGAAATGGGATAGGAGCAGTGCTCATGCAAGAAGGTCAACCAATTGCTTTTCAGAGTCGTCAATTAAAAGGTAAGAATCAACTAAAACCTATTTATGAGAAGGAAATGCTAGCAATACTCCATGTAGTGAAACAATGGCGGCCTTATCTATTGGGTAGACATTTCAAGGTTAAGATAGATTGTGATAGCCTAAAATATTTTTTGGAACAATGACTATCTTCTGAAGAGCAACAAAAATGGGTCACTAAGATGTTAGGATATGACTTTGAGATTGTATATATGAAAGGGAAAGAAAATATTGTCGCAGATGCACTGTCAAGGAAGGATGAGAAAGATGAAGCCTTATTGTGTGCCCTTTCAATATTACAAGAAAATTGGGTGGAGGAAGCCAAAGTGAGTGGAAAAATGATGTTGCGACAAGTAATCTCATCGAAAGCAATTAAAAGTGATCCTAGTAGTTCGGGGATAAGTTTGTTGAAGGAGATAATTTTGGTATAAAGAGGTTTGTATCTCCGCAAAGAATTCCAACCTTAAAATCAAGATTCTCGCAGTTCCATGAGTCTCCAAGCAGCTCATTCATTTTGAAGACATACACTTGAGTCAAGGTGATTTCTTTGGAAGGGGCTTAAGGGTGATGTCTAAAAATTCCAGGGCTGGAATGTTTGGTGTGTCAAAGGCATAAAGGGGAGACAATTAAGACACCCGTGTCTCGCAACTCATCTATTCCTAGCCAGTGTTGGGAAGAGGTATCCATGGACTTCATCACAGGGCTTCCCAAATCTAAAGGTCATAATGTCATCATGGTGGTAGTTGATCGGCTCACTAAATATGCACATTTCATTGCATTAGCACATCCTTTTACAACAAGCACAATGGCTAAAGCTTTTTTGGAGAATATCCAAAAGCTACATGGTACACCTAAAGTTATTGTTAGTGATCATGATCCTATCTTCACTAGTCACTTTTGGAAAGATTTATTCTTATGTTTGGGTACTCAATTGGATCTTAGCTCTTCATACCACCCTTAATCAGATGGGAAAACGGAGGTTGTTAATAAGTGTTTGGAAGGATATCTACATTGTTTCACTTCATAGAAACAGTCTCAGTGGGTAGATTGGCTACCACTTGCAGAATGGTGGTATAACACTTCTTTTCATAGCTCATCAAAAATGTCTCCATTTTTGGCACTTTATGGATATCATCCTCCTTCCATCACATCATCAATTAAGGTGTCCCAAGAGTTCAGGCAGTAGAAGACCACTTGCTTCATCAACAACAAGTACTGTGACTCAAGGAGAATTTAGCCATGGCACAAAATCTAATGAAACAAGGCACCAACATCGAGTGAAAGAATTTTGAAGTTGGGATTGGGTCTTCCGGCACAGCCTTATAAGAAAATCTCACTAAAGCAGCAAAGAAAGAATAATAAGTTGTCTCCGAAATACTATGGTCTATACCAAACCAAAAGATCGGTAGTGTTGCCTACAAGCTTGAGTTGCCACCAACAAAGATACATCCAGTTTTTCATGTTTCCTATTTGAAGAAGGTAATTGGGCATAATATTCCCACTCAAACAACACTTCCCAAGCTGGATGAAGAAGGAAGAATCATTTTGGAACTAGAGTGCATTCGTCAAACACGCACAAAGAAGCTAAGGAATAGAACTATCACTGAGTATCTCATCCAATGGAAGAATTTACCAGTTGAAGATGCCACATGGGAAGACGAGGAGTTCATTCAAAAGTTTCCAAACTTGATTAGCATTGAGGACAATGCTTCTTTGAAGAAGGGGGGCATGCTACGCCCTTAATATTATTGTACATCGGTTATGAATAGTCACTTGTGGCTATCTTAACTCTCTATTAAGTCATATTATCATTAGTATATTGTTATTTAGTTGTTTAGGTTGGCCTAAGTCTTATATAGGTGTGTCTAAGTCGACCTAGGTGATATCCTTGGCATAAATAGGTATATATAGGAGGTTGTGAGTCTTATTTTTCATCATCAAGTGTGAAGTGTGTTCTCATTAGAGATATTTAGAGGTTTTCCCCCTTAAAGTGGCTTGTTATTCTCAGTTATTATCAAGTATTTGCAACATATTTCATATCATATTCTTCTATTGTGCAAGTTATTTCATAACAAAAAACTTATGTGATAACTTTTATGTTTTGAAAACAAGAAAATGCATACTTCACATTTGCCTCTATCTAAATTTCAAACTACAAGTCAATATCTTTAAATGTGGATCATTCTCCTAAGCTTCTTCAGTATAACTTCCTGAGTCACTGGCTGCATGAAAATATTTCATACTTTCTTTCATATATTATGCAATGTTTTACATCAAGAGACATATAATACAATTATATGCAACATTATATACAACAATTACAAAACTCTTCATCAACAGGAAAAAACCACAACTTCTTCATACCAACATTCACTTATTCACGAGCAATAGGATATGTAGCAAAACTATGTACAGGATGCTCATGAAATTCATCATTATATCTAAAACTTTACAACACTTCTAATCATCACATTGATTGCATCACATGCAACCTTCCACAATACCTCTATTTAAATCAATCACAACATATGTAATAATCTCCCCCTTTGGAATTGATGGCAACACTGACCAAAAATGTAATTTCTCCCCCTTTGACATCAAGGGTAAAGGGTTAGTGGTCTTCCTTTGCACCTACAACAATATACAAGCTCCCCTTGTCTACACAAATCTTATCATCCTTCTCGAATACTTTCTACTTGCTCCCCCTAAGAGGTATCCCCCATCAATCTAGGGATAAAAATATGTCTTGTATTGCTCCCCCCTAGATAGATGCACCATTTATGCATTTAGTTAGAAGAAGGGGCAATAACCCCTAACTTATATCTAAGGTATTCAAATGTGTCCTTAGACATTGCCTTTGTAAATATATTTGCAACCTGATCCTTTGTAGGTACATATTCCAATTTTACCTCCTAATTTGTGACCTTCTCTCTTAAGAAGTGATACTTGATAGATATATGCTTGCTTCTAAAATGCATCACTGGATTCTTTGAAAGATTGATGGAACTTGTATCGTCACATAAAATAGGAATGGGCTCATCATACATTACCTTGCTATCCTTCAATATTTGCTTCATCCACAACACTTGAGTGCAGCAAGATGCTATAGCTATATACATTGTTTCTACTATTGATAAAGACATTGAATCTTGCTTCTTACTAAACCATGAGACCAATTTGTCTCCCAAAAAGAAAACTCCACCACTAGTGCTTATTCTATCATCAACACTTCCAGCCCAATCTGCATCAATATATGCACTTAGGGAAAATTCATCACCCTTTTGATACCACCTTCCATAATATGGAGTGCTCTTCAAATATCTAAAAATTCTCTTGACCGCCTTCACATGAGTTTCTCTTGGATCAGCTTAAAACCTTGCAACCAAGCAGACAACTCATATAATATTATGCCTTGATGTTGTTAAGTGCAATAGGCCCCCAATTATAGACCTATACAAAGTCTTATCAACCTTAGGTGACTCATCATCTTTTCTCAAATGACAACTTTTCACCATGGGAGTACTCATCGGTTTGCAATCTTCGATTCCAAACTTCTTCAACAACTCCTTGACATATTTTGCTCGAAAGATAAAAATATCATCTAATTGAGAAATTTGGAGTCCAAGAAAGAATGACAACTCACCTATCATAGACATTTCAAATTCCTTCTGTATTTCTTCTGCAAACTTCTTACACATTTTATCATTGTCACCTAAGATTATATCATCAACATATACAAGAATTATTAGAATTTGTTCACCCTCAACTTTGATGTAAAGATTTCTATCTGGGATACCTTTCTTGAAGCCCTGTTAGAATAAATACTTGTCCAACCTTGCATACCAAGCCCTAGGAGCTTGTTTGAGGCCATATAACATCTTCTTAAGTCTACATGCCATGTTTGGATATTCTAATAGTTGAAAACCATTAGGTTGCTCTATGTAAACTTCTTCTAAGTCACCATTCAAGAAAGAAAATTTAACAAACATTTGATATACCTTGAAGTCCTTGTGAACAAAAAATGCAAGAAACATTCTGATTGCCTTCATTATTTCCACCGGAGCAAATGTCTCCTCGAATTCAATCCCTTCTACTTGTGAATAGATGGAGTATATATATATATATACATACGTGTATGTACCAAGTGTCATGTACATGTATCAGCCCACTAATATAAAAAATGAGTGTCTACTAAATATGTGTCTAGACAGAAGAACTATATATATATATATGTATCTCTTGCTACAAAAATAATATACAAAATCACAAGCCCCTATGGCTACAACACGTGGCTCCCCGAGCCCTCTGACTCTGCTTGTTGTTGATGTGGTCTAGGGAGAGGCTACATGATGGTCATAGATTAGGATCGATGCAAGTGTGATGTGGGAAGAGCTACCTACATCCCCCTAATCTCTCCCTGCAACGAGCATATAGTCATTCGTGCATGTGTCAGCTCCTGCTGCAGCTACTAAACATTTGTTGGGATCATGGCTACTAGCTGCCTATCGAGGTCATCAAGGTGGCTCTAAAGGGCATCACGTGCTTGCTCAACAGCGTTGACCTTCATCACTACTGCTTCTCACTCATCAAGCATCATCTGCAGCTCCTCGACAATTGCTCACAATGTCCTCGAACAGTAGTGAGCTCCACAATCAGTTGGAAAATCTCTAGTCCCCGCTCCTTGCAAGTGGTCCCCAGGCATGCTATTGGCTCAAAAATATGGGCATGTCACCCCATAGACATTGGCTAGAAATCCTCGAGGACCTTCCCCTAGATGGGCATGTCAAGGGCCACCTCTAAAATGCACTGAGCCATTAGCCCAATCCATCCCTGTGCATCCTTTGCAACCATAAAAGGAAAAAGAGAAATTAGTATTGCATGGAATATATGTATAAGCATAAATAGAAAAGAATAAAGTATTGAAATATTAGCAACATGCTCTGTATACCTAGGTCCCATGGCTACCATGTGGGATCAAGGTGAGGAGAGATGTTGGGACCCACATCATCAACATCAGTAGTTGCTCTTAGAGTTGCCAAGGTTGTCGTCGTTGTGACCGTAGGTGTTGGTGGTGCCAATGAGACAACGGTAGCTGCTAGGGGGTCTGACCTCCTCCACTGCCTCAACCTCTATGATGCTACCTCCTCCTATGGCCTCTCCTCCTCCTCACCAACTTTTTTCCACCCTCTCCATCTATCCTATGGAGGTGGAGGTGGCATGTCCCCTATGGCTCAAGATCCCCTCCAGGGGCCCCCTTGTCGAACACAGGAGGAGGATGATGCCTATCCCACCACCCTTTGAATTCTACAACAATCCCAACATTATCCACTATCACTATGGGTGACAAATTGTGGTTGGGCTCATCATCGTCTGAGGGAACGAAATTGGTGACGAAGGGGCAGGGGCAATCTCCAAGTCTGGTTGCACTCTTATAAGCCCTAGTATATGTGGGCACATCTGGAGGAATGGTCTATACATGACCATGTTTTCACATGACCTGACTCCAATAGTATGGTACAATGATGTGATCATGATAACCTACTAGAAAATAGTCCCACTGCAGGTTCCTCAAGTACTTGCCATTATCTACCCATTTGAAAAATTGATAAGGTCTCCATTTGACCTTGTCCACAACAAGAGTATCAAACTGTAACCACCAAAACTATAAATCTTTGTACCTCCACTAGCTGGTCATATCATACCATTGGGCCATGGGGACATGATATGGTCGTTGTTGGGGGAAACTAACCAGCCTCATGCACATGATGTGGGTGAAGGCCCACACCTACAAAAGTGTGCACACTATTAGACTATAGTACTCATAATGGACGTACCGACCTAACTCCTGGTAGAGGTGCGCTAGCATGCTATGCCCTAGGTAAAAAACCATCATATGCTCCACCATCTCTTTGATAGTGTGAATGAGGCCCCTATGAAGCTGAGAGCCTCACCCTTCTATCGTGATCCAAAAAGCAACGGTCACGACCATCACTCGGCGCAGCAGCGATGCAATGGTTTGCACATGGTCATACCAGTGTATGTAAATGTGGCTCATGCCATCACTGCCATCTGTCTGTCCTAAGCAGTAATGAACTCCCTCTTCCTACTCTTGTGTATATCAAGTATCATCAACGACCACCCGTCATCTGTGGATGGGTAGTCTGAGGATTAGATAGACATCCTCTAATGTGATGGTCATCTCCCCAGTAGGTAACTAGAAAGATGAAATGGTGTCATCCCACCACTCCATCAGTGTCATAAGAATTCACTCATGATAGTGCATCTCTGGCATAGTGAATGCATGCCAAAGACTGACCTACTCTAGGTGGGTGACCTCATTCACAGTGAGATGGTCCCTCTACTCTTGAACTAGTCGGTAAGCTTGCCCTCCAAGATGCTTTCAAATCTTCAAATACTCCTACAAAAAGTGAAAAAAATTCAAATCAGAACATGGAATCTCAATTTGAAAGAAAAAAAATAGATTTATGCATGTTGCACAGACGTCTGCGCATCGTGCATACGTCCCTATATTCCATAGATGCCTTGAGGACGATAGCACATCCTCAAGACGCTAGCACTGGATAGGGACACAGGCACACAACATGGACATCAGCGTGTATTTTGGATGCAAGCACCCAAAATGGATACCTACACAACTCAACAAGGAAAAAAGTGCTAAAAAAGAGCTTAAAGTCATGAAAAATGAGGTTTAGAGGCCTACCTGGTCCACCTTGCGACCCTTAGCTATGTTGTCGTGTAGCTGCTCCAATCTAGGCACCTCATACTCCCTCCTGCTCGATATTTGAATGATTTT
The DNA here is from genome assembly GCA_007258455.2 of Sequoia sempervirens. NCBI lineage: Eukaryota > Viridiplantae > Streptophyta > Pinopsida > Cupressales > Cupressaceae > Sequoia > Sequoia sempervirens. Next base: position 426,301,620 of record VDFB02193867.1, read on the forward strand.
TCTCTCACAAGAGTCAACACTTTGCTCATAGTGAATAGTGAAAATGACCCTTCTAGGGGCCCACCTAGGTATATATAGGCCCCCCGGGGCCCATTTTTCCTATAGTTTGTGGCTCCTCAATTTCTCCTGAATTTACCCCACCAAGCTGAGGGCAAACTCAGGAGGGGGCATATAGTCACCTCTTGATCATATTTTTCTTCTGAATTAATGACTTTTTCTTGACCATTCTTCTCACCATGGTAGCTTCTTCTGATTTTCGAAGCTGACCTAAAATTTGATTTTTGCAAGTTAAAGTTTTGTGCGATTTTTTTACAACCACCCTGTTGCTACTTGATTGAGCTTGGTTGTTGGGGGCATCTTCAATACTAGTTAGCTCAACCTCGATGGCCTTTGAAACCCCTTTTCTTGGCATGCAAATCCATAAAATTCAAATTTGAAGTGAAAATTCTTCTTCTCTACTTTAGTGTGGCTATTTTTTCTCAAAATTGAACCAACTAAAATGGGGGCAAAATGTAATGTCGCAAAATTGCACTTAAGGGAAATTCCATATTTTTGCACTTTTTCCTAGCATTTATGACACCTTAGGGCATTAATGAAAAAAACTCCACGAGTCAGAATCTTGCCATTTTGGCTCCATGTGGACTAGTGGCAGAGCAACAAAAGCCTAATGACATGTTTCTCAAAAATCTAGGCCTTGGACACCTGCGCAACGCGTGGATGCCTACACGACGCACTAGTGTCTTGGTGGTTTTCTAATTTTGAAATGGGGAATCTCAAATATTGACTCTCTCAACACATGTCCTAGCAGTCAGAATGCGAATGTAACGGCTCTTTTTCACCCTTGCATGCAACAAAAATCCCTCCTTGGCTCTCATTTAGGGTTTCAAGCCATTTTAGTGAAGCTCTCTCTCTACACTTTCATCCTTGATTTCTCTTCATTCTTGACAACAACACTCTTACAAGTGAAGCCATGCCAGATTGAGGTCCTTCCAACAGCTATAACTCTCAAGCAAGCACTCAACGGTGCCTTCGTGCACTTCGGAGAGGGTCCAAGCCTATGGGTAACACTCTCTCACTCTCTCTTTATTTTCTCCTACTTGTTCACTTGCTACTTCATGGTGTAGGTTCTACTCCTAAAGCAGGTTTTGCTTTCACCACACACTTTGTTTACTTCATTTACGCTCCTTTCCAACTTGATGGTCCATGGAGGTGGGAACACCAAAACGGGGTTCTGACTTAGGCAGACCCCTATACAACCCCAACCTTTCCCCCCTGTTCTTCTGTGTGTAGGTTGCAAAGTAGAGCTTGGAGTGAAGACTCGAACGTCTGGTTGAAGGTAACTTTTCTCCAAGTTATCTTTGTATTTTATTCTAAGTTTCTACTTTTTGTCTAGTTATTTCGTCCAACATACCTCTGACCCAAACCAGTAAGTGAAACCTTATCCTTCCTGCTTGAGTTCTTGATTTTTTTGTTGCTTAGAATGCCAATGCACTATTTGGATGACAGTGCTCTGTGTTGGCGTCCTGAATCCATACTTCCATCCTTTGGCCGAGAGCTCCTCTATCTGAGGCAGGAATCAAGAAGTTTCACTCTTTCAGATTATAAAGTAGTTTCATGTAAAAGTTAATGTATACCCATCTCCTTCATGATTTCTTCATGTTGAGGTGGATAAAGGTAGTTCATTCCTTGGTGATAACTTGAGAATGAAGAGACCCGTGTGCAGCGAATCCCCCTAATCACACAAGAACACTTCTTCACTTCCCTTCTATCACAAAGATATGATCAAGATGAAACCAGATAGGATCTACCACTTTTTCTCTTTCTCTTTTAGTCGCTTACACAATTGACATAATGCATCACTCACATATCAATCACCCTAGATCAACTAGGTTTATAATTTATACATGATATTACATTGATTACATCTCATGTCGGCCTATATACAAATCCAAAAAATATAACATTCCAAAAAATTAAAAAAATCATATGCAAGCCCATTATATCTTTCTAAAAACTCCTAAGAAGTGATGACGGGCATTCCCCTTAAAAAACCACACACATAGCTAAACAAGAGAAGTAAATAGGAAATGAAAAAAGAAATACTTGCTTTCTATTATCTTGATGAAGTGAAATTACAATACTCAAAAAAATAACATACTACAGCCACATGGGCTTTCTCATTACAAAAATTTGCAAGCCAAAACCACATTTTGCACTACCTTTCTGTAACGCCTATTCTCCCTCTTTATCCTAGAAGTGTAATTACCTTAGAATATTCTAGAAGGTGTAACCTTATTTTAGTGCCAAAAATTTCACCATCTATTTTCCCACTCTAGAAGATTTTTATTTTATTTTTATCTAGTTACAACTTCTCAGGGTCATAACTTTCAATCTGACTGTTGGATTTTCAATTGTAATATATCGTTGGAAAGCTTGTAAAGATATATACATGTTTTCACCAAATCTATAAGATCCACACTTTTCACCCTATATTGGGGATTCTAAGGTCCTCAATTTTGAGTTCCAAACTTCATTGGAGAAATTCCTTGGGATGAAAATTTTAATATCTTCCAAATGGTATAGGATTTCAAGATAATTCTTTCACCAAAAATTTTATTTTTTGATTTCACTCCTTGGGGTCAGTTTTTGTGTCCATAGGAACCTGAATAAGCTAACTTACTAAAAATAGCAATTGATTATTTTTGGTTATTTCAAACTTCTGACTATCCCAAAGATTGCACATGTCGCCATGATCCCCAAAACAACTAAAGAAAACTAAAACAAAATGAAAATACAATATTTTGGGTGATGTAAGATTGCCCTTACACCACTGGATGCTCCTACCTCAAGAAGTAAAAAATTCCCCTAGAAATCTAAAAAATAGAAAAAAATAGAAAATTGTTAGAAAGCTTGGAATTTTGAGCATTTTATCCATGTTTGCCCCTTTTTGTAGGGGAAATACACATTCACCAAGGTATTTGCACAATCACCATGGTGAATGTGTGTTTTCCATGATAAAATTATTAATAATATTGATAGCATCCCCCAAATAGGTGAACATAACTATTCACCCATCAAAATTTCAACTTGATCAAAAGTTTAAAAAAATTAAGTAAAAAAAAATGGACAATTCCCTATTTAGATGCCTAAATTTTGACTATAATTTAACTAAATTTTAGTAGACAAAATTCATGAATTTGAAAAAACAATAATCTAGGTCAAAAAGGGTTTTTTAAGAATGTGCACATGTGGGACCACTTGAGGTTGAGCATGACCACTATCTTGCTAGCTCTTTGATGACTTCTTCCATGCTCAATTTTATCAAGTTTAACATAGAGCTCTAAAATCTCCCAAAAGGTATAAAATATATGAGGTCTAAAAACCCTAACTTTTAGTTTGTGCTAGGTTTTTCTATTTATTACATGTTTGTCTTGTAGGTGATCTTGACAAGATTACATATGTATACTTTGCATCTCTACTCTATTCGTACAACCTATCCTTCCTATTTTTTTATAGAATTTGAGTGAACTTTTGTTTGATATTCTCTCAAGTCATATTTTCTTGTTTGTTTTTCAAGTCTTAAACAAATTATAGGAGCTCATGAAAAGGTAACATCTCTCAAGCCCTATGTGAATGGTATGTAGCCTTGCTTTTTTTATTTATACTAAATATTATCATTCATTTTATTTTAGAGGTTTAGAAGTGGAACATCCAACAACATAAGTATAAGAAGGTTTTGAGGTTCCACACTTATTTTGGAAAGTGACACCTACTTGGATTTTAAGACTTGCTTGCATGAGGGGGAAAAATGTGAAATGAAGCTAAGGTGCAAAAATATTTAAGATTACACTACTCTATGAGGAAATATGAACACAACTATGATGTAAATAATTTAGAAGAAAGGTAGGTGATTGGGTGGGCAATCCTCCACGTCGGCGGAGGGATACTGAAGGAGTATGACTTGGCTCATACGTGGGTCTTATTGTTGAGGTTGTCGTTGTCAGTATGAGTGGAGGGAGTGAAAATGATAGATGGCGTTTGTCTTGGAGTACTTTGTATGCAACGAGTACATGCATTGATGTTAGATGGTGAATTGATCTCATTTCAAGGCTTTCCTTGCATTAAAGGTAGGAGGTGCATGACGGTCGATCATGCAAGGACAGATTGCCTTGCATCGAAATAATTCTTCGCTCGTGTGATGTGGGTTCAGTTCTATTGCCATGGGTATTATTTATGGGTGGTGTAGTTGATGGGTTGGTAGAGTGCGGGTTACAGCATTTATGTGGTGATAAAGTTGGTGGTGAATTGGTCGGCTGTGTTTGGCTTCCGAAGATGGCTAAGTCTCACTCCAAGTTCATAATTTCAGTTTTTGTGGAGGGGTTGGAATCATTTGGCTCAAACACACCCATTTCTTTATTGGCGATGGAGAGACAAGCCACATTCAGAGAAATAACTGACCAGCAGCTTAAGCGCGTCTTGCTCGACAAAGATCCTTTGGTTTTGGTCATGGTTAAAATGGTTTTAGGGAAAGGCCATCTAGAGAGGAAGGAGTATACAAGGGATAATGCTTATATATCCTCGTGCTTCTTAGCCTCATTGTTGGATGTCAAAGTTCCCAAGACAGAGGCTAAGGGCTTGCTCGTATGCCTGTTTCATGAGGACTTGGTGGGTGGTTTAGAGGAGACTCTAGAGGCTGCATTTGTAGGCAAAGGGATTATGTGTCTAGCAGATTTGGAGCTGCTCTGGAAAATAGACAAGGCAGTAAAAATTTTCCCTTTCCTCCTCAACTTGAAAGGGGCGGAGCTTATGAGGCACAAGATGATTTTGGCCATGGCGATGGAATTTCTGAAAAGGAAGTTAGGGTTGATGGTGGCAGATGGTTTGGACTGGGTGGTAGATTTTGACACTTTTTCTAAATTAAATGGGTTCCTCTAAAGTATGACTTCTTTTTGTTTTGTTTAAATTTTGCTCTTTTTGGCTGGGAATTTAGTTTATGGGCTTAATGGTTTTGGCTTGGACTTATCCATTTATGTTTGAATTATGCTTCCTTATTGGGCTGGTTGTAGTGATCTATGTAGGTTTTTTTGGCTCTTGATTGGGTGATGGCATATCCTGCTATAGCACACATTTTATAGGGCTCATTTTAATTTTAATATAATATATCAAACTCTTATGTATCAAAAAAAAATTATAAGAAAGAAACAACACAATAACATAATTTACCACAACACAATAATGTATCATGAGAAAATCCTTTTAGGAAAATTCAACCTCCAAACTATAAACCAATGTATTAATCCAACAATATTGGTTACAATAAAATCCATGCAAGGAGTCTTTGTAGGAGACAACACCAATACTCATAAATGGAGTAATACTAGCAACATAAATGTGCCTACAAAATACACTATATAAACTATATCCCAATTGATGAGCTCAATTAATGGCTCAATTTTGATAGGGTTCATTACATATTTGTTGTTGCTATCATAGACTTTGACACTTGGTTGTTGATATTTTCCTTAAAACCATAGACCTTGGCATAAGTTTATCTTTGTGACTTTAATGACATTATCATGCTATGTGAATTACCTATGTTGAATTTACAAGTGGTTGAATGAATGTTACTAAGGTAATTATAGATATACATTTTTTTGTGCATGCTAATGTTATTGTGTAGGGTTCCACTAAAATGTTGATGTCAATGAAGCCTGCCAAGTGAAAGAAACTCTTGCCAATTGATCGGTTGCCAAGAAGTCAAGAAGTTGACCATTAAGAAGTCAAAAGCAGGAAAACTCTCATGGAGGGAAATTATTAATTCGAATAGAAGAATGTAACCACCTTTTTAATGGTTATATTTGTTGTTGAGAAAATATAGAGAGTATGTTGTGCTAGATTCCCATTGAAGCAAGTCTGCTTTGACCAATTTAGCGCATGCATAATTTCCTCCATCTTTTTCTATGCTTTCAATAAGTGGCATCCTCCTATTTTGATGGAGTCAACTGCCTAGGTAGTTAGGGTTAGTCAGTATTTTTTCTCTCTATAAATAATGGTCAGATGCCCCTTTTGACAATGTTGGACATTCTGAGTTTGTACTCGTATTTTCCAGTTTTAAGTAATACGGTTTCATTGCTGAGATGTTGTACTTATGCTTTCAAGAAATAATATGATATTCTAAGTTGTTGCATTTGAGTTAGTTTAAGGGAGACTCACCCAAGAGGGCCCACTTGGTGAGAATTCCACCTATTAGTTTAAAAGTTATTTTATGTTCAGTAGTTAGTTTTAATTTCAGCAACTATCTATTCTTGTAGCCACTAAAATTCCATTTTGTGACTGTTCCTACAGCTAAGGTAGATAGAATAGTTTCCTGTCTGTTTGTTGAGATTTTCATTTCTATATTTCATTTCTAGACCAATTGTTAATGCTTAGTGCAGATGTTGATTTATGTTCAATGTTTAAGTTGATTTCCTTCTAGCACTTTATTTCCAGCATTGTTTATTTCCTAGTTTATGGATGACTACAGTAGATTCCTAGTGCACATACAGTGTTAACCCATTTCAAGTTTACGTCCTTGGGTTGACAAGTGAAATGCACCTTCATGATGAGTGAGATAGCTACTTAGTGTAGATGTTCAATCTCTAAGTCACAACCCTAAAGGCTTAGTTATTAAACCATTAGAGGAGGCCAACATTTTTGGCATCATTGCCAGGGATGGTGTAAAACTAGGAATTTCTTTGAAGTCATTAATAGTTTATTTCTTGTTATAGTATTTCTGAAATTTTTCTCTTAGTATACCCCTCATTTAGGAAAGTAATGACCCACTATTCTTTCACCAATTCTTTGTGTGAGTTGGTTGATACGAAGTTGATACTGCACGCATAGAGGAAGGAGGAGAGATTCTCATGGGAGATTCCTTCCTAATGACCATGATCCATTCCAGCTAGTTGAGCATCAAAATCTACCAAGAGGTGAGGAAGAAGAAGAAGCACACCCTTTTGTTGATGCATTTCCCAATCTAACTAGTTCTAACACTTCCTCTGAAGACCAAAATCTAATTGAGAATCCCCTTGCTTTGGAACTTCATCAAGCAAGCATGGGTGATGAGAATAATGAGAATAGACACATAAATAGACCCAACCAACCATCTTTTCCATTTCCTATTAGTTGTTAGAATGAAGTTGAAAACCTCAAGAACATCCCTACTTCAATCCTTCCTAAGTTTTATGGACTTGTCATAGAAGACCCTGACACTTTCTTGTTTGAGTTTGATATCCTCTATAGAAGCTATGACTACACCATTGATGCTCATAGGCTTAAGTTATTTCCTACTACCTTGAAAGAAGTTGCATTAAGATGGTTTATAAGCTTAGTTAGGAATATTGTGGAAACTTGGAATGATATGAAAACAAAGTTTCTTGAGAAGTATAAAGAATATTGTAGGGGTAGTGACATGAGAGGAGATGACATCTTTAGGATGCAGTAGAAGGAAGATGAGAGTTTGGAGGATTACATTTCACGATTTCTATTTTTTCTGTAGAAATCTACACATCATACACTCAATAAGGAGTCTCAAAAGCTCCTCTTCCTTAGAGGGATCACTGAGATCTGCACTGATGCTTTGGACCTGATGAGAGGAGGAGATATCACCCAAATTCCTTGAGATGATATTAAGAAGATATGTCAAAACTATTTCAGGGAAGCTTCAAGGAAAGGAAGAGGCTACAAATCCTCTATGGGTAAATCATCTACCAATGGAGTTTCAAGGATAGAGATTACTCACTTGTTGTAAAACTTCAAGCAAGACATCATAAACAATCTAGCTACTCAACTAGATACACTTCAAATAAAGAAGAAGCATGAGGAGGTTGAGACAATGTTGGCAGAATATTGCCCTCATTGCAGACAACAGAAGGATTGTAGATGAAAAATGGTAGCTAATATTGTCAGCAAGAAGATTCCACTTGAGTTCAAGCCAATCCAGGGTGATGATGATCAAGTCTACTACATTGCACAAAAGATGCCATGGGCTCCAAGACAAGGTATGCCACTAGATCCATTATCTTTTACTAGACCATATTTCAATTCTTATGTATTCAGTAACCAATGGAAACCCCCATATCCATCCAACTATGGAGGATATTCACCTCAGCCTTGGAATAACCCTCCAAATACCTAGCCCAATCACTCTAGATTCTTGGGAGTACCCAACAAATTTTATGATTCTTTCTCCTAAAGCTACACTAGGTGGGTATCCCATTATTCTAGGAAGGCCATGGTTGGCCACAGTAGATGCTTATATTGGATTTTGGTCAAGGGACATGACTATTTTTTATGGGAAGAGCACCAAAAATCTTGTTCTCTACCCTCCTGCTCAACCATCCAATAACATGGATAACCCCATATGGTCACATGTTGGAGAAGAGGCCAAGGAATTCAATTCAGTGGCACAACTTATGATGTTAGGAAGAAGTTCTTTCATGCAGCTTTAGGAAGAAGATGAAGTGTTGTCCCACATAATTTAGAGCCATTGTAAGGTGCATGAAGAGTCATCTACTCATGAATCTAGTTCTACCAGTTCAGTGAAGACACTTCTTCCCACTTCTCTTGCAACTAAACTTCTTGCAACAACTAATATGCTTCATAAATTGTTGCCAAATGAATTTAAAATGCCAAGTATCAGTGAAGCAGCTATAATATATTTAACCACACAAGTGCAAGTGTCAGAAGGGAAACATCTAAATATTAACAGCAAGTTGGGTCAAGAGCATCAACTATCATTAACAAACCTACTGAAGACCCACCAACATGCATTTGCATGGGACTACCATTATATGAAGGGATTGGATCCTAAGCTCTGTACTCATAGAATATATATCAAAGATGATTGCACACCAGTAAGGCAGCCACAAAGGAGAATCAGCCCTGCATTGAGGGAGATTGTCAAAGGGGAACTTCAAAAATTATTGGATGCAGGATTTATCTACCCCATCTCAGACAGTCGGTGGGTATCCCCATTAGTGATTGTGCCTAAAAAGGGAGGGAAGTGGAGAGTTTGTGTTGACTACAGGGAACTCAACTCTGCCACCAAAAAGAATAATTTTTCACTTCCTTTCATAAACCAAGTACTGGATTCCCTTGCAGGCAAGCAATATTTTTCCTTTCTAGATGGATTTAGTGGCTATAATCAAATACAAATTTCCCCTAAGGATCAAGAGAAGACCACCTTTACTTTTCCATGGGGGACTTATGCCTACTCAATGCTTCCATTTGGTTTGTGTAATGCACCTGCAAATTTTCAAAGGGCAATCATTAATATATTTTTAGACATCTCACATGATTGCATAGAGATTTATATAGATGATTTTACTACCTATGGTGCTAATTTTGCAAAAGCACTACACAATCTAAGGAAGGTTTTACAAATATGTGAAGACCATAATATGTCCTTGAATAGTGAGAAGTGTTTCATGATGATGCGGGAAGGAGTATTCCTTGGACACTACATCTCTAAAAAGGGAATTCAGGTTGACCCAACCAAGATTGAAGTAATTACTAATCTACCTATTCCTGCAAAGTAGAAAGATGTTAGAAGTTTCTTGGGTCATGTAGGTTACTATAGGCATTTCATCAAAGATTTCAACAAAATGAGAGAACCACTGTACAATCTCCTCACTAAAGATGTTGAATTCTAGTGGATAGAGTATTGTGACAAGGAGTTCTCTAATCTAAAAGCAACTTTAACCCATGCTCTTGTACTCAAAGGCCCTAATTGGGAGCTTCCTTTTCACATTCATACAGATGCATCAGACTATGCTATAGGAGTTTTCTTGGGATATAAAGAAGGAACAATTGAGAATGCTATCTATTTTTTGAGTAAAAACCTACAAGGAGTTGAATTCAATTACACGGTGACAAAAAAAGAAATGTTGACAGTCATCTATGCCCTTAACAAATTCAGGCACTATATAATAGGGAATCAGATTTTTATTCATACAAACCATGTAGCAATAAGATACCTCATGAATAAGCTCCTCATTTTAGGTAGGCTAGTAAGATGGTTGTTGTTGGTGTAGGAGTTTGACATCACCATTGTTGATAAACAAGGAAAGAAAAATAATGTAGCAAAATTTCTTTCTAGATTGACTACATCAAAAGATAATCAAGTCATTGATGACTCTTTCCCTAATGAACATTTGTTTTCCATCAATGTGCATACCCCTTGGTATGCTAACATAGCCAATTACCTAGTTATAGGGAGAATTCCTCCTCATTTCCCTCCAAAAGAGAGAAGGGTACTCATTGAAAAAACCTTTCCTTTTTCATGGATTGCAGGTTGTTTATTCTACACTAGACAAGACCATGTCATGAGGAGATGTGTAAGGGAAGATGAGACATATGATATATTGCATGCATGTCACAATGAACCTTGTGGATGGCATTTTCCAGCTAAAAGGATAGTAATGAAGATTCTTAATATAGGATACTACTAGCCCACACTTCATAAGGATACAAGCAGGTATACCAGGAAGTGTGATAGATTCCAAAGAATGGGAAGACCAACAAAATCTGATGAAATGCCCCTTTACCCACAGGTAGTAATCACTTTGTTTGATAAATGGGGACTAGATTTTGTAGGATCCATTAACCCTCCATCAAATGGGAAATCCTACATCTTAGTTTGCACGGACTATGTGACCAAGTGGGTTGATGTTAAAGCAATGAAGCATGCCAAAGACAATAAGGTTGTAACATTTCTTTATGATGAAATTTTCACTCGTTATGGTGTTCCAAGGGAGATAGTGATTGATCAAGGGGCTCAATTTACATCAACCCTTGTCATAGCGCTAGTTAATGAATATGATGTGAAGCACAAGAAGTCTACTCCCTATAACCCTCAGGCCAATGGCCAATCTAAGGTGACCAACAAGGAAATTGAGGCAATTCTAACCAAAATAGTGGCTATTAATAGGAGAGATTGGGAAAATAGGTTGCCAAAAGCTATCTGGTCCTATAGGGCCACCTCGAAAACAACCATATGTTTCACTCCTTTTGAATTCATGTATGGGAAAATAGCCATGATTCCCATTGAATTCGAACATAAGACTCTTAGGACTGCACTAGACTTAGGGATGGACATCTTTGAGGCACAAAAAGATAGAATCAGGTAGTTGAATGCTTTGGATGAGATGAGAAAGACAGCCCTGCATCATACTGAGGTAGTACAGAATCAGAGGGTCAAATGGCATGATAAGTACATAAAGGACAAGAAGTTCTAGCCTAGTGACTGGGCACTCCTTTATGACTCTAGGTATTAAGACAATGCAGGAAAATTGCAGACTAGATGGTTGGGACCATATGAAGTTGCAGAAATCTTTCCCAATGGAGTTGTACAACTCAACATCATTGACCCTTTCAGATTCAAACTTTTGGTCAATGGTCACTGTCTCAGGTTGTATCACAAGCTAGCATCTAAGGAAGAATTCATGTAGCGATTTAATCAGCACCCAACCTCTGCACTTCCTACAACCGAAGGGAGAGGACCTAGTGTCCCTCCTTCTGACTAATCCAAGTACACACGCAACCACTTCATAATAATGACTTCCACTTTTGTGGGAATGCACTTCTTCATTAATCCACCAATCTGCCCATCCATCTCCATCGTCTCTCTCTTCCATAACTCCACCATAACTCCACTTCGCCATCACCATTACATTAATTTATCAACCATACTTCTTAAAGGTAATCGATACTTTCTCCACATTCTTTGCAAAGATACTCCAAGTTTTCAGGTATGTGCAACACAATTTTTTATATTTTTAATATATTTAGTGCATTTCTTTAATTACTATAATTAAATGTAGATATTTCACATAGCATGAAATCATACTCTGCCTTGCCCCATCATAATTGTGAATGCTTCAGCCTAGACCTATTCAAACATGGACAAACAAACAAATATTAGTCCTCAAACAAGTTTAAACCAAACATTCCCTATGAAATTCATTCAAGCATAAGAACAAGAAAACAACATAAAATATCAAATAAAAGTTAATGAAATCTCATTTGAATGCTCAAACCAACATCCCATAGGGGAATTAGTGCTTCTTTGATGTGGAAAGAAGCCCTTTCCCAATTCCTTGATAAGTTTGATGATGATTGATTAATCCTTGATGAAAAATGCCAATAACCTAGCTATGGATGAAAAATGCTATGATAACTTGGATGAAAATGTGGATGAACTTGCTCAAATTTGTAGATAGTAACCTTGTGTGAAGTTGTGGATGATTGTGGATTCAAATGAGAACGATAATCTTACATGGATTGTGGATGCTAAATCAAATAGAGAAGGCCTCTATTTATAATGGAGAAAGATTGGAGAATAAAGAATAGTATGAATGTGGGATTAAAGATAGGCTAATGGCATTGTGCCACTTGTCAACATACTAATGAAGGAGAGTGGAGCACATTTTGAATAATGTGCATGTTAAATGCATGTAGGTGGAATTTGAAATTCAAAAGATGGCTTGTGCAAGAAGAGTTGTAAGAGGATTTAATGCCAAGTTGGCTCAAGGAGAGGACATGTAAGAGCCTTTAATGCCAAGTTGAAGGACAAAAGTCCTTTAGGAGGGAGAATTCAAACAAGTGGAATATTCCAAGAATATGCCATATTTCAATGGAAAATAGAGGAATTAATAAATCAAATAAATTGATTTACATGTGCAACTTGCAAAAGCTAGAGGAATGGAGGATTAGTGTTAGGAGTTAATTAGGATTAATTAACTTAGATTGAACTTAGTTGATTTGAAATTTGATTTAGATATTTAGATTTATTTAAATCAAATGAGAGGATAGTTGGGAGATTAGTAATTTAATTAAACAAATTTGATTTATTCAATTAAATGAAGAACATCAGGATTTAATTAAATAAATTTGATTTATTTAATTAAAGGAAGAACATTAGGATTTAATTAAATAAAGTTGATTTATTTAATTAAAGGAAGAATCTGATAAAATAACCTGATAATGTGTATTATCTGATTTTTAGGAGGAATTAATTAAATAAAGATTATTCAATTAATTGGTTAGTGTGGATGTGATCAAGGAAGAATCAATGTTAGTTAATCAAGATTGAATGCATGATATCAATCAAGATATTTTGAGTGTCTACATTTTTCCCCTCTTTGAAACAATGTACCTATTGCGTTGGTTCAAAGAATAACCTTGCATAATATATTTAATGTAATTATTCTTGGGGCCACTTAATGTTGCATGTAACATTGGGACATAAGTTAAGTTGCTAAAATGTAATTATTTAATATTGGGGAAAATAAATAAATAAAGTACCAAATATTAAATAAGGGGACATGGTTTGTAATTTCATGGTTTTGTGTAATACCACTTAGTGGTTTTGTGGGAGCTTGCTTCTATAAAAGCAACCACAAAGGTAGTTATTGTGAGATGTAATTTTGCATGTTAGCTCTAGTTAGCATTTGTGAGGGTTTGAAGCATGGCACAAGGTGTGTGGTTGCATGCTTGTTCACATAGATTGTTTGGAGAGGGCTTGTTGCTTCAATGGTGTTCATGGAGACTCAGAAGATGTATTGTAATATTTATTGTTGAATAATACATGAGAGATGGATGCTTTTGGAGGCTAGGTTTTTTTCTTCTTGAGGGTTTTCCCAGGGCATATTTTGTGTCATATTTTCATGGGTATGTTGTCTATTCTCTTGCATGTGGATTATGAATACTTAGTTGCATAGATTTCTCTAATGGGTTATGTGGAAATCATCTTTAAATGGCTACAAATTTTCAACAAGTGGTATCAGAGCTTTGGTTGTGGTTGTATAATCCTTGGTTGAAATTTTTTTTGTTTAAGTTTGAATCTATGCATTGCATGTGAGAATCAAATAAATACAAGATATGAGGGCTTTGCAGGTTGTTTATTGCAGATCTAAGGGTTTTGGGTTTGTTTTTTTGATGATGGGTTGTTTACAAATTTGGGGTGTGAGAAATTTTAGGTGAAATGGGTTTCTTGGTTTTGTATTCAAATGGAGGTTTTGGGAGTGATTTTCATAAATGATCTCCTAGCCCAAAATAGACCTCGCAGATGGATCCAAGTTGGTCAAGAGACGAAAATTGATATATAATTTGACCTATTTCTGTTACTATGAAAAATTGCAAAAAAAATTGCCCATACACCTATTTGTACGGACTCAACGGTATAGTCGTCAAAAAATTATTAAAAAAAATAATTCCCGTCTATTGAAAAATTACCCTACAAAATAAAATAAACTTTATTAGAAAATATGCCATTGAAAAAGTTTATTGAAAATCGAAAAAAAATATATAATATAGTAGTGGGGGGTATAGGGTCCACAGACTTGTGCCCACCCATTGTTGCAGACCAAGCCCGTACTTTACCTTTGCCCAATCTGTACGTACTCCAGACTGCGAGTTGAATATGTATGTCGACCTTTTCATAAAGTTTTAAGAATTGATCTTTAAAGGGGAAAGTGGTCGCATGAAAGTTTAAAATTTTAAACATTTAAATTAAAACTTTCTTAAAAGCTTAAATTAAAACCTCTTAATCTCCCACCCACTGCTCACCATTGCTCACCATTTATTAAAGCCTTTTTTGAAAATTAAATATTATGAAAAATCCGCTAGCATTAATACTTGCAAATTAAATTGGTTTTTATTATGTGGTGGGGTCCACCAAATTTTCCTTGTAGTCAGATTGGAGCAATTTTACTTCAGGGGCATAACTTTCACCCAGGTGAGCTCTATTTTCGACTTCTTGGACTTGTTGGAAAGGTAACTCAGAGCTCTACACTATGGTGCTAGAGATTTTTCCATATTTAGCAGTTTTGACAATGTTTTTATTGGTCAAAGTTAGGTGTTCTATTTGAACTTTGAGATGTGATATCAGGTGCATGTAGAGTCATATTTTGGACTTTGAATAGTTGAAGGAAAGCTTGTTCAGAGTACTACACAGTGGATCAGGTTTGGAGTTATTTTGGCATGGTTTATTTGCTATTTTCCTTATCTAATTTGTTTATGGGTTACTTTGACTATGGTGATACTGTGAATTTACGGATGATCGGATCTTGAAGATTTGATGTGGGATTCATTGTATGCTCAGTTGTACATCTCAAATTATTCTCTCATTTGACATGGTTATCAGTATATGTTATGGATTTGTATGTTGCATTGTTGTATCTACAAGTTGTCCAATGTTGTAGGTAGTCTTTACTTACATGTTACATTTATGACTTAGACATGGGTTGTCTTTTCCCATTGATATTTCAGTGTTGATGCATGTTCATTTTTGGTGGCTTGATCTAGTCACTTGGTTTGTTGGTTTTGTTGTCATGTTGAGGAGATGAGATGGTATTACTAGATATAGTCATGATATGAGATCTATGCAGTTGACTATAATTATGTAGATATGTGGACATAGTTGGGTTGAGTTGTTGGTACATTTGGTGGTGTGTTGGTGGTGTGTTTGGTTCCTTAACTATGGTACTTGAATATGGAAATGTTTGGAAAATCAAATCAAAGGTTGATTTGGTGTTTGAGTCTTTTAGTCTATCTGGTTATTCTCTTAGATATATCAATTTGCATTTATACTGATGCAATGATGAGTTTGCATGTTTCAATGATTGGATCTACAAGTCATGCAGGTTGTGGATTAGCTACCCATTTATTTGCACTAGGATGACTTGGTTGTGGATTATCTTTATTCACTAGGTTTGATTCATTGTTGTTGCACACTTTGATAGTTGGCCTTGTTTTTGGGTCATTTGTACATTGGTATGTGTGCTTAGAGATGAGAGGATGGATGTTTCTTATAGTACCTGGATAGTTGTTTTTTTGGGACTTGTAGCATGTGGTTTATCATGATGTCATGGATAGCTTGATTACACTTTTTAGTGGTATTTTTTGACAGTGATGGATTGTCAGTGATGGATATGTTTATGATGTTTTGGCGGCTGTAGGTATCTTCTTGGCTTGTAGATTTTGGTTCTACTTGTTATGTTATTGGAATTTCAATTGTGTGTGTAGACCTGGATGATCTCCATCGAGAGGATGGTTGTCACAATTCCATGTGTGACTCAGTATCACAGTTCAGTGGGAGTTTTTGGTAATGATGTGGATTCACCATTTGATGGTGGATGGTCTTCTATAGTGATTGTTGGTGTCATGGATGGACTCTTGGTTTCTACTTTTAGGTAGTAATGGTTCATTAGCATCTTTGGTTTCATTGACAGGGGATGGTTTTATTCATATTGATTACATATGTTGATTCTTGGTTTAGGGTGTTATTGTATTATTTCATGATTTACTCTTGATCATATGTTAGAGTTTTGGCATGGTACTTGTTCTCTTGAGACTAGAATGTATGCATTGTTGTATGAGATCTCATATTAGGAGATGGTTAGATCATGTTGTCATGGTTATGTTCCTGATTCGCGATTGGATATATGACATTGATCTTGTGTGGCTCTCTTAGTATTAGGTACATCGACATTTGCTTGATTACTTCATGATGGTGCTATATTGTATTTGGAGTTTGGCATGAATTGGTTGGTTACAGATACTCATGGATACTTGGAGACATAGATGAGGCTTAAGTTATCTTATGATTAGAGACATGTGTTGAGATGGTTACTCTTGATGATATTTTAGCAAGGACTCTAAGGAGCCTACACCTTGGTTGGACGTGAGTTCAACATGGACCTATGAGGAGAGTGTTCTTGGATGAGTCATGGTGACTTGGATGTGTTGGAGGAGCATTCTCATTCCCCACTCTTGATCTACTCGACGGTTTCACTTGAGAGGTATTGCTCATTGTTACTTTCAGGTGCTTTATGTTTTATGCTTTATCTTCTCATGCATTTGTATCTTGAGCTATGGATATATGGTTTTGGAGGGTTCATTTGAGGAGTGTTGGTATGTTTATCTCCTTATGCATTGTGATTACACTCATTGATGTTGAGCTTAGGAGATGTAATGGGCTTATTTCCTTCATTGGGAATGGATTTAATTTGATCTTCTTTGGTTATGAGAGGCTTACATCCATGTTGATTACATGATATATATGTTATGTTTGATCTTGGTGATTGAACGGTTGGGTGTTATGAATTTTCTTTTGGGGTGTTGTGGAGGAGATCATACTTGAAAGTTGGCATTTAGAGGTGTATGTATGAGATTTTTCTTATAGGTTTCCTTATCATTGTGGATGATTCCTTGGTTCTATATGATGTAGTTTACACTTTCTATATCATGCTATTGGTAGACTTGGTATGTCTTGATCTTTTTTATATTTGTATTACCCATGTAGTGGGAGCTCTTGGATGTGTATGCCATTCTTTGATAGGTTTTGCACATGGATTTTATGATTGCAATTTATGGGTTTCTATGTTTATGGCATGAGTTTACTATGTTTTGTATACCTTGGAGGTATGGACAATTGTATGTATATGCACTTGTTGTGGGTGTTATTTTAGCTATGGGTTTGTGTATCTTGACAGCTACTGGTGTATATTGTTACCTTTGGATTGAGTGTATGTGTTTGGGATATCAGTTGAGTGGGACTTATGCTTCATTGTAATAGATTGTGTGGCTTCTCTTTTGGATGGCTTCTTATCTTTGTGCATTGGCATGATGGAGGATGAGAGCATTCATGTTTGGGATGGTGGTCACTTTGATTCTTGTTGCAAGTATCTTGATGGAGCACATGGAGCATTTTGATTCCATGATGGTATATGTGGCTATATGGATTGTTCATTTGATTCATGTTTTGAGGTTACTTGTTCCCCTTATGTAATGTATACAACAAGTGGGAGAATGTTAGGAAAAAGGTGTGTTGTACACCTTGCATAATATATTTAATGTAATTATTCTTGGGGCCACTTAATGTTGCACGTAACATTGGGACATAAGTTAAGTTGCTAAAATGTAATTATTTAATATTGGGGAAAATTAATAAATAAAGTACCCAATAATAAATAAGGGGACATGGTTTGTAATCTCATGGTTTTAGTCACATGGTTTTGTGTAATACCACTTAGTGGTTTTGTGGGAGCTTGCTTCTGTAAAAGCAACCACAAAGGTAGTTATTGTGAGATGCAATTTTGCATGTTAGCTCTAGTTAGCATTTGTGAGGGTTTGAAGCATGGCACAAGATATGTGGTTGCATGCTTGTTCACATGGATTTCTTGGACATAGCTTGTTGCTTCAATGGTGTTCATGGAGACTCAAAAGATGTATTGTAATATTTATTGTTGAATAATACATGAGAGATGGATGCTTTTGGAGGCTATGTTTTTTCCCTCTTGAGGGTTTTCCCAGGGTATATCTTGTGTCATATTTTCATGGGTATTTTGTCTATTCTCTTGCATGTGGATTATGAAGACTTAGTTGCATATATTTCTCTTATGGGTTATGTGGAAATTGTCTTTAAATGGCTGCAAGTTTTCAACACACTACCCCCTCGAGAGATCGAACAAAAAGTTCGATTTGAGGGTCGATCTCACGACAAAGAGGTTCAAAATGGACGTATGGATGGTTATGACGATGATGCAAATGAGATGGTTTTAAGATGCTTAGAATAACAAATCTATATTATCCTAAACAACTTAAATGATGATGCAATGCATGTGAGATGGATGATGTGACATGCTATGATTATGAGATGTATGTATGATAATGGTTTGTGGATGCATGATGGACATGGTATTGGTGATGTTTTGGTCAACCTTCATGATACCATGTTAGCGCGAAGAGAAGAAAGAGGAAATGAGATGATGAAAAGAGGATCCAACAAGTCCATGATCTGTCGAGACTTTATTAGATATGATGATGAATAATGATGATGTATTGCTTATTAGGAATTAGGATTTTAAAAGGGCTTACTTACTTTATGTTTGATAACACACATAGATACGATGCATCAAAGTATAAAGAACCAGGATGGCATTGTATCTAGTGAGAGGGACTTTGACTTGACAAACAGATAGTAGTATTCTTATTCACACTTGACATACATAAACCTTACTAGGATGTACTTCAGATATTTTGAACATCTCAAACCAAAACACGGAAAGGAAAAACCTAACAATGTAATAGTTAACAAGCTATCCAAAACAGGTTCCATCCATACCCAATAAAGCAAGTATTTTCCAAGATTATATTACAAGAATATCCAACAAGCATAACAGATAAAATGATAATGATCAATGCCCCATTCCTTTCTCTCTAAATCATTTTGATAGACATCATCGAGAGGTCATTGGAATGAGCACAATAAGATAAATCAAAAGAAAACATCAAGTACACAAACAAGCCAATGGTCTTCATACCTACAACCAAAGGGATTTGTTTTGTTTAGGATAAGTATCCAAAGTGTTTGCTAAAGATAATGCCCAATGTAGGAAGGATGTATCCTAGGACATGTTAGTGGATGGTGGAAAGTTGATAGGTTGTTTGAAAAGGCTGTTGATATAAGGTTGATTGACATGTTTGATAAAAAGATCAAGAGTTTGATTTTGGCTTTAAAATTTTGTTGTTTTTCTTTTGATTTTTCATTTGAAGTTTGCTTTTGCTGATTGTTGTGGTTGTTTCTGTTTGTATTGCCAAAGGATGAAGTTGACAATTGATTTATTATGGATGAGATTATTGTGGGTGAAAGTGAAATGAGACAGATGATTTTTTTCAAATATTTGGATTTTTTTGATGCTTTTGAAATGTTATGAGGCTATTTTTTGGATTTTCATGTTATTTAAATGTTTTTTGTGTTTTTGTGTTTTTTTGAATGTTTATGTTTTTTTTTGTGTTTTTTTGAATGTTTTTGTGTCTCGAGGGCTGATCAAAGATTAGCCTTGCCTACGTTTAAGCTCAGATAGAACATAGTTCAGATACCATGTTTTTGACTTTTATTTGACTTTTTGACCTATTTTGGGATTTTGATATGATCTGGATGTTTTTGTATTTTTGCATGATTTTGACAATATGGATATGTGTGATGATACTAGTGCTCTGTTTTTGGATTTTTTTGAAAACCAAGCTAAGGTTGATTGATTGGATTGATGGATTGATGATAATAACATTGTTGAGGATACACAACAATGTAAGGATGGATATCCCGAGATGATGAGGGATTGATTGGATTTGATTGATCAAGATTTGTGAAGCTTGGTTTGGAACAAAAGTTGGTTTTGGGTGATTTGATATGACATTGAAGTACCAATTAAATGCAACTGATATTGATTGTTTGGATTGATGTTCGATGAAAGATAAAGCTTGATAAGGAACATCTTCTTGTCAAAATATGCCATGGGCTAGTGATTTGGATTGTCTTCCTACAAGTGTTTTGACCAATTTGATTTCACATTTTCCAATGCTCGGATCACCACATAAGCTGGAGGATATAGATCAATATTTATTCCCAAAGCAAGATGTAAATATCTACCCCCAGTGTCTTGCAATGTATGGAATTCCATGGGTGGATACTCAAATAGGTGTGTGGATGGATGGATATGGTAAGCATGCAAAGGATGCCAAGGATTATCTTGTGATAAGATAAGGTGTTCAAATAAAGAAAGCTCATTTGGATAATGCTTCATGGCTTAGATAATGCTAGGTAGGATAGGATCAATACAAATGATCCATGTCAAGATATTTACCATAAGCAAGTGTAAAGGGTACACCAAATTTTTTTTAAGATCAAGATATCTTGGACTATGGATGTAGATGGATGAAAATGGATTGGATAAATGGTTCATGGATGAATGGATTTATTATGGATGAGATGGATGGAATGTTGGATTTTTTATGGATGAGATAAGATGCTTTCACCTAAATTAGCACATGCAAATGTTTGATTCTACACATGATGCATGCTTTCCAGTTTTCATCAATGTACCTATCCAAAGTGCCACCATAGTGGTTTTCACTGGAGGATGATTTTTTTATTTACTGTTTTTAGTCATTTTTTTTATTTTTCTAGATTTTTATTTTTTTGTTTTTTTGAAAGATTTTAAGCTCATGTTGAACCACCTGGTGGTGTTGATGTAGATTCTTATATCATATTGTGCCATTGATATACTTCTTGAAGAAGCTGCTTTGCTAAGATACATGCACTTGAATGTAACTTTTGAGATTTGTGATCTACTTTGTTTATAGCACAGTTAAATTTGTCTTTGTGCTCACATCGCAATAGAATGCCTTATGAATCCTTATGATAAAGGGTGGCTACCAATACATGGTCAATGTGAGAATTGGATATCATGCATGGAGGCATGGATGGAGTTGTGTGTTTAGGAATAAGAGATGGATTGGTTGATAGTTTGGAACCTTTGACTCTCTAAACTTGGGAAGATGAACAATGATGGATGGTTATGAAAGTGTGCATGGAATTAGGACCAACTGCTTGATATACTTCGTACGTTACTTGAAAAGCCTGCTTTTGCTTTTGTGGACATCTTTGATGGATACTTTTCCCTTTTTTATTTTTCCCCATAGTTTCTTTGACTGATGGAGTTTGATAGGGATAATCTTTTTTTGTATTTTTTGGTATCCATGTGTATTTGGTTTTTCCATTATGCTTCTCAGCTTCTTTTTCTTTGATAACATTATTTGTGCATTGATTCAAATCTTTCTTTTGATGTTGGTCCCAATTTTTGGATGGGGTGATGGGTGGATGAAGATTCATGGCATGGCTGGTTGTAGTGTTGGCATTGGTTTCCTCATAAGGAGTCTTCATGCTCCCTATGTTGATGTTTACTTGAGACATAGTTGCCCCTAGTATGATGGTAGTAGCACCTTTGTTCTTTGATTCTTCCTGTTTTGAGATGTCTTGTTCGACAAACATTTTCTGATAAGTGACCATTACAGATGGCGTTATTTCAATTTGCTACTTTGCTGACTCTGGAATATCCTATTTTTTCTGATCTGTTTCCTTGAGTGGATAATGTTGGATATCTTCATACATGATGTCCTCAGTCTGAATTTGGGATATATCTGATCCTGATGTTGACAAACCAGTTTGATTGTAGGAATCAATAACTTGCTCTTTTTGTGTAATAATGTAAGGAGTAAAGGAATCCTATTCTAAATGAAGATCATCTATGTTTCCATCCAAAGAAATCATATCATGGGTATATGGAGTATGTGCTATGTGGATGTGATCATCATTTGCAACATCTTGAATAGATAGGAGAGTGTCGATTAGATCATTGCAGTATCTTGGAGATACAAATTCTTGATCTTGATTAATTTCAAAATTGCTTTTGACATGATTTGGATCAAGTTCTTGACATGGTTTAGTTTCAAAGGATGGATTGCTTATAAAGGGTTCTTGGATGTTTTCATTAGGCATAGGAAGTGGCTCAATATCCTCTTGATCTTTGAGTGGATTTGGATCAAGTATGGAGTTGAAGATTCCATCAATATCTGCAACCATAAAGTCAAAGGATGTCAATATGTCTTGGAAAGGACCATTGCTAGAATTTGGTGAAAGATGTTGATCATTCTTTGGATTAAATTCTTGAGATATGTCCTCTAATTCATTGGATGATGTAGAGGTATTGTAAAAATGATCATTGGTGGAAGGATCCTCGATTATTAACACTCCTTGAAATAGATCATTGTTGGATATTATTGAGGAGTTTTATCATAATAAAAAAGTAACTCTTGATGTATGTTGAGTTGATCTTCGGATGAGGAAGAAACATCTTCAAGGTGCTCATTGATGGATAGATCTTGATCACTTTTTTCAATAATCGTGGTGGAGAGATTGCCACTGTTATCACTAGTGGTTGAATCTTCATCGTTGTCCTCAATAGTTATTATTTTTTTATCAATAAGGTCTTGGATGATATTTTTGAGTTGAATACAATTTGATGTTGTGTGTCCCTTTATTTTGTGAAAATCACAAAGGCGCTTCTCATTATACCCTAGTGTTTAACTTGAGGCTCTTGGTAATTTTCATAAATAGGGATTTTAATGAGATTCTCCTATACCAACTATTGCATGACCGATTCAATTGGTTTCCCAAGTGTGTATTTTCATTTGTTACCTTGTGAGATTTGTACTTTAATTTGACCTTGTGGTGATTGATTTGGAGATGTGGTGATTGATCTTTGAAATGTGGTGATTGATCTTCGAGATGTGGAGGTTGGGTTTGCTGTTGATGTTGTTGATCTTGATATCCAACCTCTTGACATTGGAGATATTGTTCTTGATATGGTTGTGGACACAACTCAATGCTTTGATGACATGGTTTAACTAATGGAAGAGTGTATTGATTTTTAGGTGGAGATGTCTCTCGACATAATGAATCAACTACTTTGGTAAGTGTAGCAATTTGATCTCGCAAAATTTGATCTTGATTTTGATCTTGACACCCTTGATATAGTTGATTTAGTTTTTGTTCAAGCAGATTTGGAATATATACTTGTGGTGTTTGTATGGGATCATGGACAAATTGATTTTGGACAATGTTTTGATTTGGGATGATGCTTAGATTTGGCATTATAAGTTGAAATTGAACATTGTTGTGGTTGGGAATCACATTGCCTTGATTTAGGTAACTTTGATTTTGCATGGTGTTACCTTGACTTGGATCAATACATGGAATCGTTAACATATTGTTTAGACTTTGAACAACATTTGTATGATTCACAAACATATCTATCCCAAAGTTTACCAAGTGTGGATTTTAAATGTTCATGTTTGGTAAACTTGTACTTGGTACATTCACATTTGGCATGTATGGATTTTGTGGGATAATTTTGTTATGTTGAAGACTCATGCATTGATTATTTGGTTGATAGATTTGTAGGTTTGGACTTGGATTTAAATCTACCATAGGGAAAGGTGTTCCAAACTTTAGATTGGGCATACTCACATTTGTTGTACCATTGAGGTTTGTAGGAGATAATGATCCCATGTATGGATTGTATAAATGTGAATTTTGATAATCCATTGGTTTTGTAAGGCTTTGATAGTTTGGTTGACTTAGATCACTCATGATGTATGGAGAAAGTTTATATTACATGTTCATCTTTTGTTTTGACCTTGTTGACCTCTAAGCGATTTAGGACCAATGATGAGATGAAGGATGAAAGGGGTGAATGATATGGGTGTTGAACTTTTAAGACCCTTGGAGGAATACTGGACTTTAGGATTCTTTGGATTTTTTTATTTGGATTTGATTTGATTTGATTTGATTTGGATAATGGACTTATAACCCCCAAGATGTTGGATGTTATAGTGGATAAACTTGTCCACAAGGATGATAATTTAACTAGATGTATAAGGAAGGATTCATCCACACACACACTTAGCTAAACAAGGTGATTTTGATGTTGATTTGAAGGATTTTACCAAAAGTCTAGTATGGATGATTTTTCCAATGGTTCAAAAGTTGTTTGTGAGATGGGATTTGATTGGTTGTTTTAATCCTAAATGAACCTAAGAGGGACTTGTTTACAAGAACAAGGTTTTATAGAACATATTTTTCCATAAGAGTACTTTAAACCAAAAGATAAATGTTTTCTCAAAAGACCATAAGACAAAAGATAAACAAACACATGTGTGGGGTTCAATTGATTTCATCTTGATTAATGAATTGATTTTACCACATCCACACTTATTGCTTAGTTTTTCAAATTAAATGTCTATGTCTCAATTTCCTTTTCATACCACAAGGTCCATTATGTGGAAATCAAGAAAATCAAGGCAATATTTCCCTAGTGTTGACTTTAAAGAGAGAAAATTGAGATATAAACCCAAATACTTAGAAGCCTTTAAGGATAAAATCCCCAAGGACAAGCAGTAGCACTTGGATTTTTTCAAAGATATTTGCTCCTTCTAAAGGTTTGAAATTTGACGTCCTTGTTGAATGTTTTTTTTTTTAAGATTTTGGATCCAAGCAATGTGTTTAACTGAATCAAGGATTACACAACCCTAGGATGGAAGAGAAATTATTTGTTGAGTTTCCACTTGGATAAATACAGTTTCACTTATTAAGAGCGGATGACTAGAATCTTGACCACACTGGCTCCCCTCCATGACACTCACTTCTATGTGTCAACCAAGATTCAATTCTCATGAATATCCCATGATGAAATTTTCATCTCTTTAAAGAACCGCAAATATGTGGGAAGGCTCTAAAGGTTTGACCTCCTGATGCCAACAAATATTGGGATTTTGGATTCTAGACAAAGGTTCGTAGTAAGGGCATCTAGTTTAGGGCTTGCAATGACAAAATCCTTGTGAGAGATCTTCCAACCCTTAGAACAACGGCTTTACACATCATAAAGACACTGAGGGAGAGTTATCATGCACTGCTTCCCATTGTTTATGATTTTCATCGCAACCACAAATTTATATAGAGGTTTGGAAGAGCCTAGCTTATGCTTGTTACCGCTTGGGTCGTTCCCTTGGGGTGAGTACTTTTTCCCACCAAGGAAGGCCCTCTAAAGGTAAACAAAAGAGAGTAAGTACATTTGTAGTTCAATCAATCTTTGTTTGCGTGAACAAAGAGAGAACACACACAATATGCTTATCTCACACTAGCAAGATTTTTTCAATTTTTAAGAGCCCAAATTGAAGTGTGGAGGCAATCTTTTAGACCACTTAATATCACCAAAAGACTTTTGATTCTCAAGATCATCATGAAGCATGAGAGAAGTCCATATTCCTTTTAAATGGTATTAATTTGAAAAAAAGATTACAAAACATGAAAAAAACATGTTCATTTTAGACCTCAAAAGTAGTAATGGATTCTTTTTATAGCATCAAATCAAGTCTTTGAAGTTGTTTTGTTTAATTTTTAAATCCAAAACCAACTCTAGTAAGTTCCTAATGTTTTTTTTAACCCTTTGAGTGTTCTTTTCAAAACCCAAATGAAATTTATTTGAGTCCTAAAAACTTGAAGATAACAAAATCCTTAAATATGGGATTATAATTGTTCCCAAAGTGTTTAAAAATACTTGTTACAATCATGTGATAATGTCATAAGAAGTCTTCTCCTTGTTTCCTCCTTTTCCTAGACAATGGATATCAAATTCTTTTCACTTTAATGCTCCATGCTACTCTTAAAACCTGGAAGCCATGCTCAAAATTTTAGATGAGATCAAGAAACAAGAAGATATGAGGGTTAGATGAATGATTAAGCATAAAAACTCTAAAATTTAGACCACATTACAATGTGTTTTGACTTTAGGTGTAAAATTGAAAATTTTAATTCTACAAAAATTATGAAACACTTACACCATTACATAGCTTATGAAATTATACCCCATTTCAAAAAGAAAATCTTTGAAAAAGACCTCTATATGACCAAGATATGGTCATTTTAAGATTGACTATAAAAGCGTTAAAATAGAGAGCATATGCGCTAAAATACAGACTAAATGTGTTAAAACTTAGACCATATGCACTAAAACTCAGACCAAATGTGCTAAAACTCAGACCAGATGAGCTAAAATATCTCGTTTATGCATTGAAACAAGAGGTAAATGCACTAGAAGATGTCGCGTATGCACTATAACAAAGCCTAGATGTGCCAAAAGTCACCACCTATGCGCTGAAAGAAGCCACGGGTGCGCTACATTGAGATTCATGGCCAAACCTACCAAAAAATGTTAAAAACCCGGTTGGGCCCTCCTAGCACCAAAATGTGAATGGTAGGTCTAGACCTGTTCAAACATAGAAAAAAAACACAATGTTAGTCATCAAAAAAATCTAAACTAACATTCCCCATGCAATTCATTCAAATTCCAAGAACAAGAAATGAAACAAAGATAATCAAATAAGGACTATTAAATCTTTCTCAAAACATTCAAACCCTCAATCCCATGGGGGAATTGGTGTTGTTTTGATGTGGAAAATAGCCCTTTCCCAATTCCTTAGAAGCTTGGATGATTAACTTGATGCTCCTTGATGAAAATTGACCATAACCTAGCTAAGATGGATGAAAGCTATGAAAACTTGGATGAAGTGTTGATGAATTTTCTCAAAACCTGTAGATAATGACTTTGCATAAAGTTGTGGATGATTGTGGATTCAAATGAGCATGATGATCTTACATAGATTGTGGATGCTAAATCAAATAGAGAAGGCCTCTATTTATAATGGAGAAAGATTTGAGAATGAAGAATAGGATGAATGTGGGATTAAAGATAGACCAATGGCATTGTGCCACTTGTCAACATGCTAATGAAGGAGAGTGGAGCACATTTTGAATAATGTGTATATTAAATGCATGTAAGTGGAATTTGAAATTCAAAAGATGGCTTGTGCAAGAAGAGTTGTAAGAGGATTTAATGTCAAGTTGGCTCAAGGAGAGGACATGTAAGAGCCTTTAATGCCAAGTTGGAGGAAAAAAGTCCTTTAGGGGGAGAATTCAAATAAGTGGAATATTCCAAGAATATGCCATATTTCAATGGAAAATAGAGGAATTAATAAATCAAATAAATTGATTTACATGTTCAACTTGCAAAAGCTAGAGGAATGGAGGATTAGTGTTAGGAGTTAATTAGGATTAATTAACTTAGATTGAACTTAGTTGATTTGAAATTTGATTTAGATATTTAGATTTATTTAAATCAAATGAGAGGATAGTTGGGAGATTAGTAATTTAATTAAATAAATTCGATTTATTCAATTAAATAAAGTTGATTTATTTAATTAAAGGAAGAACATTAGGATTTAGTTAAATTATAAAGTTTATTTATTTAATTAAAGGAAGAATATGGTGAAATAACCTGATAACGTGTATTATCTGATTTTTAGGAGGAATTAATTAAATAAATATTATTCAATTAATTGGTTAGTGTGGATGTTATCAAGAAATAATTGGTGTTAGTTAATCAAGATCAAATGCATGATATCAATCAAGATATTTCAAGTATCTACAATAATTATCAACCAGCCTGTGTGGACACATGTTGTAATTTAGGTTGAGGGGGAGTGTCAACTCATAATTCCACGTGTCATCCATATTAGCAAATTTGAAATGAGCCAATTTGAATGATGAATTGAATGATGGCTTGCATGTGTGAAATGTCACCAAACCGTCACCATTTTTTTTGATGATACCCTTCATTAATGAATCTTTATTGCCTAGTCATAATCTCAAATGTCACCCAAAAAAATAAAATTGGTGAGGTACATGAGATTGGCGTCAGCACTACAGAAGAAAGAATTGTAGGAAGAAGTTGGGGTTTTCAAAAAGAGATTGCCAAAAAAGGAAATTTAGCAGAGTGTTTGATTGCGGGCAGCTGAAACAATGGGAGGTCAACTAATTAGGAATGAACCCACAGTTCATGATGTGATAATGTAGGATGCATCTTCTTTGGTAGAGTTTAGAAATTGTGGATGGCTAGATTATTTCTTGAAACTTGATAGCTACAATGAGGACATTGTGAAAGAATTTGCATAGACACTCTCTAAGGGGAAGGCAATGGTAAAAGGGTTGGAAGTGATCGTTACTGAGGAAAGAATTGTCGAGGTAACGAGTTTACCTATTGATGGTGAGCCATATCCTATTACCAGAGATGCAAGGTCAGCTAGGGCTGAATTTACTAAACCTAGTGACCCTCCGTTGGTGGTGGATAAACAAGGTATGAAGAGAACTTCTCTACCAAAGCCATGGAAACAAGTAGTTGTCCACATTGTTAAGTATATCACTTGTGAGGGCTGCCAGTCATGCCTCCATTTTGTACACTTCAAGCTCCTGAACCATATGAGGCATGGACAAAGAATGAACATGCCTAATGTGCTATAGCAGCTGAAACACAGAAAGGTAGGGATAATTTTGTCTCTCACCATTGTTTAATAAAATTGTTAGTGGAAAAATCTCTGCAAGAAGTATCTGATATGACATGGGAGGAGTTTGTAAATATTGATCAATTTAGACTAGAAAATATACGTCCTAAAGGTCAGTCTCAACCTCATAGGGTTAGTGGAGAAGAGAGGGTTGTTGAAACTACTCCTGGAGCATCAACCTCTAGTGAAAACCTTAGTTCAAACTCTCCTACAGTTAAGCAAGCTATTGAAATTGGTTCTTCTGAGTTAGAATATTTAGGCGAGGAAAGTTCATCCTCAAATTATGATGATAATGTCCCTTCCAAAACCCCAATTAGAACTAGGGTTTCCCTTAGGAGAGAAGAGGCACAAATGAAAGAAGTAGAAATGAGAAAAGGGAAGGCCACGAAGCAAATGGTAGAAAAAGCAACACTAAACCCTAGGAAACGAAAGGTTGATAACATTGTTCTTCCTGCAGCAGAAGAAAAAGATAAAAACCCTCCTAAGAGATCAAAACCAGTTGGGCCAGTCATTGGTGTACCTCTGAAAAGAAGCCCTAGGCTTAGAAAAACATCTAGGGAGGAGATGGAAGCCCTAATGGGGTAGGTGAATGTTAAGGAAAAATATATTTTTGAGGAACAAGCAAATATCAAATTGGCAAAGCTTTCTGCCATTGCAGAACATGTTGGGAATTAGGAACAAGACAAAAGTCTAGAACCCCTACAACAAGAACAAGATGAGAACCCAAAATTCTTGCAGCCAAAGCAGGATGAACAACCAAAATCACTGCAATTGGTGCCATTTGAACCACAGGAATCGGTGCTTGGAGAGATTTTGGTAGGAATACATAAACCTCTTGATTTTTCATGGAATGACATAGTTATGAAATTATGGAGTGAGATGCAAAGAAAAGAGGAGGAATGGAAAAAGGAAAAGTGCAAGCTGCAAAATGAGATTAAAAAGAAAAATGTAGAGATTGAAGAAAAGAATGCAGAAATTGCCTTGAAGGAAAGGGTAGACAATGTGGTAGATTTAATACTCAAAATGCTAGCATGTAGAACTCCTCCTAGAGTGTATGCCCTGCACTTGAAGGAGCGAAATATTTTCTTTAAGCTATCAAGGATTATTTCAGGTTTGAGTCCTACCCTTGACACTCCACATTAATTTTTCTAGGCTTATTAGTTTGCCCCTCTTGATGTTAAAAATTTGCTATGTGAACTATACCTGCACAATTATGTTTTATCTGATGATCATGATTGGAATCCCTTACTGTATATTGGAGACCTCTATTTAAGGGAATTTATGTCCTGGATTTAGAATGAAATTAGTTGGGGACAACAATATAGAACTTACAAAGAAAGGGAATTTCATACTCCCTTGCCTCTCAGGGTTGAATCTAGTAACCTTGGAGATATTTTCATGACATGGCACAAAATTCTTTACCACCCTAGCTACAAGGATAGGATTATTCCTGTTAGAGAAGAGACCTACAAATAATATGAAAAGGTAGCTGAAACCATAGGAAAATTAGTAATGGGATACTTAGCATAGAGGTTGAACAATTTTCTAGAAGAGTTGAAACAAGTTGAGCCCCATTCTTTACAGAACTATGTTGCAACATGTAAAAGAGTTGACAGGTACATACAAATTGGTAGAAGGAAGCAACAATTTTGGCTTCCATTAACATTGTAACCACCCACACTATTGTGGCTTGTGCTAGATTACAAGTTTTACCAGTATGACATAGCTACAGAAAGGGAAAGATGGAATAGATCAGAGAATAAACAAGGATTCTACTGGGATTCTAATTCAGACACTATAGAGACTGATGTGGGACAACTGGAAGTTGGTGACTTTAGGGCATTAACTAGGCAAAAGAATAGTGCTCCTTCTACTGGAGGACCAACTAAATGTTAGGTTGTGGGGAATGATTAGCTCAATTAATGGCTCAATTTTGATAGGGTTCATTGCATATTTGTTGTTGCTATCATAAACTTTGACACTTGGTTGTTGATATTTTCCTTAAAACCATAGACCTTGGCATAAGTTTATCTCTATGACTTTAATGACATTATCATTTTATGTGAATTACCTATGTTGAATTTACAAGTGGTTGAATGAATATTATTGAAGTAATTATGGATATACATTTGTTTGTGTGTGATAATGCTATTGTGTAGGGTTCCACTAAAATGCTTAGTCAACGAAGCCTGCCAAGTGGGAGAAACTCTTGCTAGCTAATCAATTGCCAAGAAGTTAAGAAGCTGACCATTAAGAAGTAAAAAGTAGGAAAACTCTTATGGAGGGAAATTTTTAATTTGAATAAAAGAATTTAACCACCTTTTTAATGGTCATATTTGTTGTTGAGAAAATATAGGGAGTGTGTTGTGCTAGATTCTTGTTGAAGCAAGTCTGCTTTGACCAATTTAGCGCATGCATAACTTCCTCCATCTTTTTCTACACTTTCAATAAGTGGCATCCTCCTATTTTGATGGAGTCAACTACCTAGGTAGTTAGGGTTAGTCAATATTTTTTCTCTCTATAAATAATGGTTAGATGCCCCTTTTGACAAGGTTGGATATTTTGAGTTTGTACTCGCATTCTCTAGTTTTAAGTAATACAGTTCCATTGTTGAGATGTCATACTTATGCTTTCAAGAAATAATATGATATTCTAAGTTGTTACATTTGAGATAGTCTAAGGGAGACTCACCCAAGGGGGCCCACTTGGTGAGAATTCCACCTATTAGTTTAAAAGTTATTTTCTATTCAGTAGTTAGTTTTAATTTCAGCAACTATTTGTTCCTCCTGCCACTGAAATTCCATTATGTGAATGTTCCTGCAGCCAAGGTAAACAGAGTAGTTTCCTATTTGTTTGCTGAGATTTTCATTTCTATCTTTCATTTCCGGACCAATTGTTAATGCTTAGTGTAGATGTTGATTTATGTTTAGTGTTTAATTTGATTTCCTTCCCACACTTTATTTCTAGCATTGTTTCATTCCTAGTTTATGGATGACTACAATAAAGTCCTAGTGCACATACAGTGCTAAACCATTTCAAGTTTACATATGTGGGTTGACAAGTGAAATGCACCTTCATGATGAGTGAGATAGCTACTTAGTGCATATGTTCAATCTCTAAGTCGCAGCCTTAAAGGCTTAGTTATTAAACCATTAAAGGAGGCCAACACCAATCACCCAATAAATGAAACCACCAAAGGAGAATCATAAATTATGAGCTAATACCACTGAAAAGTGGTGCTCAAATCTCCCAATAAAATTCCAACACCTAAATCTTGTGAGGGTTCTTAGAAGAATATATCATGGCATGTCATTATTATCCTTCCAACCTCGACACTCTAATTTATCTTATTCAAACCCTCCAAACATGTTATATGATAGTGATACTAATGTGCCATAGGTTGGTGAATGTTTTTGGTCAAAATGTGTAAATCCCTCTTACAACTCTCTTATTGTCATAGATGTTCTTACATTCCCAATGTGAGAGGCTTGACTTTTGATCTAAGAATCCAATTGAGCTCATATTTTAAATTGAATATCTTATAGAGATCCATCTCATTGCAACTTGATCTAGTTGGTGAAATCCCATTTTAATAATTTTGGGGGCCAAAAAATGACCTATATAGCCTATTAATTATATTTGAATATTATGATGCAAGGTTGAGTCACCTTTCCTAAAAATATGTAAATACATAAAAATGGACAAGCATACATGGTAGGTCTAATGATGACTTGATGACCCAACACATAACCTATGTTGTGTGAATAAAAATATCTTTCAATAGATCCTAATATGATGGAGTTTTAAATTTATGCCTTATATCTCTCTCCCTTTATTTGTGTTTACTAGCCATTTTATATTTTTATAACTTGGTTCTTGTTGAGAAAATGATTTTTCACTTTTAAAAATACAATCACTCTTGATCCTATTGGTTCATCTTGGTGGTCACAACATGAATGCCCTAATTAATGTGCATTTACCTCACTGATCAAACTACTATTAAAATGGGGTAAAAATGCATGATTTTTTCACTTGTGTGATTTCTTGTATGCATGCATTTGTGCACCATTTTTGGCTCTTGAACTCTTGTTCTAATCATGTGTGAGTGTAGCCAACATAGTTAAACTCTAGTTCTTCTATCTAATTATGAATATTTTGATATTATTGGATGTTGTGGATGTGTTGCTGATATGTGGTTGTCATTGATGTCAACACTATTAGCATTTGGTGTATTAAAGGTTGTATATGTTGAGGATATTGAGAAAATTGTAAAAGAAAGTGTTCTAGGTTCCCTGTGGAACTGTGCAGGTCATGAAGGCGTCTTGTTCTTTACATTGAAGTTCAACTATTGTGGAATAAAGGGTTTATTATTGAGAGTGTCTAGATCATCTACTGGAAGTTTCAGAGGTTTGTGTATTGATTTGATCATGTTGTGTTCTGACAATATTTGTGTGGTCTCTATCAGTGTTCCTGAGTGAAGTTTGTGTGATTCTGGAAATATTGGTTGTTGTGGATGTTTCTCTGTTATTTCTTGATGTTTTTGGATGTCTCTAGATCATGATCTATCTTTGTGGTACGTCCACACTAATTGGTGTGCTTGTGGTCAAAGAATTATTCTGTGCATGTTCGGTTTTTCATGTTCCTAGCCGACATGATGATGGTAGTGTGTTGTGGATCTTTGAGGTGAAATTAATTGAAGTCTTTTTGTGTTGGAGATATTAATTTTTGTCCCCACTATGTTGTGGCCAACCTTGGTGGATTCACATTAAAAATTTATTTGTAAATTTGGTCTGACATTGAAAATATGTTTTATTTTCCTAGTCGACTAAGTTGTTGATGGAATCTCATGTAGCAAATATATAAGAGCATGTACTTCATGTGTTGGGTGTGCTCCCATGTGTGTATGTGTGAATATCATTTGATTGAAGAGCAAAGTGCGAAGAACATCGAGCGAAGTGTGAAGTAGTTTGAGTGAAAAAGTGAAGGAGTTTTATGTGCTTAATTGGAACTATAATCAGGTTTGTGCAAAAGCTATTTTCTTAGTTCATACCCTCTAGATTTTAATCCTATTCTATATTTTTGGGTAGTGATCCCCTTTTGTAATTGAGCAGTGAGCTCTAGGCAGTGTGCCTGAATGCATGTGCATTCCCCTTTATTGATTTCCTTATACTTTTAATAGGGTATAATCTTGTGAACTAACATCCACCGTGGTTTTTCCCCTAATAGGGTTTCTGCGTAAAAAATCTTGGTGTTCTCTGTCTCTCTAATGTGTTAATTGCTTATTCATCAGTTCAGAGATTAAGTTAAATAAAGTTTGAAAATTTTATTATTTTGTGACAACTGATTCACCCCCCCTCTCAGTTGTCTGTCCTTGTTTTGCCAACAGATATTAATAGAATGGAAAAATATTTTGCAAAGGTCCTTTAGTCTTTTCTTTTTGATAAACTCTTGCTCTGTCCTCTCTCCATCCATGAATAATAGTAGTTCTAAGATTTTATTTTGAATAATTATGTCAAGATTCTAACTTTTTACATGTTTCATACAAAATCTACTACACATATCCATTAGGCTTTTCCAAGCAATTATTTTAATCAATTTCACTACTTCTAGTAACTTCCAAGCTCTAAAAATTTTAATAGTAACATTATTTTGTTTCTCCCTAGTCTATTTTTAGTCTCCCCAACTTCCTTCATCAAAGGTAAAGTCTATAGTTGAGAGGAGAGAGGATACCAAATAATTAGGTCACTAAGGACAATACTACCCCAATCAACTCTTCTCACACTTCGGTTTTCTCATTGATGGTGTGAATAAGGTATCTTACCTAACTAGTTCACCTAGTAGGTTATATTCACATGCTAAACTTTTACTTAGGTCTTATGAATATTTCTAGAAGTCTTGGTTGACATTATATTTTATCTTTTGTCATTTAATGCTTATCTCCTTGGTCATTTAATATTAGTTGTCTCATGACATATGATTAAGACACTTGTCATGATCTTGTCAAATCCTATATCTCACCTTGGCTATATAACCAATGGTCTCTAACACATTTTATATTCATTCTATTTACATTGTTTGATAGGAATACAATTTATTCTTGTCATATTAATCTTTTCTTTTCATTGTGCTTTCCTTTAGCCTTTAGGTCTTGAGTGGCTATATTCATAGCTAAATCTTACATGGTATCAAAGCAAGTTGGGTGCCTTTGGTTAGTCTTTTTGAGAGATCTTGGTAGATCTTGAAAAATTGAGTATGCTTTTCTCTTGCATTGAATGATGATTTGGAGAACCAAAAAACCTTGATAGAAATACTAGGTTTTTTTTGGGTAGGGGATTCCTCTTTGTGGTCTTATATTGCAAGTTTGTTTTGGAGCTTCTTGGTGCAAACCTAAACTCACCATAGAGTTCAAGGTGTTCAAGAAAGTTAAAATTTCTTTTTATTTCATCCAAATTAAACATGTCAGGCTAGATCCAGGAGATAGTTGTAATTGGTTGCCAGATCCAGGAGATAGCTGCAATTTTAGAGCATTTTGGGTCAAAAAAACCCTGCCATCACATCCAAAAGGCCCAAGAACCCCAAGATCAATTGTCAAGTAGTCAAAATCAGACAACCTTGCTTGGAGCCATCAGATAAAATTTCTCCCCTACTTGATTGTTCATATGATCATATGGTTATTGCGTAGGTATGTGATATAGTCATCATAGGTGAAAAAAATATTTCATTTTTTTAATTAAAATTCAAGAAAATATATAAAGTGAAAAATTTCAATAGGCGTACTGCGCCTTGCATAGTCACAGACCACAATGTACTCCATGTATAGTAGGGTATCATGAGAGCATCCAATAGGGCCATGTGGTGTAGGAAAAGGCCCCACCACCAACCACCACTACCTACTAAAAAATAAGAATATTCAAGCATATTTAAGATATTCTGGAGTGTATTCATTGATTTCACTATTTTTTAAAGATTCTTCTTAAAAATGAAAATTTGCTAAGAAGAGAAATATACCAACATTAAAGAATATTTTGGCCAACCTACTAGTTGCTAAATTTAATCGCCTAATTTCAATTAATATTCTAAGCATATTCCCTACTGACATCAACATGACATCAATAAACTCTTTTTAAAATTTTCCCCCTTCTCTAATGGAGTTTTAATTTATGTACTTGATCAGCAAATATGTTCATAACTCAAACTCAAGACCTCCTTTTCGTGAGACCTTTTTTGATTTGGGGCAAAATTTTGTGTTCTACACAATGGTGCAGATAGTTTTTGATTTTGGTGTTAGTATTTTCCAACAAATGTAGATTCTCACAAGTGTTGCTAAGCCATTCTTGCTTTGGGAACTCCCAAGGCTTTGTTCTCGCTCTTGCGGTAACATTTTTGGGTGCAAATTTTTACAAGTGCATAATTTTTCGTGTAATTTTTAGTGATTTGATCAAATTTATCTCATTTTGTGAAAAAATGTACTTTGATTTTGTGGCCAAATTTGACATTTACATGTAGCAAGATGAATACCATTTCATTGCTTTTGGCAAGTGGCATCTATAATCACACTAGTCATAGAGTACCAAGTTCATATATTTTTGGGTGGGGTGTTCTTTGGTTGAGTGAATTTTGGGGGAATCTTCTCGTGGTTGTGGTTGCATTCCTCTTGATTTGTGTTCTTTCCTTCTTGTTTTATCATGGAGCAATCTTCAATTCCATTCTAAAACCTTTCAACTATCTTAAATGGAAATCTAAAATGAACAAATTGTTAAGAGTTAAGAGGTTGTATAGGATAGTTCATGGGCTTGATGATGAACCAAAATATGATGAAGCTAAAAAGAATAGGTGGTTGAATAGTTGTGAAGAATTCATTAGCTATTTGTGCTTGCATGTCTCTTTTGAGTTGTTGTTTCACATTGAGAAATTGGATACACCTATGGCTATGTGGAGTGCATTCTCAAAATTATTTGGGAAAATAGATAAAATCCAATGACATTTGTTGGAGAATGAATTAATAAGTCTTAATCCATGTAATTTTGACAACATAGAGAACTTCATCGCCAAACTCAAGTCACTAAGGACACAATTGAAGGATTATAAAATTGAAAAATTAGATACACAATTGGTGCTAAGTGTTCTTCAAAGCTAGGATATGAATATTTAGTGTTTGTGTCTACTTTCTATGCTACAAATTTCCTTTGGGAGTGAGTTTAAGATGCCTTCTTTTGAGGATTTTTCTATAAAATTCACCAGGGAGAAAGATAAGCTTATTCAAATGGGTGTTTTTTAGTCTTCAAAATCTTAAGCCTTGATTGCAAAGGATGAGAAGTGTTCAAGTGGAAAAGAGAAGAAAAATAACAAGCCGAAGAAGAACACACAATCCACATCTAATTCCATAAAATGTAAAAATTCCCCTTATAAAGGGGAGTCATCTAAGAAGGAGAAGCCTGCATGTGCATATTGCAAGAAGGATGGACATGAAGAACACTATTGTTATAAGAAAGACCTTGATGAATTGAAACATCTTCTTGTGAAGAAAAAAATTGGTTTACCTTCCAGAATGTCTACTTCAACTTATTCTTCCAAACACACAAAATTTGATAAGGAAGAGTCATACTATTGGAACAAGTAAGAAAAAAGGTCATGCTCTTTGTGCTTCTACAAGTCATGAATTAGGGAGATGGATTCTAGATTCAAGAGCTTCTCTTCATATGGCATCTTTGTAGTCTATGTTCTCTTATTTTGAGCCTTGTGTTATGCCACCTATTTTGATCGGAAATAATACTTATGTGAATGTAATTGGGAAGGGATATATTGATATTGGGGATGACACCTTCAATGATGTTGTGTGTGTACCTCATTTGACAAACAATCTCATTTCTATCTATCAAATCACTCATGGTGGAGTAGGGAGGACTGTGGAATTCACTCCCAATTCAATCATCATCAGAGACTTGGAGAGCAAAGAGTTCATTTCTATTGGGATGGTTGGTCATGCATCTTGACTATACACTTTTTCATAATTTTTTCCTAATGAGGAATTTGATCCTTTGGATGATGACCACACTTCTAGTGTGGACTATGATTTTGAGAACTTTGGTTACTTGAACTTGGATGTCCTCATAGGTGATCTAGTTCTTAAGCCTTGCATTTCATCTCCTCCATCTATTGTTGTTGTTGTCTCCTAATAGTGCGCCCTTGCTAAGTTGCAGAACTTAGCATATTGGAGAAACATGAGAACTTTTCTAAGGTTGTGGATCACCTAAAGTAGAAAAGAACCTCCAGAGAAAGTTGGCTCTTATAGTACTCACCTAAACTACTTGTTGGGAAAAGGGTAAGAAAGATTGCATAAATTGAAAAAAAAAACTCTAAGGGTGATGCACCAAAACATTAACTAAACTTCTAAAGCAGCTTGTACACACAGTTTCAATAAACATCAAATCCTAACATGCATAATTTAATACTGATAGGTTTTTGCATCAATATTTGACGAGGAGGATAGAATGCACACAATCCTAACAAGAAAGATACGTTTCACAACTTGAATTATTTGCATTCCAGAACAACTCACAACCTGTAAAATACATATACTTTCTACACAAAGATGTTATTAATGAGACACAACAACAAGGAATGAGACAAATTCACATGTAATTGCATCACTCATACTAATGCACACAATAGAACAAAAAATTAATAAGGAAAAATTGCTTATCTTAATTAATCTCCAAGGTGTAAACTGATGTACATGTCTGTAAACGAGTTACAAAAAAACTATCTTTTTTTCAAAGGACCTCCAAAATTCACAAAGTAGACAAAAGATAATAATTAGAACTAACTTCAAAAATGAACTTTGAAGTTACTTATGCTTTTCCAAGAGGTTGCACAAAGATAGGAACTAGAAACTTCCTTGGTCATGTACAACCAAAAAGCCTAAAATCTAGCCCCTAAATCCACTCCAAAAAGGCTCATGGATGAAGAAAAGGTCAAGCCTTGACCTCACCTATCATAAAGACACCTAAAAATGCTCTCAATTCCCTCCAAAACTAAGTCAAAACCACTCCTATATTCTTGGAACTTGTTGTATAACCTCCTCCAACTTCCCTATATGCTTGGCATAAACCATAAACAACCTTCAACCATCTCCTTTTTGCATATCTTGAAAGCAATGTATCCCTATCTTGCATTATACAAAACATTAAATAAGGTGATTTATAACATCACTTCAATAATGTCTTTTACATTTTTCAATTTGATGCAAAATAAAGAAAGAGGCTCGACCATGTTTTAGAAAGATATATGAAAAAGGGAACATTGACTTAGACTTTGCAAAATATAAAATAGGAACCAAGGCATACAATACATAATGTGGGGCATTAGTTATGAAGAAGAAAATTAAAAAAAAAAAATACAAAAATGCCGTTGTTGAGTCAGCCAACTTAGGGTTTTGAAAACCTTAGCACGAAGCTGTAGTCAAACACTTTTCACATTTCATTTTTAGTCTTGCACTTTTAGGAAAGCTTGCTCTACCGCCATAGGGTTTTGACTCGAACCTCCATGGAGTTTTCAGCTGAAAAATTGCATGCATATTTTATGAGAAATCGACAAAAATGAGCTTGGGTAAGCTCTCTGTCTGTATAAACTTGCATTTCCTTTCAATATCTATAGAAAACAATGCTGTCATGAGCTCTTTTTGTGCAAAAAATGATGAGAATGTTTTTCCTATACAAATTCTTCATGAAATAAAAGTGACCTCCAATTTTTCTAAAATACATTCTTCATTATCTATGAAAGAGAACCATTCTCTGCTCTTAAATGTAGGAAAAAGATTAATATGTTTTGTTTACTGTGCATTTTCCATGCTTTCTTGACCTTTCTGGATTTTACGCTTGCTAATGTTGAGGGCTTTGAATCCCTTTTATAGCAACTTCTCTTTTACAATTCTAGAAAGATTCTTCTATTCTTTTGTTAACTTGAGAGTTTATGTTCATGAAAGTGTTAGGAAAAGGTGTGTTGTACACCTTGCATAATGCATTTAATGTAATTATTCTTGAGGCCACTTTATGTTGCATGTAACATTGGGACATAAGTTAACTTGCTAACAATGTAATTATTTAAAATTGGGGAAAATAAATAAATAAAGTACCCAAAATTAAATATGAGGACATGGTTTTGTAATCTCATGGTTTTAGTCACATAGTTTTGTGTAATACCACTTGGTGGTTTTGTGGGAGCTTGCTTCTATAAAATCAACCACATGGGTAGTTGTTTTGAGAGGTAAGTTTGCATGTTAGCTCTGGTTAATATTTGTGAGGGTTTGAAACATGGCATGGGATGTATGGTTACATGCTTGTTCACATAGATTGCTTGGAGAGGGCTTGATGCTTTAATGGTGTTCATGGAGACTCTGAAGATGTATTGTAATCTTTATTGTTGAATAATACATGAGAGATGGATGATTTTGTAGGCTGGGTTTTTTCCCTCTTAAGGGTTTCCTAGGGTATATCTTGTGTCATATTTTCATGGGTATGTTGTCTATTCTCTTGCACGTGGATTCTGAATACCTAGTTGCATAGATTTCTCTTTTGGGTTATGTAGAAATTGTCTTTAAATGGCTACAAGTTTCCAATGGCTCGGCTCTAGGGTTTCATATGTGAACATTTTTTGGGTTTTGCTCATTTTGTATTTACAGAGGGTTTTTCTCGTTTGTTAAGGATTCATCTCAATCTCATAGGCATTATGTAGAAACAACTAGCTGACAAAACCAATTGCATACAACCCCTCTCATGATTACATATAATTTCCCATTAGAGGTTGTATCATTAAACAACCTTGAACACTATCATGCTCTTGGTTTTTTCCTCTGTGGACTGTGTCATGCCATAATGGTTGCTTCCCTTGAAAATGATTGCTAACCTAGGAATGTCAATTACCAAAGACTGACTTATTGCATTGATTCCTTAAGGTGTTGTTTCAATGTATGTCCTCTTATTTGACATACTATCCTTTGCTTCAGTATCTCATCATATTTGTAGCAATGGCTCTATTTCAAAAAAATACTTCGTATCAATCCTATTGCAACAAAGGCCTCCAATTGGGGCAATCACAAGAGAACATAAAAAGATACTGTCATAACACCTCAATGACGTGAGATATCAACAATGTTCATAAGAAGATTCAACAGGCCATGAGGCCTAGGATTTTAGAGAGACTCTGACATAGGTGTTGAATAGAGATAGTATGTATCACACAAAAGAGCAGATTATAATTAAGAAAGGTGCATCCAAAAAGAATGGTGCATATAATCATAAGACTAGGTTGACAGTGCTTACTAAAAGAAACTTCATTTTAATTGTAACCCAATTGACACTGTCATGACATTTGGAAATGACTCTCGGCTTTTTGGAATAATGATGATTCACATTTACTTCTTTATTCTGCGTCTATTGTATTTAATACCATAGTCTTGATCTTCTTTAAATGTAGTGACTACCCTACTTCCTTCGAGCTGCTCACTATCATTGTAGATTTGATACTATCCTATGCATTGGTTACTTTGAAGACATATGTTGTAACAAGATCTACACCTCTTGCTAGGAAAAGCTTCCATATACAGTCCTTTAATTTGTGTGCTTGTCTAGACCATCATGGAACCTTTGATAACAATATTTTTTGAATCATGACTATATTGATATAATGGAATGTTCTTACTAAGAAGGGAAAGCCTTATTAATAAGGAGACTGTCCCTCATCAATATAATCATGGTTATGCAAAACTTGTCTTCAAGGATTTCATAGATGATCCAACTTGTGATTATCCCTCTTAAGTGAAACAAGAGGGCAACATGTTGGGCTCAACCCTTGTGGGATCCCATTTTACTCCACATGCTGATGTCAAAATGAAATATTCTAGTAATGAAAACTTCACCTATACCTGCACAATGAACAAACATGTTAGATAAAATAATGAAGCTCATAATATGATGAATATTGATGATAATCCTCTGCTTTTTCTTTGATATCTGAAATGTTGTAAAAATAGTTTCAGTGCTTAATGAGGATAAATTATAAACTTGTTGATATAACATATGCAGAGAAAATGGGTCTTGAGATCTAACACAACTTTTCTCCTTCTCTCATAGGCATTTCAAGCAACAACAAAGCAACTTTGGGAGCAACCAAGTAGGAGGGACTAGACAAGGATGCAACAACTCAACTTGGGGTTCATCATTCAAGTAATGAAAGATCCCTACTCTTTCCATATGCTCTTTCCTAAGTTCTATATCTTTAAATGTATAGTTTATATCTTATGTTGTATTGAAATAGTTATTCCCACAACTTGTGTGGGACACCATACATTTGTAATTATCAATAAAGACAACATTTATGCAAAAATGTTGTAAATATTTCTCTTGTATACATTTGCATAATGAATTGCAATTTATTTGATAACTACTTTTGTGCATATGAATGGAATTTCAACATAAATAAATGTGTACCTTTTATCTTTTATCATCATGTAATATCTTAGCTCTACCTAATTGAGCTGGAAGCTAAATTAGGTAACTGTTGCATTTGTTGTTGTTTGTGTTGCTACAAATATGGCTTCTAGTGATTTAGTGCAACAAGATATTAATCATCTTTCAGCTATGATTTCTTGGGATGAGTACTTGACAAACATTACAAGTTTGTTTATAGAGTCACACATTTCAAATTTGGGAGACACCATCAATTGCATCCATCTTCTCTTCGATGGAGACGATCCTTCTTCAATTGTTGTGAGGGAACATTCTAACCCTCTTATTCATTCTCTACATTCTCATTCTTCATAGTTTGACGTGAGCGTGGATACTTTTGAATAGGATTTGGAGTAGGCTTCTTTATCTTGAGAGGATATATCTTTGTCTTTAGATTATATTTTATAATCATTTCTAGGACATTTTGTATTATCTTCTTCATCATCAACATGGAGACAACTCAACATACTTTAGAGATATCAGACATCATTCTTCTTCCCTTGTCTTCCTTTCAAGACCGAGAAGAAGTCCTACATACATTCTTGTTTTTGTTTCTTCCTAAGAGGAGGAATGTTATTCGATAGTCTTGGAACATCTTTAGCATTCATTATTAGAAATCTACCATCATTGTATAAGACACTACATTGAGGGGGGGCTACATAATCTCTCTTCTTCTTCTCTCTTATGGGGGGACTTCTTCCTTGCATGGGGATTTGTCCTTCTCATTTTGCAATGAGAGAATTTTATTTTCATCTCTTTTGGGGAGGATTTTTGTTCCATTGGGTTTTCCCCTTTTCTCTATTTGTGAGAGATTGCATTTATACACGGGTACTGTGAATAAATATTCAACAAGCTCCCTTCAGGTATACTTTTTCTCTAAGTATCGGCCCGTGCATTGCAAGGAATCCACTTGACCTTTTGTCAAAGTTTGTTGCCCCCTCCACGTGTCTGCTCTGCGCACCCCAAAGGTTTCCTTTCCTTCACATCTTGGGAATCCTCACTATGCTTCCACATGTCATATCTATGGGCCATTTTGATCATTCCTTTTTGCTTCCTCATTAGGTTTCGCTCGAGTGCCACATAGCTCTCATTCCCAAAGAAATTTGGCAGTCCACACAATTGGCGTTTGCGATGCACTTTTGCTACGTGTCTACTTTGCACAATCTTTCAGGACAAGGATGAAATAATGACTGCAAGCAACAAAATGCTACCACGCGTCTCTTTTGCGCATAACCGATGATTGCTTTCCTCCATTTTTGGATAGAGTTTTGTCCACGCGACATGTGTCACCTTGGCGCAAGTCTTCAACGATGAAAGATAAAGGTTCACACGGGAAATGCTATGCTGCCACATGTCTCTTCGAAGGGTTTCATATTCGGGAGATGAATTAAGCAAACCAAATTTTGTGACTGGCCATCACGTGTCATAATTACTTCACGGGATGATGACACTTGTCTGTTTAACCTTGCCAGGACCACCGCCATCATTTGCAGGGGATGCACCTGGGCTTGGAATGACCAGATGCTTGGTTTCAAATCTTTTCTATTGCAACGGATTGGGAATATACTCATTTCTACATCATTCCCAAAGATCATGAAATCCTTTTTGTTATTGCTCTCTGAGGCGGTGGGAGT
Source organism: Sequoia sempervirens (assembly GCA_007258455.2). Taxonomy (NCBI): domain Eukaryota; kingdom Viridiplantae; phylum Streptophyta; class Pinopsida; order Cupressales; family Cupressaceae; genus Sequoia; species Sequoia sempervirens. The sequence continues at coordinate 426,345,598 of VDFB02193867.1, forward strand.
TTTCTGCTTTATATACTTCTCTCTGTTTTGAGTGAAGGGTTCGAATTTTGAAGGAACACTGATTTTAGGAAAAGACACCAGGCCTTTGTTACTATTTTGTTTTTATTGCAAAAAACTTTTATACTATGCCAATTGTTCGACCTTTCTGTTCTTTTATGCTATTTGATTAAACTCTAAACTGTGCTACCATTGTCTAAATATTTCATTTGAGAACTTTTATATATATTGAATGCAAGTTTGTTGATCTAGATCATGTCTTATGACTCTTCTTAGCACTAAGAATGTATACAATATTATTTTATGTCAACGAATGGATTATCTATACTTTAATCTTTAGTTTCTACTTTTCTGGAACACTACAAATACCAGTCAGACCCTTAGACCTATGATTTATCGTGCCTATCATTAAGTCTCGACGCATCACCCTAGATTATACTTTATTTTATTATATCTATTTCCCTTTCCAAACCCCTATTATAGAAGAAGTCGACTTCTCTAAAAACTTGGAGGTCACTCAGTTTAGCACAAAAGGTCCCCCATAAACTGAGTTTCCCATAAGACATTGTCACCTTATCAAATTTTGGCATCAACAGGTACCTAACATGGCCTAGTAGTTGGGACTCATCTTTGCATCATTTGCATTAGTTTCCTCCTCCCTAAGTTACAATTAAGGGGGGTGTTGGTGTGAATAAGGTACCTTACCTAACTAGTTCATCTAGTAGGTCCTATTCACATGTTAAGTTTACGAAGGTTCTACAAATATTTTTAGAAGTCTTAGTTGGCATTAGATTTTATCTTATCTTTTATCATTTAATATTAGTTATCTCATGACATAGGATTAAGGCACTTGTCATGATCTTGTCAAATCTTATGTCTCACCTTCGCTGTATAACCAATGGTATCTCACACATTGTATATTCATTCTATTTGCATTGTTTGATATGAGTACAATTTATTCTTGTCATATTGATCTTTTCTTTTCATCATAATTTTCTTTGACCTCTAGATCTTGGATGGATACTTCCATAGCCAACTTTTACACTCATATCCTAGCTATGAGGATCCTAATTATTATTTTTGTTTAGATTAAATTAAATTAGTTTTAGATTAGTCATTTTATTTCTCCAATTTTTTTTATTTCATACTAAAATTTTAATTTGGGAAAAAATAATTTTATTTTGATATATTGGATCATTTTATTACAAGTGTTTATTCCAATGTAACATTACCATTTATTTCAAAATATCAATACAAGTAGGTATAATTTAACGACAAACAAGAAATGTAAACAATCATCAAACAAATCAAACCACCAAGTAAACAAACCCTTTATAAACTCATTCATTACCATTGTTGTATTGAAAAAGAAACATTATATTGAGAAATCAAAAAGTGTTCACTATTGATTATATCTTATGAAAATAATTATTCCAATTGCAAATAAAATAAAAAACTTCAATTAATTAGTTGCATGTTATCACATTCAATTCTAAAATGAAAATAATTTATTGATGTGGGTGATCCCACAAAAGTGGTTTACAATTTTGGCCAAACTGGACACTGAAATAATTTTTTTTAATTAAATCTTCACTTTTGGACACCTATAGTGGCTAAACCGTGAGGAATTTGAAGATAATGCAAACTAGAGTTTCATGACATTTTGTCTGTAGATTCTAAATATATTTTTTTCAAAATTTTTGGAATCAAATTGCACTTCTTTTTCCATCTCCCTTGAAAACTAGTTTTTTTTTTCAAAAAATAACATTTTTAAAAGTGATGCTCACTGTATAATGCATAACTTTTTTTTCATGAAGGGTAAAATTCTAATTCTTTTGAATTTAGATTTGTAACTTCGATATCTAGTGCTTCCAGCTTTTTATTGAATATTTTTTCTTTAATCAAGTTTCGTCAAACTAATTACAATTCATAGCGACTGATAACGCATTACTTTTTTTGTATGTATCAAAATTCAATTTTTTTTGTTGGATCAAGGACTTCAATATTTGGTGCACTCATATTTTTCAATTTTTTATGATCTTCTATTTTTCCACATGTGCAGAATAAAGAGCTTGATTTTCAGTGAAAAACCTATGTTTAATAAAACTAAAAAAAACAATACATAATAAAACCAAAACATATTAAAATTATAGTCGTTGGATAGCTCATTCCGAGGACTACCTGATTCTAGTTAGGTTTGGAAGTCTCCTCCATTTTCATCCTCAACCTGAGTTTCAAAACACAAAAATTTGGACCTTTTTTATGCCAGAGGATGCCAAGGTGGGATTTAGGGGGTTTGAGCAAACCAGGGGGGTTCGAGCGAACCAAGGTTCATTTGAACCCCCTCCCATAAAGTGTTTTTCTTTGGTTTTTTGGCAAGAATGGGGCCCACCTTGCATTTAACTGGTTCACACGAACTAGGGTTCATTCGAACCCCCAAAACCAATTTTTTTTGTATGGGGTTGTTTTTTGCCACTTTTCCTTCCTCACTCAAATTGTAAACCACTTTTGTGGGTTTACCCATGTGCTAATTTAAGTATCTAGGTTCACATTTCTGTTGAATAATATCTTTATTTTATTGCATGCAATCACATTAAACATACAAAAAGAAACAAAATTAGTTTAGTTTCATTGTTCATCTTAAGGTTGTTTGTTTTATTAATTAACATAACTTGAAGCATAAAACATTTTTAAGCATTAAAATACATCTTAAAACATAATAAAAACAACAAAGAAAATGATTATGACCTTTCCATTTGAGCAAACACAAACTTCATACTTAGTTCAAATATCCACATTGAAATATTTCAAAATTTCAAGCAAAAAATTTACACAATCCACATTGCAACATCAAGTATTTTGAATTGAATGATTAAGCATTTAAACCAAACATCTCAACAAAAGAACTAATGACCAACAACTAAATTAATGCATATAAGTAATTTCACTCCATTTCTTTTACATTGGGTCATGTTTGACATATTAGGCTCATGTATCTAGAAGTGAGAGAGGATTGGGTAGAAGCTACCTTAAAAGAGCCAAGGGAGTTCACCAACTCTTATGGCCACTAAAGTAGAAGAGCAAGCTCAAGTTATATAATGAATTCAATGTGAAAATATTATTTACATGTAGTTAATATAACTCACTTAAATGAACTGTTCAATGAAATACTACCCATCTCAACTTTCTTTGAATCAATCCAATAGAACGTCAATGATGTTTGTTGAGAAGTCCACATTTTACACACAACAACCAATACTCATATTGCCATCACCACACTTAACCAAAAATTCTTGTTATCCATAGATCACTCCTTACTTGTGAAGATGGCGCTCCATCAAATTCTCCACCATTACATCTATTGTTGCTTTATGAACAACACCAGTTTTCCACTTATTCAATCAATATGAACCATACATGTACCTATTGTATGTGATTCACATAATAGTGGTAAGTTAGCTTTAGTTACTACACATCCAACTTGTTAGAGGAAGATTTAGAATTCTCACAGACATTAGCTTTGGATATTCTTACACAAAATAAGTGATCTGAAGGTAAAAACTAGAAAAAAAAAAAGAATTTTTATGCAATCAAGGGTTTGCAAGAACAAATACATAGAATTTCAAAGAGTAGGGGTTAATTCAAAAATTGCCTTTTTTTAGTTCGATTATAATTAAGGGAAACCCCTACAAAGGGATATAATAATGCATAATCTTTTTTCTTTCCCTCCCTAGGAAAAAAAACATATGAAATAATTAAGCTAAACTCTAGGGTCTATTTGGACTTGAAAAAAGATAAACCACAATTTTTTCAAGCTAGAGTAACAATAAAAAAAATTAAGGTTGCCTTGTCAATTATAGGCACTCTTGCATAAGTTGTTGCCCACTAAATGTACTCAAAATTGGCTTCCATGCTTGTCCTTTTCATATAAATACCATGAATTTTTAAGATCAAACCTTGAATCTTCATAATTGACATCTCAAGTTCCTTATAATTTATCACACATATTGCTTATGAGTTGGATAATTTAACATTCTCATTGCGATCATTCTAGGAATTAACACTAGAACCCTTGCATTATTATTGCTTCCATCACTTTCTTGTCATGGAATCTTCTCATTCCATAAAGAAATTTCTTAAGTTAAAAACCTAGATAAAAAATATACTACACTTACATTCAAATTTGTTTTAAGAAAGATGAAAATTTGGTACTTAAGGTTTATTTTACCCCACAAAAGATAAATGTTGCATGAAATGTGTTTAGAAAAAGCTACATTATCTTATTGCTCTCTAAAACTTTCGCAATGGTACATAAAAGTTGTAGTAAAGTCTATTTGTATACAAGTATAGAACCATCTTCGTTTGCAAATATATATATATATATATCTGTGTGTGTGAATTTAAAAATTCTATAAATTATTACATAAATAACAATTTGTGAAATTTGAGAATGAAAGAAAAAATTGCAATAAAATTTCTTCTTAAACAAATTTGTCAAAAAAAACATTAATTTAATTAAAGATAGTTTGACAAGCTTTTATCAATTATGAAGAAAATGAAACATTTTTGTTGTAAAATCCACTAATCCTATATTTTCATTAATAACAAAGAGTAAAGAAAAAATAGAATTAAGTAGAAGTTTCTAGAATATGTAATTTTCCTCATAATAAATTATATTTTATTAAGATTTAAATTATAATAATAAAAAAAATTATATTCATAAACACACTTATATTTTCATACTCCACTAACCCCATTCCACACGCTTACGTGGCCATAAATTCCACACTTGGCACAACAGGCCACCTAAATCTCGTCGACTAACATAACGTGCAATATCCCACCAACGGTTATATTTTCCCGTCAACTGCGGGCTCAAGGTCACGTCAAATAACGGAGTTAATTTTACCATTCATTTATCATCCTTTTTAACTGAACAGCACATTTTCACGTCAAGTAACGGAAGAGATGTACCGGGAATGGGAATTTGTGAAGATTTGGACAGGTGGAAAGGCGTAGCGTAGAGGCAGAGGTTGATTAGAAGCCAACTGTTTTAAATAGAAACACTCAGAAAACTCTTAGCAGTTTCATCCACCCGTCAATGCTGGTTCCTGCCACAGATGCTAAATTTGCCTTTTTTATTCTTTTAACTTTTACTCCACGCTGCTTTGTGTCTTACGGGTGTTGGTAAATGCAAGGCGAATGGCAGCACCCTGGCCCACATTTAAAACCTTTTAGTTTATGATGTTGCTATCAGGATTCAACCGTGTAGTTTCGTGTGGAAAAATACCTCCTACTTACCTTTTAGTTTACTGATTGACCGGATTTTGGCCTGAAGAAGCAGATCATTTGGAGAATTTCCATGAAACATACTGCCATCGATTGGGCTGCAACTTACGTGGGTCACTCTGTACACGGGGCACCAGCTCAGCAGCTTCTCTAATCAGCACTATTATAATTATGGGATGGAGTTCTTTAAGTAAAACAGAGTCTGGCACTGATAATAATAATATTATTATTGACAGACCCACTGCTATCCCCCACGGGGGCTTGCAGCCAAATCCTGACCAGGACTCCTGTCCATGTCACAGTTCATTAATAATAATAATAATAATAATATTATTTTATAGTCCACGAATACCAGGCGTTCTGTTTTTGGGTCTACAGACAGCTTACAGTATATATGGGACTCCTCATACTCCCAAATCTGAGGGAGGCACCCAACTCGTGCTCCACAATATGAGGTGTACATACCTTACCCCCCGCACGATTTGAACTTGTGACCTCTCTTTCAAGAGTACAAGTTCTCCACCATTTGATCTCAAAATTCCTGATTTTTTTTCTTCAATATTTTGGACTCGTTTTTGCTTTTCATTATATGGGTATCAATTAATTTTCACTTTTTTGGTTAGTGGGGGCTTAGGTATTTGCTTACACCCAATACTGCGCTTTGAATCAGCCATGAAGCTTCCTCTCTTTTCCCAGTGTACATCTGTCCGTTTTTACTGCCTGTGAAATGCACAAGCGTACATAAAACTGCTATCGATATTTAGTCTTGTAAAATTTCAATTTTTATCCCTGTAGTTTTTGCCATTAAAGATTTCTTTTTTTGTCCTCTCCGTCCATTAGCCCACGAAATTTCTCATTATTCTGGTTGTGGGTCCTTGTAAAATTACGTTTTTTTATTCATCACCAGTAATCAGTTTCTCCTTTTTTGACGGCTTCATCGTTTTCCGTCTTCTGGGTTCTATACGGCATATTGGAAAGGACTTTGATGGTCGGCAAAGATTCCATCTCTCTGACTTACCTTTTCCTTTCGGGGTTAATCTTTTTCTAGCTTTTTTTTCAAGACCTGGATAGCACTGGAGATATCCTTTACATGGTGTCAAGTGCACAAGCTGGAGTAAGAGTCTTCATGCTTATTCAAACAAGGTATATTCACTAGAGGATTTTTCTAGTATGGTTTTCGTTGCAAAGTTTGAACATCAGCCAGGGTCCAGAGTTTGATAAATTAATATTACATGTTTTCTGAGATTCCGTGTTTTTGCTGCAAAGATTAAGCGTCGGTTGTTACAGTTGGGTCAGGAAACAGGCTTTTGAGCCTCTGGAGAGTTCAGAAAGTGAAGGGACATGTGATATAGTTCATCATTGCAGAGCGTAAGCAGTAGTGTTTTGTAGGAAAGAATCTGATAACGGACTGTGGTAATTGCTGACATGCTTGGAGTTTGTAAAGATGAGAAGATATTGCATAAGGGTTTCTGTGGTGTGCAATTGCCTCCCAAACAGATGAGAATATGCTTTCAATTTGGGGTTCAATAAGTACATAATTGAAGGTTGGTTGTGGCGAAGAATTAGAAAGATGGGTTGTTCAAACTCCAAGATTCAGGATGATGACGCCTTGTTACGCTGCAGGGAGAGGAAGCGCTACATAAAACTGGTTATAGATAATAGGTACGCATTGGCAACAGCTCATGTGGCTTACATTGAAGCTCTTAGAAATATTGGCCAGAGCATCAGGCAATTTACTGAAGTGGCGTTAGAATCCTCTCCGTCTTCATCCTCCACAATGGCTTCTGAGCTTGCTGTTTTGCATGAGAAGTCACCATCCCATTCTCCTTTTCCATCCTCAACTTCTTCCAGATCCCAATTCCCATCCCCTCTTAACTCTCTGTCTCCAGTTGGATCTTCTCGCCCACAGAGAAATCTGGATTCTCATGATAGTAATTCTCCTGCATCATATGCGAGTCCGCTTCATGTGAATTTAATGAGGTCAGGGGTTATGCCGGCTGTCACAGTTGAGGAGAGGCCACCAGCCGGGAAAAGAGGTTCGTTGGAATCATTTTCATCTGTCCCTCAGTCTAGAATGGATCTTGATCCCTCATCTTCCAGGCCTGCTACTCCTCCTTCCCCTTCCTCGTCTCAGAAGACAGTTCCGCCTCCTCCTCAGCCTACTACATCTCCTTGGGATTTCTTCAATCCATTTAGTAATCTTGACGATCAACATTACTCTATAGATCCCAGGGAAATCAGACACTCGCCTGAGAGAGAATTAGATTTGGAACAACTTAGGGAGGAAGAGGGTATTCCTGATCTAGAAGATGGTGATCGTGGAGAACGGGACTCGGAGCAAGTGCATTTTGTTAAGAAAACATCTAGAGCTGATTTTGCTGATCCACACACACATAATTCTGAAATTGCCAATGAGACAGGTGTCAATACTGGTTTTTCTTCCCAGGAACATGTACCAATTTCAAGCGTTGATGCTTTTACTCAAGTACAGCCTAAACCATCTGGGGAAACAAAGATGCAGTTTACAAGTAAAGTCGTCGTGGAGGATATTCCTTCTATCGATGTGGAGGCAAATGAAGGAGAGACTATGAAAGCAGCGGAGAAAGACAAGGAGGTTTCGGGAAAAAAAGTCGTATTAGACAATGAACGGCAGATGGTGGCTTCTGCCCCCAGAAACATCAATCTTCTGGACGCTGTAAAGGAGATCGAAGACTGGTTTATAAGGGCTTATGAATCTGGCAAGGAAGTTTCCAGGATGCTCGAGTCAAATAAAGTGCGCCATCATTCAAGCCTCACCGAGACAAAAGGTATTGTTTATGATGTTCTAATCTTTTGCTTGGTACCTAAAGTGCACCAACTTACTTATTCACTAAGATTTTTGAATTACAATCCGGTGTGAATTCTTGTACTTTTTCCTTCTTACTTCATACCGGTGTGAATTCTAGGCTTTGAATCCCTCAAAACTCTGAAACTTTTGTTGTACCCTAAGACGTTAGTTTGAATCTCTATGTGGATTGACTACAGAGTCGCTCTTCTGAAACTGCTTGAGTTTAGCTTTAAATCTAATGCTGGCATTTATTTAGATCCATTACTTTAAACGATAGTCTAAATTGAGAACTCTCAGAGTGCAAGAAGCAGGCATTGAATGTTACTGTCAGCTTTTATTATGAAATATTGACTGCTTGAATTAGCGAATGTCAGTAGGGTTTTGCATGATTTTATTTGTTTGAGGATGTCTTTCTTGGGAAACTGTTAGCTGTACATGGAAACTTGTCAGTGCTACAGGAAGGTCGTGGACATCCAGAATTTTCATCCCCTACAGTATATGTTGTTTCAGGGTTCCTGCAGTGCCCGTCTCACATGGTAGGTTTATCCAGTGGTTAACCCAGTAAATCTTTGATTCTTCATGTTATTCTTCAAGCTGCATATGATTCCTTGAATCTGTGGCTAACTGCATGCATGCGAAGCTAATGAATGGGGCAGCATATGCTTTGCATTATGAACTTCTAATTGATTTTCTAATATTTCATGCATATCAATACAGAACCTTCATCTATGGTGGTGAATTTACTAACCTGGCATCGATCGACATCATCTTTATCTTCATTCTCCAAAACTCATTTTGTTTCAATTCCAAAAGATGACTTGGATGACAGTAGCAGTGACAATGTAGAGGACTTGTGCATGATTTCTGGAAGCCACGCGTCAACTTTAGAGAGACTGTATGCATGGGAGAAAAAACTCTACGATGAAGTCAAGGTACTAATTTGTAGTATGTGCCTCTATTTGTAGATTTTCTTTTGCACTGAAGATTCTAGCATCTCTTAAAGATGAATTGTAATAATAAGATTCATAATGACGTCATTTTATGGTTTTATGCATCTGTTAAACCATCAGAAGTGGCCAAGGTGCTTGGTTCTGGATTACCAATACCAATCTTTCAGTAAATAACAGTCTTAAAGCATTATAGAGAAATCTTCATTCATTATTAGCAAGTTGCCTTGGTGTGAGATTAGACATGATTGGGTGTTTCATCCTCACTTTTGTTTATGTACCAAAAGAAACTTCAGTTTTGGGCTTAGTCAAACTAAGAATGAAAGATTATTTTGTGATAGGGGAAATCTAAATATATATTGTTAAGATATGTTGATGGTTTCATGTGTTTTCAGTTTGCTTTGTGTCACTGTGTACTAATGTTTCAGTAGTTTTTGACATTTTGTCATTCTTACAAAAATGGTTGGAATGCATTAGATTTTCATCTATTATGTTGAAGAAATGCCATTAATTTTAGATGCATGATTATTTAAAATTTTGTTTAGAAATAATATGGTTGTATCCATAAATTCTTTGCAAGTTACTGCCAGTGGCAGATTGACTTACTATTGTGATATTTAATAACAATGATGTTTGCATAAACATAACTCGCTGTCAGACATCAGTCAGATATCCTTTTCAATGTCAGTTCTTATATTTGGTTATGCATGTCCTTTAATTAACGGCTAGAGAATAGCACTTTAGGATTCATGGATATCTTTGTTACTTTTGTGACAATAACAAAATTAGGTACGTGTTCCTATTTCCTCTAATGCTCATTGACACTTAATTTTTCAGGCAGAAGAGTATATAAGAAGTGTATATGAAAAGAAATGTGTACAGCTAAGACATCAGGAAGCCAAAGGAGAGAACCCACAAGTCATTGATAAAACAAGGGCTGCAGTAAAAGATCTACACTCCAGAATCAGGGTTGGCATACATGCAGTTGAGTCAGTCTCAATGACAATCCAGAAATTGAGAGATGAGGAACTGCAACCACAACTTGTTGAGTTAATACAAGGGTATGCATTTTTGTATCTGTTTATCAAATACCTCGTGTTTCACATGGTTCTCAATGGTTTATGAAGGATCTGATTAAGTACATGAATATTATATTCTAGATTCAATAGAACATGTTTGACTGTCAATAAGTTGCAATGAGCCCATGAATATTTGTATGTATGGAAAGAAATTTCTTTTGATTTGTTTCTCTTCTTACATAATGGATCATCATAATCTGATTTTGCCTTGGCCAGATTTTCTCTCATAAGTCTCTATGGGTTGTTTATAAATGTTCAAGGGATTAATTGGGAGTGTCTCATGATATATTGGATTAGAACAATTGCATTGCAATCCAAGCACTAAAGGGAAAAAATGTATACAGATGAACTTTAGGGATTCTTATATAAACTGACAATTGCGCAAGCACTTGCATGACACCATCACCTTTTCTCCAGTCGACTTGGATGCCCATGCTTTCAGGTCATTGAAAGAAAACCTAAAAGAGAGAAATGCTGAGATTAGATTCTTTTAAATGTGTATGTAAACTAATAGGCTAAGCTAAAACTAATCAATCTAGAGACAACGCCTGCAAATAGAAAACAAGAAACAGAATCAAGCCATGACAAAGAGAGATGGAAACAGAAAACAAAAAAATGATGTACCTATATGAATGATTTGATGCTGGAAATGGATTGTGGATGGCTTCATGAGACTGCAAACCAAATTTTGTTGAAAACAGAGACAGGGTCACTTGTGCCAAGTCACTGGCATTTTTACAGGATAGACCTCAACTCAGAACAACTTCAAACTTCTGGGACAGCTTTGTTCTGATGTCTGAAATAGCTGTCTTTTGTCATCTATTAGGAATCACAAAAGAAAGTGTATTGCTATGTGTTGGTGTAATTAAATGTCTTGTACCTTGTCCTAGGTCATGATTACACCTTACTTAAGTTTACTTAGGGACCACATAGGAGGTTGTTGGAGATTTTCCACCTTTTGTGGACTTGATATCTCATACCTCATCACTTCCACCTTTTGTGGACACATCATGTGATCATCTCTCCACCTTTTGTGGGTGATCCACCTTTTGTGGAGATTATCACATTATCTTTTTCCACTTTAGATGGAGTGATAACTCTTCTTTGTTGTCACATGTCATAAGATTACGACACTTGTCATAATCTTATGCCTTCCTATGTTCTCACCTTGGCTATATATCCAAGGGGTCTCCTATGCATTGTATTGAGCATTGTATTGCATATCATATTATTGACATTGAATACAGTTTATTCTTGTCATATTATTTTCTCTCTCTCTTTTGTGCTTTCTATTAGGCCTCTAGATCTTGGGTGGCTACCTTCATAGCCAATTCTTACATGGTATCAGAGCTTTTGGAGCGTCTTTGGAAATCAAATTTTGGAGAGATCTATGTTGCTGTAGCATTTTGGAGCATCCTACGCCAAATCTGAGTCCACCATTGCGTTCAGGAGGCTGTTTCCAGTTGAGATCGCCTTTCGTTTCATCCAAATCGGACATCGGGAGCTCCAGATCTGAAAATTCTCCAATTTGGGTATTTTTTCAAATTTTTCTATAGTGCAGTTGAAAATTTTTGAAATTTTTTTTGAGATATTTTATTGTCAAATATTGCAGATCTTCTGCAATTTTTTGTAAATCTCAAAAAAAAAATATATAGTTTTGCATTTCTGTTGAGAATTTTTTGAAAATTTTTTAGCAGACTTTTATTGTAAAGTTTTATAAAAATCAAAAATTTTGTATTTCAAATTTTTGTTTTTTATAAATCAAAAATTATGAATCAAAAAAATTGTAAAAAATAAAAATAAAAAAATAAAAAAATTTGCAGGGATCGTACCCTGCATAGTCCGCAGACCTGCAGGGTACGCCCTGCATCAGCCGGGCTTCCACAACGGCCGGCTCCGTCCACCGGCGGCCAACATCACTAAATTCTGGCCGACAGTCAAAACCCCCGGCGACTTCATATTAACCGCCCAAGAATATCCGACAAAGATAATTCCGCTGGTCTGAGCCATTCCTAAATAAAAAAATTTCTGTCACAAAGATTCCTAGCACTAGAATCCCGAAAAGAATATTCCGTGAGATTCCGACGCAGGCGATGACGGCCGGTAGAACGTCAAATTCGATCCGAGGAGCACATTTTCTTTTGACGGCCAAATAACCGTCAAATTTAAGCCCATGGTCTGATGACGTCAGCATTGCGTAGGGTGACGTCATCACTTTTTTGAAATTTTTTGCCCCCCTCTCTAATGGAGTTTTTGAATTTGCAGTCCAAGTTCAGAGGCTCATATCTCGCTCAATTTTGCTCCTTTTTTCGAGCAATTTTTTTTGATTTGGGCTAATTTTTCGTGTACTTCGTAGTGGTGTACTCGGTTTCTAATTTTGGTGCACAGATTTTCTAGAATTTTCAGTTTCTCAACACTGATCCTGTCTTGTCACCGTTTCTGCAACTTCAGAGGCTTCGTTCAGGCTCATACGAACTCCTTTTTAGGTGCCATTTTTTTTGAAAGTGCATGATTTTTTGTCTACTTCTTGAATATGCAATCAGTTTGAAGCGATCTTGAGTGGATTTTGTACTTTCAGCATATGGTCATTTTTGGCCTATTTGGCACTTGTATTGCATAGATCTGGATTTAGGTCTTTGCTTTATTGTTCTAGTCTATTATCAGCCTCTTTATTGGAAAGTTGTAAATCAGAAATCATAAGCCCACTTAGCCAAGTTGCAAGTGGCCTATTGTACACGCACTACATTATAAAGTGCCAAAATCATCTATTTGTGGGGGGGTACTTTGATTGAGTGAATTTGGGGGGTGTATATTGTGTGATTGTTCCTATTTTCTCTCTTGTGCTCTTGCATTGCATCATGGGTTCATCTAAAGTTCCACTCTTAACTGCACATAATTATGGTACATGGAAAGTACGTGCATGGAGTAAACTAATGGAAAAAGGTTTAATTCACTACATTGATGGAACCATAACTGCACCTTCAGATCCTAAGGAAAATCCAATTGCATATATGGATTGGCTCACTAAAACTTCTATGGCATTGGGTACACTAAGAAAGTTCATTTCAGATGATCTCATTTTCCATGTTGATAAATGTACTACAGCTAAGGAAGCTTGGGATAAGCTTGCTGCTTTGTATGGCAAGGTTGATAAGGTCAAGGGATACAAACTTGAACATGATCTCTTAAGCCTTGATCCCAAAGATTTTGATACAATTCAAGATTATGTCACTAAGGCAAATTATTTAAGAGCACAACTAAAAGATTGTGGTATTGAAAAAGAGGATGATCAATTGGTCTTCAACTTGTTGGATAAACTTCCAGTTGAGTATGCAGCTTTTGTTTCAAGTTTTCAAACTCAAAGATTGACAATAAGTAACTTCAAAACACCATCTTTTGAGGCTCTCACAGATCTTTTGATTCTTGAGCAAAATAAGTTGATGAAAATGGGTATTCTCAAGTCTTCAACTTCAAAAGCATTGGTGGTCAATCATGGAAACAATAAGCAAGGCAAAGGGAAGGACCAAAAGCAATCTTTGCCAAAGCCACAAGGAGAGAACAAACAATCCACTCCTCCACAATAAAGCTCAACATTATTACACAGGTAATTGGTAAATTAATTGATATATTAACAATGAGCGAGACACTCAATAAATAGTTTACAAGATTTACAAAACTGGAAAGTTTCTAAAAAGAAACTCCAGATAAGATCGGAGACGATCTTATCTCTATCTTACAATATCTTACAATATTGAGCATTAATAAATAAATAAATAAACATTATTTTAATACCCTCCTTAATGCTCAATCACATCCCTTCTACCAAGATGCCCGAGATTTTACAAACTTATACGTGGCGACTTGAACAGAATGTCTGTTGTCACGATCCTCTGGCCGGAACATACTGACAAGCCCCGAGGCGATCGTCTTTCAACCCGACTTAGAATGGAAATGACTAATGGAACTCCACACATGCTTGGTTCAGCTCATGAGAGGGCAGTTCTTAGCAAGTTTGAGAACTCCAGTTATCATGGGCAAGAATTCGGACCTGCTTGAGATATTTGCATATCTGCAAACATGTCCAAGTAACAAAGCGCCTCACATCTTTGCTTTCTTGCTCCCCAGATACCTACGCTTGCCTTCGAGGAGAGCCAGCACTTTCTTTGCTTCTGTAGTCCATGTGGCGCACTTGGGATCCCAAAGCCCGAACACATACCTAGATGTTGATTTCCTGTCATCAACTGAACCTGCCCAATCTGAATCTGTGAACCCACTGAGTTTAGGATCGTGACTCCGAGTGTACAAGAGTCCAAAATCAGGAGTGCCCTTCACATAACGCAGCACACGCTTCGCTGCTACCCAATGATCAGCCTTGGGGGCTGTCATGAAGCGTGATATGTAGCTCACTGCAAAACTCAAATCAGGTCTAGTAGCAGCAAGATAGATGAGGCTGCCTACTAGTTGCCTGAACAAAGTTTCATCTACCACAGGTGAATCGGACTTAGCTGACAACTTAAGCCCTTTTTCCATGGGTGTAGAGGCAGGTTTGCAATCCTGCATTCGGAACTTATCCAGAAGACTTCGAGCATACTTGGACTAGGAGATGAAAATGCTGCTCTCTGTTTGCCAAACCTCAACACCTAAACAATAATGCAGGAGGCCCAAGTCTGTCATGTCAAAAGTTTTGCACAAGTCCTGTTTGATCTCAGTGATCAAATGTGCTGAACTGCCGGTAATGATCAAGTCATCCACGTAGACAACAACAAGCAAAATCTCATTACCAGTATTCTTGACATACAGGTTCGAGTCAGATGGACTCCTCTGAAAACCATGATCTGTGAGGTACGTGTCAATCTTAATGTACCAAGCTCGAGGAGCCTGTTTCAGGCCATAGAGTGCCTTGACCAATCTGCACACCTTCTGTTCTTGACCAGCAACTTTGAAACCTGGAGGCTGCGTCATGTATACTTCCTCCTTCAGCTCACCATTGAGGAAAGCACTCTTCACATCCATCGCTAAGACGGACCTTCAATAAATTGAAATTTTTGCTAAGGTAGGGTAGTATGGTACTCGTTTGTTTGTAGAACAAGATCTCCTCATAGTCAATGCCTTCCTTTTCGTGAGAAACCGGGTGCAACCGGGGCGAGCTTTGTACTTGTCAAGGGTTCCGTCAGCTTTGTACTTCACCTTGTACACCCATTTGCAGCTAATGGGCTTCTTCCCTGGAGGAAGATTAGAAAGGGCCCAAGTGTGATTCTTCTGAAGACTCTGGTATTCTGATTCCATCGCCTTTTCCCACTTAGGTATCCCTTTTGCCTCTGAATATGTCTGAGGCTCATAAACATTGTGAATGTTGGCCATGAGAGCAAAATTCACTGTAGACTGCTGTTTGCTCTTGTTTCTGGATGATCTACCCTCAATGAGCTCATCAGCACGAAGGTCACTGATAGTCTTAGCCCACCATTTCGGTCGGAGAGTAGATGTGCCAACATCCGATGCAACAGGAGGAGCTGGATCTGGTTGTGGATCTGGAACAGGATCAGCAGGGAGATGTTCATGATCATCTGGAGAAAACTCAGGTTGAGCATCATCAAAGACTAGGTCTTCGTCATCCCTCCCATCAGGTGGACCTAATGGAAGTCGGACACTCATATCAGGACCCTGTAGAGGCTGATCCTCTGAATGCTGAACAGGTGAGGAAGAGTGAAATGGACCTCATTCCTCATCAAAGACAACATCTCGACTGAAGATAAGACAATCAGTGTCTATATCAATCAGCCTATATGCCTTGTGGTTGTCACTGTACCCTGTGAACATGAGTTTCTGGCTCTTGGAGTCCAGCTTAGTGCGCTTGGCCTCTGGAATCCAAACATACACAAGAGAGCCAAAAACTTTCAAATGATTGATCCTAAGTTTGTGACCAGACCAAACTTCCTTAGGAGTCTTTCCCTTAACAGCCTGAGTAGGTGACCTATTAAGGAGATAGACTGATGTATTGACTGCTTCTGCCCAAAACTTGGTAGGAACACTCCTGTTTTGCAACATGGAGCGAGCCATCTCAACAATCGTACGATTGCGTCGCTCTACAACACCGTTTTGCTGAGGAGTGTAGGGTGTGGTTAACTGACGCTTTATCCCATGAGTATCACAGAAGTTGGAGAATGCACTAGAACAGAATTCCCCCCCATTATCTGACCTAAGAGTTATAATACAAGAACTGGACTCTTTTTCAACCAAGGCCTTAAACTTCTGAAATACATTAAAAACCTCTGATTTCTGTTTAAGAAAGTACACCCACATTTTCCTACTATAGTCATCAACAAAAAGTAGAAAGTACTTGCAACCAGTTACAGAAGAAACAGACATAGGGCCACAAATATCAGCATGAACTAATTGAAGTACCTTAGAAGCCCGCCAAGAGTCGCCATCCTTGAACGGTGTGCGATGCTGCTTCCCAGTCTGACAAGCACCACAAACGCCCTGATGCTGAGTCTGAATGTCAGGTAAGCCATCAACAAGTCCCTCCCGAGCAAGCTGAGAGAGATAGTGCACGTTCAAGTGCCCGTACCGCTGGTGCCAAAGACTGGTGACAGCTGAATTTCTGGCTGCCAAGGCTAACTCGGGAGAATCACCAGTGTCCACAAGCCTGTAAAGGCCATGATCCTCTATCCCAACGGCCACCGTTGTGCGAGTTTCTCAATCAACAATCGAACATCTATGCGAGCTGAATACCACATCCATCTGGGGAGAATGCCGCATAATCTGACTGACTGAGAGAAGATTGAGCTCGATATCAGGTACATAATATACGTTGAGGAATATGAGATCCCTCGCCCGGTGAACTGAGCGGTGCACGTAGAGCAAGCTGTGCGGTACCTCCCTCCTCCAGTGCTGAGTGATTACCCAAGGAAAAGTCGTGAACCAATCATATGTGAGAAATGGCGAGGCACGAGAATGCATGTACCAAGCGGACGACATGGTGCGGGCCTTTTGCCATCCCGGTGCGCCAAAGCGATTCCTTCCTCTGCCGGAGTGCTTCGACATTGGCTTTTAAAGGCTCCCTCACTGGCTACTTTTGCTCGAGAAATAGCGAACGCGGCAATCTTTCTTGATGTGGCCAAATTTATGACAGTAGTTACACTGAACATTTTTCTTCTTCGGGCTGGTGGAGCGCTGACTTGAGCCTTTCTGCTGTGAAGGCTGACCTTTCCCATGATGCTTTGACTGAGTTTTTGCTGCAAAGGCCTGCTCCGTGGAGGATGATGATTCACTGCTACCGAACTGTTGTATCCAGCGATCCTGCTGCAACAGGATAGTGCATAAATTCGGAAACTTGAGATCAACATTAGCAGACGTAATGTTGAGGGTCTCTATGAAATGTTCATAGGACTTCGGTAAACTTTTCAGAGTGATCACAACCATGTCTTCCTCCTCCATTTTCCGACCAATCGCCTCCAACTGATCTCTGATCTCCTGGATTTTATTCGAGTGCGCTTGCAGAGTTGTCTTCTCATCCATCATGATAGAAAACAGCATATTCTTCAAGAAAAACGCACGGCTTTTGTCAGAAGTTTCATGCATATCCTTCAAGTGATCCCAGATCTCCTTAGCTGATTTTCGCAGTGGAATCTGAGGGAGCTGATCATCAGTAACCGAAAGCTTAATAAGCATGACGGCTTCACGATTCTGCTCATCAAATTTATCCTGATCCTTACCCGCCGCTTCAGGACGAGTAGCGTTGCCGATGATCATCTGATCAAGGCAGCGGTATTCAAAAATTGTTAACATCCGCTGCTTCCAGGTGTTGTAATTTTTGCCATTAAATCTCTGGCTGCCCTCCAGCATTAAATTGCTTAAACTGGCCATCTTCACGCTTTACCGGAGACCACAGCGAGGGTACTAAGAAGAAAGTGATGCAAGATGCAATTCCAATCACGAGAAAACAAGGACTGATTCGGTGGTTGCGAAAGTCTGATTATACGGATGGCACAAAAATTCGAGCCGCGGAGAAAGCGATGCACCGAGAACCGGAGACCAACCCGGTTGAGCTCTCGAAAAACCCTACAATCTATGATGAAAAATTTTACGACTTGAAAAAATTGTCAAAACCCCGGCCAGAAGTCATTTGGAACCCTAGGCGCCAAAATTTCTCCAAAAAATTGCAGAGAACAAAAACGCGAAAAGATGGAGAGCAGAAAGTGAACCAGATTCTTCAAAACATAGTCATAACGCGGGCAGAAGTTGTGGTTCTTCCGTCGTCAGAAGAAAACGCAGGCAGAAGTTGAAAAAACGCGCACAAAATGCGTGGGAAATACTGATAAATCCGTGCCCAGAAGGAAGACGTCTGTCGCGGCCAAACACGAGCAGAGATCTAAGACGCGCGGCTTGCAGAAGACAAAAAAATGCCAGAAATTGCGACCCAGAAAGAAAACAAATCGCGTCTTCATAACACGAATGGGTTCCACGAAAAATGGCGTTTCTTTAGATCGCAGCAAGCAGAAGATGCAACCAGAAACGCGTGCGGCCAGAACAAAAACGTAATGCCAATACCACGAATTTTATTCGCCCAGGAGAGCCACGAATTTTCCTAAAAAATGTCCACGAAAAATCTTCGAAATTCAAACGCCCAAGAAATGCCAAAAATTTCCACTGAAAAAAATTCCAGAATTAAATTTTTTTTTAAAAAATCAATTATTTCGAAAAATGTAAACAAAATAATTTCAAAAGAAATTAATTTTTAGAAAAAATTGTTTTCTGAACTCGATACCATATTACAATTGGTGGTAGAATTAAGTGATATATTAACAATGGCGAGGGCGGCTCAATAAATAGTTTACAAGATTTACAAATATATTAACAATGAGCGAGACGCTCAATAAATAGTTTACAAGATTTACAAAACTGGAAAGTTTCTAAAAAGAAACTCCAGATAAGATCGGAGACGATCTTATCTCTATCTTACAATATCTTACAATATTGAGCATTAATTAAATAAATAAATAAACATTATTTTAATAAACATCATCTTCTTCAAAGAAGTACAACAATTCAAGCAAGAGGGAGCAACCAACATGTTCATATTGCAAAAGGATTGGTCATGATGAGCATCGTTGTCATGTTAAGCAAATTGATGAGTTGAAACACATCCTTAAGAAGAACAACATCAACTTGCCAACTACATATCAAGAGAAGGACTCATCTCCTTCCACTTCTTCTAAGGGAAAAGGAACAACTCTCATGGCAACAACATCAAGCTCTTCTCCTTCTTCTACATCATCTCAACATGATAAACATAAGGGGCAAGCATTTCTTGCAGTTGCAGATTCCAATTCAGATCAGTGGATCCTTGATTCAGGAGCTTCGCATCATATGACTTCGTGCAAGGATATGTACTCTTCATTTGATTCTTGTTCATCACCACCCATTTTGATGGCCAACAACACTTCCTTGGAAGTTTGTGGGAAGGGTTCTATTGACGTTGAAGGTGGAACATTCAATGATGTTCTATGTGTGCCTACTTTGTCAAGGAATATCCTCTCCATCTATCAAATTACACATAGTGGTACAGGAAAGACTGTAGAGTTCACACTAGATTCTGTCATTGTTCGGGATTTGCATAGCAGGGCTCTTGTTGCAATTGGGGAGGTTGATGATCGTTCTCGGTTCTACACCTCATATTTTGCTCCTATTGATGATTCAGTTCACTCTAGTGTGGACACACTTGAGGAGATTGAGTATGGTTACTTGAATCTTGGAGTACTCTCTAGTCCTGAGGTTCTTGAGCCTATTGTTGATACTCCATCTTCTATATTGACTGATGTACCTGATGATACTTGTGTTCCGACAGTTTCAGTACCTTGTGATTCAGTGCAACAGTGCATACCTTGTCTTCCAGCAGCAGTTTCATGGGATGACTACTTGACAGACATTGGCAATTTGTTTGTGGAATCCTACATTGCAGATTTGGGAGACACACTTGATTGTTTACATCTTCTCTTTGATGAAGGTGATTCTTCTTCAGTTGTTGCGAGGGAACAATCTGACCCTCCTCTACATGATCAGTCTTTCGAGGTTGAGATGATTGTGGATGCATGTGTACAGCAGTTGGAGGAGGCCACTTTCTCTTTTGAGGAGACATTGTCTTTGGAGTTTGGTCTACCTTCATCCTTGCTAGATCTTGAGTTGTCTTTTTCAGCAGATGAGAGTGTTGTTGCAAAGGGGTTCTCACAGGTTCTAGAAAGTGACTACACTATTGCAGCTTCACATGGTTTGGGAAAGGCATCTTTCGGCATCAACACAGGGACACTTGAGCAGATTTCAGAGACTTCTTACATTTTGAGGGTTCTTCCTTCTTCACTTGTGGATTGGGGAGACTTCATTCATGCACCTTTGGTATTGTTTCTTCCCAAGGGGAGGAACATTGTTCGACAGTTTTGGAGCAGCTTCTTCATTCCTTCTCGAGCATCTTCCATTGGTGATCATTGTACATTGAGGGGGGGCTACCTTGTCTCTCTTCTTCTCTTGTATGGGGGGGACTTTTTCCTCACATGGGGTTTTTTCCTTCTCATGCGATGTTCATAGGCTTTTTGTATTTCATCTCTCTTTTGGGGGGTGGATTTTTTCCCACTAGGTTTTCTATCTTTACTCCACTTGAGAGATTTCATTGCATTGTTTGTACATGGGTACATAACATGGCCTAGTAGCCGGGACCCATCTTGCATTGTTTTCATTTGTGTACATTCTCCCTAAGTTGCACTTAAGGGGGGGTGTTGGTGTAATTAAATGTCTTGTACCTTGTCCTAGGTCATGATTACACCTTACTTAAGTTTACTTAGGGACCACATAGGAGGTTGTTGGAGATTTTCCACCTTTTGTGGACTTGATATCTCATACCTCATCACTTCCACCTTTTGTGGACACATCATGTGATCATCTCTCCACCTTTTGTGGGTGAACCACCTTTTGTGGAGATTATCACATTATCTTTTTCCACTTTAGATGGAGTGATAACTCTTCTTTGTTGTCACATGTCATAAGATTACGACACTTGTCATAATCTTATGCCCTCCTATGTTCTCACCTTGGCTATATATCCAAGGGGTCTCCTATGCATTGTATTGAGCATTGTATTGCATATCATATTATTGACATTGAATACAGTTTATTCTTGTCATATTATTTTCTCTCTCTCTTTTGTGCTTTCTATTAGGCCTCTAGATCTTGGGTGGCTACCTTCATAGCCAATTCTTACACTATGGATCTATGCAAGAAGAGAGAGAAAATTGACTAATTGGAATGTATACACCTCTTGAAGACAAACTATAAATGCTGAAGTCGAGTGCAGACAAATGAAAGGGGCATTAGTGAAATCTGGAAGTTTTCTGATGCAAGGACATCTACATTCAAGAAAAAGTAGGGCATTGGATGAGGGCATTGGACTTGGGGGCACAAATGACTTGAACTCATAATTGCCTGAAATTTGCTGTAAAGGCCTGTACTGAGCTCTTGATCATTTTCTCTTCTATACCAACTATCAAAACTACACAGAATGCTCTGTATTTTACCTGTAAGCACACTTTTGTAATGGAAATCTTGCAAGATGGAAATGTTAATTTGGAGATTGCCTCAGCTAACCCCCTTGTGGATATTCCAATAAAAGCCAGATGTATACTGTAATGACAAATGCATAAATCAGATCTATGCTACAACAATGACATTGATAAAATGAAAAGTAAAACCCCAGGTGGATACAAATGGCAACAAGGAGAAAACTAGGAGATAGAGCCCCCTTGTGGATATTCCAATAAAAGCCAGATGTATACTGTAATGACAAATGCATAAATCAGATCTATGCTACAACAATGACATTGATAAAATGAAAAGTAAAACCCCAGGTGGATACAAATGGCAACAAGGAGAAAACTAGGATATAGAGCCCCCTTGTGAATATTCCAATAAAAGCCAGATGTATACTGTAATGACAAATGCATAAATCAGATCTATGCTACAACAATGACATTGATAAAATGAAAAGTAAAACCCCAGGTGGATACAAATGGCAACAAGGAGAAAACTAGGAGATAGAGGAGAACACAAGGAAATGTAAAAATTGGGATCAAAAGGGCATGAAAGGGAAAGGACAAAAGGTTTGGACATGGAGAGGGATATGGGAACAAGGTGTATGTGGAGAATTGACAGGAAAATGGGGGAAAACCTAATGGCTATGGAAGAGGGGTAATGGATATCATGATGGCATGAGGGAAAGAGAGATAAATGCACTAGAAGGACCAAAACAATACTCCAAGGGGCTCCAGAAAATTGCTCCAAAGCTCCAAAGCAATGCTCTAGCAAGCCTCCAAAGATTCAAAGCTCCAATAACTTTTGTGTAGGATGATACCTTGCAAGAACACAAGAAGAGGATGAGAATTGATAGTTTGTAGTATTAAAATGAGGGACTTCTAAGAGGAATTTGAGCAAATGGTCAGTGGAAATGTAGTAGGTATGCACTAATGAGCCTTGCTTTAAATTTTGGTGGCAAAAGAAGAGAAGGGCATTAGAGTCCCCTTGCCAATTTTTGGGGACACAAATGAACTTTCATTCGAGGAAGCTGTGGATGTACCCATCCTATGTATATAAATACTCTTTTGGTTTTTGTACAGAGGTGTCCAAAACATGGCCAATCCCATGTATTTTTGTCATATCAGTGTACTTAAATCATTGTACCCAAACCCAAAACCCATTGTATTGGTTACCGTCCACGGGGGATGTCTAGGCATCCATTGTAGCTTGTAGGATAGAGGGACAGTTGTAATGTTCCCTATGGAAGGTGTGATGATGAAATTTGGACAAAAGAAGAGCAAATGCATACAAAACAAGTCACTCAATACGTATAACACACACACCTCCGATTAGAGCATAAATGAAAGCATAAGCATGAATCATACAAAATAAAAAGCAATGGTTATACCTCCATTTGTTGTATTAGATTGCTCAAGATGCGTGGGTGTGATGATTGATTGATATTTGGGTTGCTCTTGCTTGGAAGTTGCATAAATTGACAACATGTACTTAGGCACAATGTGTTCTCTTTTTTGTCCTTTGGAGGAGGCTTGTTAAATAGACCTCCAACCATGAGGATGGAGGGTGAGGATTGATTTGGGAGATCAAAGATGGAGATTAGCTTGTTGATTGTGCAAGCTCTCATTGTGACAATTGGAAGGAGATGGTAAGTTGAGAGAGCTTTCACTCATGTGAGATTGGAGGGTGAGGATTCACTGATGAGTGGATGATGCCTAATGTTGGTCCACCAACCCATGACTATGTTGCATCCACTTGTGGCCTAGGATTCCTTCATTTTCTCCATTAACATATCTATCTTGGAAGAGTATTCCAAGATTGTTGTCCTCAATTTTGTCTCCCTTGGTGGCACATACGATGGTCTTGCCCTTGCTACCTTCGCTCTCACCTCCTTATTATAAGGAGAGTCAGCCACATGGAATGGAATGCCATTGGCAAAGAAGAATTTGTCAATGGCATCATTTGCCTCATCCTTCAATTGCACATTGAATAATTCTGCTAGTGGGTTAGGAGCATCAATTGTCATCTTGTGTTTCCCCCTAACCTTTGCTACCCTTGAAGTGGAAGAAACTAACATATGTGCAACTGGCATTTGCAAAGTAGTAGAAGTTGAACTTTGTCTTTGGTGAACCCGCAACCTTAGAGACAAAGAAGTAGATGTAGGTGCATTCTTCACCACCTAGACCACCCATAATTTACATATCTCAACCTTATAGTTTGGTTTTTCTACCAATGTCTCACATAATTCTAAGTTCTACACCTTTTCCTCAAATATAAAGGAGGTGGGCATTAACACTAGTAATGTGGCCTTGAAATTCAAGCTTACAAAAGTGGCACTTCCACAACCTAGTGCCCTTAGATGCCCCAGGTTTGACTTGTAATTTTATTGCAAATTGTCTTAGAGGAGACTTCGAATCAAAGGGACCCATTAGCAAATTTTGCCAATACTTCAAAAGGGCAATTAATATTTGCACTGAAGAGCACAAAAGATTTACGGGGTGAATCAGTAAATCAATACAAACTTTCACTTTTTCATCTTTTAAACAATCTTAAACTCTTATCAACATCAACCTTTTGATATGAATCAATGAAAACAAGTTGACACCAATTTATTGAAATGTTTAAATGACTTTTTACAAATGAAAGTAGGCACCAACCTAGTTGACTTATGAGTGAAAGATTTAGTAGGCTACAACCTACAAGGAGCACCGACCCCTTTAATTATTTAGTAGGCACCAACCTACAAGGAGCACCAACCGCTAATGCAAGGCACCAACCTTGACTTGATGGATGAAAGATAAATGGCTTCAATCAGATCTGCACTCTCCCAATCCTCCAATTTGCTTTTTGTGATGAATAATCTCACCCTAAGCCCACACAAGAAGATGGGTTTCTGACTTGAATCACTTGTAATCTTCTCAACCACACCTTCAACCTTGAATGGGATTTCAAATATATATGTTGCTCAAAGGTTGCATACTTCCAATGAAAGAACACATCTATTCTTTATTTTGAAAATCTGCCTCTTCAAAAGACTAATTCAACTTTTATTTTATTTTCTATTGACTACTTCAGCATTGTTTATTGCATGTGTAAAAGAATAAAACATATCTCTTTACTGAATAGGTCACACCTTTTCAAGCAACACGCAATAGAACATATCTATTCAAAAACAGATCACGTCCTTTGAGCGAAAGAATGCAACAGATCACGTCCTTTGAGCAAATGAACGCATCCTTACAGAAATTACTTTGAACCTTTTGATTAATTAAATCTGTTCTTTGATCATAAGTTGCCTCCCTTTTGATAATACATCACTCTTCAAAGCCACGCCTTTAGTTGATTCACATCTGTCCAAAAACACGTCTCTACAGACTTATGTTAAAAACGCGTCTCTTGGATAAACTCTGACGTATGTTGTTTACTAAACAAGTTTATTTTGTTAAACTCGTTTCTTGATTTGATCAGCCACACCTCACATAATATTTGTTAGAATAAATAGTTCGATTTTTTCTTTAACAAAAATATATATGTTAAAGATATTCGATTATATGATCTTTGATTTGGACTTCGATTATATGATCTTCGATGACTGAGTGCTGGATATGATCTTCTGAGTGCTGTATATGATCTGTATATGATCTTCACTGAGTTTGATTATGTGTGAAGGCCTGGGGAGTATTTAAATCTGAATAATCTGTCCCAGAATAAAACAGCAAACTTGAATCTGATTGAATCACCAATGATTTGATCATTTTCAATCAACCATCTGATTAAGCGAATCTGATTAAGCTATTCTTTGTCTTGACATCAATGACAAAATTTCTAACATGCACTCGCAATGGAACTAGTGATGTGTATTTCATGGTCACCCCTCTTTGCTTCTGCATTTTCATCATGATCAAGTGCATAATCAGATTTCGTTTCGGCATTGTCTTCAACTTGTTGAGGCTCAAGTTCAACCTCATCCTCACTCATGTCATGAGAATTCATGGTGACATTGCAATAAACGATATAAAATTTATAAGTTTATAATTTGAAAATCAAAATTCAAACTATGCATAATGCAAGGGATACACAGATAAAAATCTTTGTTCTTAATCTTTGTCAACCAAGGATTTTGCTTTTGTTTTTCTTACTTTAGGTCACATAAAGCATAGAAGCAGAGGATACACAAAATTTATAGTCTTAGTTTGACAAAATAAAAAAATTGAACATCTAAAAGTAAAACTTAAAAAAAAAAAGACAACTTGTATAATTTTTTTTTAATTTTTTTTCGCAAAATTCAAAACAAAACTAATAACTATTGAATTTAAAATTTAAAATTGAAATTTGCAACTTGGCATATTGATTTTATCAATGTTGATGACAATATACAGCCATGTCTATGGATTCTATCAACATAAATGACAATATACAACCATGTCTATGTATTCTATCAACATAAATCATGAAACTAAGTTAAAAAATTAAAAAATAGTCATAGAACTCTACCTTTGCAGGAAAAGTGGCAGGTTGATGAATGCTCCTAAGGTTGTTCTGGTTTTTCATGGGCCTTTGGAGGGTGGGAAACATTATAAAAGAATGGGAAAACAAAGGGATGTGGGAGCCTTGTGATTGTGGGTGGCTGGCTCACAAGGCCACTCACAACCCATTTGAAACTTTAATTCTTCCATCCAACAGCGTAACATTATAACACTTAGATACCCCTCAACCATCTTGGGGGTAGCTATGTCTCCCCCAAGGTGATGCAAGAAAAACATTTAAAAAAATAGAAAAAAAAAGGGGTGTTGGGGGCTGGCCCCATAGGGCCTCCATACCCTAATCGAATCATCTAAAAATGAAGCATTATAATGCTGATACCACATATCCACACATTTTGTTTGCATTTGCAGTAAGAGTGAAGAAGGCAAGAAAAGAAAGAAGAGAGGAGAATATGATTTGGGTGACATATGTTTATAAAAAAAACCATGAAATTTTCATGTATCCCTTTGATTGATTGAATCTTGATGGATACTTTTTGGGTTGTCATGTGAATTCATTGACTCTCTTTAAACTCTAAATCTTACAGTCTGTTTTACATTTTGTTATAATTTTGTATATGTTGAATTTTTGTACATTTTCTGAAGTTGCTGTCCCTTGTCATCCCCGAAATACATCCCTGCCTTTCTTGCCATCCTTGTCCAAAAAATAGTGTAGAAACATTGTGGCAAACTTATTTCATTTTTTTTTTAAATATCAAGTTTTGGAAAAGAGCAGATGCTTTATAAATTGTGGAAACAAAATATTTTATTCAGAGAACA
Organism: Sequoia sempervirens; assembly: GCA_007258455.2. Taxonomy (NCBI): domain Eukaryota; kingdom Viridiplantae; phylum Streptophyta; class Pinopsida; order Cupressales; family Cupressaceae; genus Sequoia; species Sequoia sempervirens. The sequence goes on from VDFB02193867.1 coordinate 426,372,617, forward strand.
ATCATGTGAGATTTTTCCAAGAAAAGACTGCAAGAATATTAAAACAAGGAGCTTCTATAACCTTAAAAGTAAAGTTCTTGAAACTAAATTTGGCCAAAACATGTATATTTTAATATATGCATAATTCTGATGATATACAAACTAAGAAGCAGCCAGTGTGCGTCCATGAGGGTTTGTGTGGCATCCCCGATGCCGGACGGACTTGGGGACTTGGAAGGAATATCCCCTTTTTGTTAGGACTGGATTGTCTGCTTCATTTGGCACATTAAAATTAAAAAGCAAACTTTTTAAGTAAAATAATATGCTAAAATACCCTAAAAAGCTAAAAGGGGGACCAATGTCATTGCAAATTTGGTGCATTGTATTTACTTTTTGAAACTTCGGCTAATTTTAGTTTGTTAAGTTAATTTAATAGCTGTACTCAAAATTCAGGAATTATTTTACTGTCGAATGTATGCATAATTCTGATGGCATACAAATTTAGAAGCAGCAAGTGTTCTGTTGGGATATGTCCATGGGGGTCTGGGTGACATTCCTGATGTTTCAGGGACTTGTGGACTTGGAGGAGATCTCCCTTTTTTGAGGACTGGACAGCTTGCTCCATTTGATGCACTAAAATAAAAAAGTAAACTTTTAAAGGAAAATAATGGTAAAAAAACCTAAAAAGCTAAAAGGGGGACAATTGTCATTTAAAATTTAGTGTATTTACTTTTTGAAATTTCAGCTACTTTTAGTTTGCTTGAAGTTAGTTTAATAGCTGTACCCAAAATTTGAGAATTTTTTGGCTGTCTCCTAAACTATATTCCCACATCTCTGTGTTCCCCCATCTCAAAAACTTGGAGACATTGGAAGCAGCCAATAATAAAAATTAGGATGGAGGAAGATGATGGGGATTGAAATCACAATATTTCCAAAACTGTGAGATCTAATTTATTGATGACTTCGGCCACTTTTCCTGCATACAAGTGCAATGTAATGAGAAGCAAACAAATGAAGCTAGGAAAATATTTTAACGGGGTTAGTCAAATGCACTTACTGGTACACATACATATATTAGAGCTAATAGTTAAATATATCATTATGGAACAAAAGAAATAACAAATTAATGGCTCCATAGATTGTGAATGGAATATGTTGCTTCTATTGCAAGGACATTGCTAGTCGTAGTGTTAAATTGTATAAATGGATAATTCTCTATGCACTTGTTCTGATGTGATAATCTAGAGGAAGCTGTATCCAAGCTTAGACAAAGATATATTTCATCATCATGGGTATTGTTGTCAACGTTATCATTTGGTACTTTTGGTCGTCAAGTGAGATGTCTTTACAAGACATCTAATGGCACCTTGATGGCACCTTCAAATTTGCCTATGCCCTTTCAATATGTCAAGGAGGTTAGGTCTACTTCCTGTCAAATCTACCTTGGAGCCCATCTTCGACAATTAAAATTTTGCAACTCAGAGCTTTTCATGCAAATCTGTGTGGTAGAAAGTTTCTTGGTACATATGGTAGTACGCCTGCTCAGTTTCGTGCTTTCAAGATGAGTTCTGATGGGCTATATAATGCGTTTGTAACTGCGATTGGGCTAGATTTAGTAATCTGAAAAGTTGCAAATTTCAAAATTTTAAGGGCAACCCATTTCTTATTTTGGCCTAAAATATCTTCATTCCTAGTTTTATCAAAATCCAAGGTCAATTGATGCATTATTTTAATGTCTTTTTGATGCGGCGAACACGTCCAATGGGCCTGTTTACAAAGTAGGTACCAAAATTTAGATTGTTGGGCAAAATCCAATTGAAAACTCATGTTTTATTTAATTAATTATGCCTGCTCGCAAAAAATCTTGGCTCTAAGGGTCCTCATTTCTGTGTAGTGAATTTCTGCTATCTGGTCAGTAGGAGAAATTAAAATTTTATCTAATCTTTTAATGTTTTGATATGCAATATTTTATAAACATTTTATATGTTTTAAATATTGTGCAATGTAAAATGCACGTGAATGGGCAAACATTTAGGGCAAAGTAAATAATTTTGAAACTTTATAAAGTTTCTTTAGCTTTATAAAACTTCTTTCCTGGCCATCCTGCGACAATAAATGTTGCTTGACAATGAAGTCTTGCAGGGTGCGGGAGAGCTAAATATTTGCAAAGAGAATGTGGGGATGGCATTTAATGTTTGAAATATAATTTTGCTAGGACAAACTACTTCCCCACAATTCTGCAGGAGGAAGTGCTACAAGCCTACAAGTAAAGGCACGAGAATGAAGGAAAGAAAAATGATAAAGCAAATTTCAGTTGCAAGTGAGAGGCAAGATGGGGATTAGGGTTAGATGGCATATTACAAATGCCAAATCAAAGGGATCTTAGTGTGACAAATGTCAAGTAGAGATTAAATCTGAGTTTTGTTCTCCTCTATTTTATGTAATCTCTTCTTCATTTGTTAAGGTCTTGAGTTTTGGGAAGGCTTTTAGCTTGTGGGTTTTTGGCCATAGAAGAGGCTATGTACAAGATATTGTTGAATGCAAATGGTGAAGGTCTCTGTTTATTAGTCATTACTTGGTAGTGCCTTTGTATTTTGAAACCATGGCATATATGAATATAATCTATTATGTAATTTTCTCCAATTGTGAGTGATAATATGCTTTAAATTGTGTAATCAAAGGTTATATCAGTTTTTCAAGCACATTTGTTGTTTTGAATTAGTTTATTGGTTTGCTGTTTGTCCAAAGGATAGAGTAAAAGCTTGCCATGAATTAATGGGTATGCTATCATTTAAGTATGTTGCATAATAGGCTTGCTCAGGTCTGATTATCATAAGGTGATAATCTAGCAGAAGACCATCAAAATATGTTTGTTTCTATCATATACAATGCTTAACATGTGACTTTGTAGCCCAAGGCAAGCAATGGTCTTGCATAGTTTTTTTTTTTTTTCTCATCCTTAGAAACAATCTTCAAATTTAAAAACGATTTCCCTGGTTTAATTAGTTTAGATTTATTTTATGTCTCAACTTCATGCCTGTAATGAAATGAGAACAAGGGGTATACCATTATTTGAGGCAGCCATACACACTCTTGTTGTATTGTATGAAGTTTATCTGGTTTACACTATGTTGCACCATAAGTTGAATATCTGCATCCAATGTCACATAGAATCACTTTCCTAGGTTCTGCAGAGCCTGAAGTGCAAGGGAGAAATGTTAGTGTTTGTAGCTTAGGGAGATATTTTCTCCTAAGTTAATATAATGATTATTAAGGCAAGTCAGCCTTATTACAAAAACATATTTTACATTTGCTATTTATTAGAAAGGCCGACCTAGATGAAGGGTCGCCTAGGCTGGTATATATTCAAGGTGATGTTATTTCATTCAATCAATCAATTCATTCTCATCTTCATTTGCACCTTCAAGAAGCAGATCAGATTGCAAGGAGTTTTATACTTAGTTGTATTAAGAAGAGATTCTCATTATTTATTGTATCAAGTTCGCCCTTGAGAAGGGTTTGATTGTAAAGTAGATTTCTGCTCTTATTCATCTGATGTATATATATATATGAGATATATTTTTTTGCTGGGTTTTTCTCCCTCAAGTAGGAGGGTTTTCCCAGGGTAAATTGCTGTGTTTATTGTTCATGTGTTGAGTTTTTCTGCTTATTGCATTTCTGATCTAAACACTAACATGGTATCAAAGCGGGTTCTAGAGATCCGATTAGATTTAATTAAGCAGATTCTCCATGAAGTTCATTTTGGAAAGCAATGAATTATCGGCAGCAGGTAATTGAACAATCGTATTTCAAAGAGTCGCTTCATTGTGGATATCCGTGAGTTTTCAATCAATTCGGAATTGTGAAGTGTGGACGGGGTCAATTCTTGAAACCACAAGGAAAACATTTGGAAATCAAGTCGATGCTTAAGCTTGTATTAATTTGGGCGCACAAATTGATCTTCACTAACATTGACGCCATTCATGATGTTATCGTGCATATTGACAAATAATATCGGTGAAAGATTATTCTATTTCACCACTTGTCGTTGAGTCATTGAAAGGGAGACGATGTGTATGTTATTGCTATCATTATCTCTTTATCTTGGGTGTCGGCTGTATGATGCCGTGAGAGTTTTTCGGGCATTTGTTGCTTGTAAAAATGTGCTTTATAAGAAAGATGTAATCGCATGTATGTCTTTGTCGCTGGTAACAGAAACGCTTGAGCATTTTATTTCGGGTTGTTCTTTGAGTGAAGTGTGATTCTTTGTTTGGTGGATTATGCAATTCGAATGTGATAGAAATATATTGTGATGTCATTATTTTGAAGGATATAGCAAATCATGAATTTGGTGGATGCGCTCATAAATTGTAAAGCATGAATAGTCTGCATTCAGTGTGTATGGCTCAGTGTAAGAGATGTTTTTTTGACAAAGATGGGCCATGTATGCGACTTGAGTGGGTGCTCATGTCGATTGTATGATTGTTCGAATGTCTGGACAGAGAAATGTGTATTGATGGACTGTACTGTAAGCAGTGTAGATGTTACATTGTCTACATACTTTGAGAACGGTTTTTTTAATGTATTAGCCATGAGAGATATTTTGTGCCTGTGTGTTGAGTAAAGAAAAGTGTTTGAATGAGAGAGTATGGAGACATGTCTTTCTTTGTGGGTGTTGATGTCGCTTAAGGAAGTGAGTGTGATTTTTCTGTTTATGGCTATGTAGATTTGAAGTGGTTTGATAACAGTTTACAATAGAAGTATTTTATCTTCAGCAGTACATCATCGGGCGAAGATGATGGTTGTCAGGAAGAGTAAAATGGCTGCAACAAAATCAATAAAGAGATAAGTATTTTATGCTTGTATCCTTGAATAATGTTCATGAATTTTATGTAGTTATCAATTCATGCAATAACATTGGGAATAGTGAATCATGTATGCATTGTTATTTCTCTTTGAGAGAGTTTAATTCTATGAACTATTAGTAGTCTCTCTAAAATGCTTCTAGGACGGATCGAGGAGTAAAAGGATGATGAGAGATTGCATAAGGAATTCAAAGAGAGGAAGAGCTTGAGGCATCCTGTGAGGAAGTCACGTAGGTTGAAGAATGAAGATATAGCTTGCAGCCATGAGACCGAGTTGGTGGCTGGAGACATCTCTCAAAGAGGAAGAACCCATACAGATTGTCATTGTGATCAGTTTCTTTGAAGAGGAGGAATTAACATTCAGAGGGAGTTTGACACACCAATAGAGGCAACCTTGGACGAGGAGGTCAGGAGGTTGATGCAAGAACTTGGAGCTTCAGAGGGAGTCACATCATCATGAAGATTTGTTGCAATGTATATTTCTTTGTGACGGAGAAGTATGAGGTGAAAGCCCTTGTAATGTATAATTTTCTATGACGGAGAAGTATGAGGTGAAAGCCCTTGCAGTGTATATTTCTCTGTGACGGAGAAGTATGAGGTGAAAGCCCTTGTAGTGTATATTTCTCTATGACGGAGAAATATGAGGTGAAAGCCCTTGTAGTGTATATTTCTCTGTGACGGAGAAGTATGAGGTGAAAGCCCTTGTAGTGTATATTTCTCTAAGACGAAGAAATATGAGGTGCGAGCCCTTGTTGATCTCTAAGATGAGACGTCATGTTGAGAGACTCCATGACGACATCACGTTGAGAGACTCCGTGATGGACCCTTTGTACTTGTGTTTTTCCACACATGGGAGTAGACATGGTGGACGTCATGTTGAGAGACTCCATGACGACATCACGTTGAGAGACTCCGTGATGGACACTTGTATGTGTGTTTCTTTCCACACATGGGAGTAGAAATGGTGGATGTCATGTTGAGAGACTCCATGATAGCATCACATTGAGAGACTCCGTGATGAACCTTTGAGCTTTCCACAAATGGGTATAGCCATTGTGGGCGTCATGTTGAGAGACTCCATGACGTAGATATCTAGAAAATATCTCCCTAGCTAAGAGGGAGTGCTAGTGTTTGTAGCTTAGGGAGATATTTTCTCCTAAGTTAATATAATGATTATTAAGGCAAGTCAGCCTTATTACAAAATCATATTTTACATTTGCTATTTATCAAAAAGGCCGACCTAGATGAAGGGTCGCCTAGGTTGGTATATATTCAAGGTGATGTTATTTCATTCAATCAACCAATTCATTCTCATCTTCATTCGCACCTTCAAGAAGTAGTTTGATCTTCCAAGAGCAGATGGCCATCCTTGAGAAGCAGATCAGATTGCAAGGAGTTTTATACTTAGTTGTATTAAGAAGAGATTCTCATCATTTATTGTATCAAGTTCGCCCTTGAGAAGGGTTTGATTGTAAAGCAGATTTCTGCTCTTATTCATCTGATGTATATATATATCAGATTTTTTTGCTGGGTTTTTCTCCCTCAAGTAGGAGGGTTTTCCTCGGGTAAACTGCTGTGTTTATTGTTCATGTGTTGAGTTTTTCTGCTTATTGCATTTCTGATCTAAACTCTAACAAGAAAATTGTGAAATCCATCTCCCGTTTGTTGGCCACTAATCTTGAAATTTTTAAGCATAAGGATTGGCTATCTTTTAGAGGATTTTCAAGGTTCATCTGGAAAAAACACCAACAACGTACATATTTACTTGCTGATGATGAGATTATACCGAAATTTTTTCAAATAGTTGAGCCATCTTATATTGATTAACTTTAGGTATCTCACTAAACCAAAGCATCTAAGTGGATTTTATTTACATTTGATGTTTTGACAACATGCTATCCCAAGCCTCACACTGCTTTTGCCACAAATAGTGTCTCCTACATAGTCAAAGATGCTTTGAAGAAGAGAATATGCAGTGTACAAATAAAGGTCTTGGGCTAATATTCCTAGGAATCTAGTGACCTTGTAATCTTATGTCATTTGTATGTCTCCACATTCCTTGGAATGTGTTCTAGGGGACATGAGAGAAATCTATTAAATTTTGGCAATGTTGTAATTCTATTTTAAAAAGAGGATTTAATTTCGGTGGAGGTTACACATCAAAATTGGATAAGGCATCTTTCCTAGGCGTCCATAATGGAAGTTGGAAGGTCTTGGATGGGGCGTCCCAAATTGGAGAAGAAAAGGTGTTCGTTGGTGTTCCATTAGGGAGTGGAAAGGTCATTAGAGCATCTGAAAAGTCAAGAGTTGGATAGGCTATGGGCTAGGCACCCATGTGGGAGTCTTGTAATTCCATTTAATATTTTATTATGTCTTTTGGCTGTCCATGAAGACGGGAGTGGGTTTTTGCAAGTGGTTTTGTACCTCTTGTTTTGGTTTACCATTTGTGGTTTTACCTCCCACAATTTCTATAAATTGGAGCCATGAAATGGTAGTTTCATGTTGAGTTTTTGCAGGTGATAGAGCGCTGCCGGATCAATTAGAGATTAGTAGTGAAGTGTATTATTGTGTACTCCCATTCGAAGATTAATAATATACTTGCCCTCCTTCTTGTGTGGAGTTTTTTCCCAAAAGGGTTTCTCCATGTAAATTTGGTGTCACATTTTGTTTGCTGATTTTTATATTGTGATGTATGTTGCAATCACATGTTTAAATCTGATTTTGTAATCTGAATTTACTTGTATAAGTTCATATTGTAGTTTTCCTTCACCTTGTTTTCAACATTTGGTATCAGAGCTAATGGTTATCTTGGGAAGGGGACACCTTTCTCTTAAGTGTTGGAGGCTTTTTTGGCTGTAGTGGGAGCTTTTGTCTTGTGGTATATTGCAGATTTTTGAAGAGGATTGTTTACCATGGCTTCTACCTCTCGCTAGGATACTTAGAAATTTAATGGCACAACCTACAAGATGTGGATACTGAGAAATTTAATGGCACAACCTACAAGATGTGGAAATTGAAGATGGAGGATTTCCTTGAAGAGAGAGATTAGTGGTTGCCAGTTTCACAAGAGAGTAAACCAGCTGCAATGTCTAATGAAGATTGGAAGAAGTTAGACAAGAAGGCACAAGGAACCATATGGTTGTGTCTCATGGATTCCGTCTTTTTGAATGTCTCCATAGAATACATTGCATACAAGTTGTGGAAGAGGATAGGTGACATTTATCAAACTAAAAGTTTGTCTAACAAGTTATATCTCAAAATACGGTTATATTCATTAAAAATGAATAATGGCAATTCTATTGCAGACCATTTAAATGCTTTTACTTTGATTAACTACATACAAGTTGTGGAAGAGGATAGGTGATTTATCAAACTAAAAGTTTGTCTAACAAGTCATATCTCAAAAGACGGTTATATTCATTAAAAATGAAAGATCGTGATTCTATTGTAGACCATTTAAATGCTTTTAATCTGATTATAAGTCAGCTTGCATCAATAGATGCTAAATTAGAAGATGCAGATAATGTATCTTGTTTCTTTGTTCTTTGCCCGAATCTTGGGAAAATCTAATTGTTGCCATAAGTAGTGGTAATGCAAAGCCAAAGATGGACAACATGATTTCCATACTTCTATTAGAGGAGATGAGGAGAAAGTCTATGAATGTTGGCTCCCAAGATGCCTTGCATGTGCAAGGAAGGTCCAAAGAGAAAGGGCGTAAAGGGATAAAAAGTGGGATAAGTCTATAAAGGGAGGGATAAGAGCAAAGTTTTGGAACTGTGGCAAAAGAGGGCATATGAAGGAGTGTAAGAACAAGAAAAAGAATGATGATTCCTCCACAAAAAGGTCCTCTGATGATGATTCTGATGCTTTGTTTATTTCAGCTAACTCTATTAGTAGTGATGCTTGGCTTATTGATTCAAGTTGCTCCTACCATATGACTCCTCACAAGGAGTGGTTTACTACTTACAAAGTATATGATGGGGGAGATGTTTTCCTTGGTGATAACAACACTAAGAAGATTGTTGGTAAGGGAAAGGTAAAGTTGTGTTTCAATGATGGGAGGATTGAATCTCTTGATGATGTTTTGCATATTCTAGGACTTCTAAGAAATTTACTTTCAGTATCCAAGTTGAATGATTTTGGAATGCATGTGACATTTGATTAGTCTGGTTGCAGGTTGGTAAGAGGGAGTTTGGTGATAGCTAAAGGATCTTAGATAGGGACTACGATGTTGATTGCTTAGTTATGTTTTTCTCAGTTTTGTAGTTTTTGTTACCCCTAGTTCTTTTTAATTGTCTTGGAACTTTTTATTGTTTGATAGATAGGGTGTGCTACATTAATTTTGTTCAATGTTCTGTACTTTTCATTTATGGCTACAGTTCGCATGAACTAATCTCACATGCATTTAGAGCTTATATTAGTTGTCCATGCTCTTTGCGTTCAATTGTTTAAATACCATTCTATACTTTCTTTCTTATTTCTTCCTGCATGCAGTTATACCTCATTCTAATATGTAGGCAGGTGCTTTCCTTTTCATTAGATGTGCAGAAACAATATTTATATCAACTAGAAAAGTTTGAAATGCTCTTTTTTTCAGAATAATAAGGTCCAACCTTATTTTTGTTTTTCACTTGTAATTATTGTTATAGAAGAAGCTTAGAAATGGTTCTTGAAAAGGATGTTTCATCTAGGTACACTATAGCAAGCTTACAGGTCTGATTTGGAGGGTGCATAATAGTAAAATTCTGTCTTTACATTTTTTGATACTTCTTGGTTGCATGTTACTGGGATTCGAAGTTTACATATTGGGATTTTCGCTTTTGACTGCAGGTTGATAAGAATGTGGGAAGTGATGTTAGAGTGTCATCAAACTCAGTATCATATTATTATGGAAACAAATACTTTGAGCCATCCAGCTGTTAGTGGCAAATTTAGTGAATCACATCAGCAGGCAACTGTTCGTCTTGAAAGTGAGCTACAGAACTGGCACTCGAGTTTTAATTATTGGATAGGTGCTCAAAAGGCTTATGTCCATGCCCTGCACGGATGGTTTCAGAAATGCCTCTTGGAAGAGGTCCCTGACCCCTCTACAAGGAGAAGAGCAGTCACCTCGTCACCCCGCAGACTTGGTGCTCCACTTGTAATTATAATATGTACTGATTGGTCTCGAGCATTTGAAACGCCGAAGGGTGCTTCCAAGAAAGAAGCCAGTACTGACTACAGTGCTTCCAAGAAAGAAACCAGTGCTGACAACAGTGAGCTAGAAACAACTGTGAATGGAGTTCTTACTAGTATTAAAATCTTAGCTGGACATGTGCGAGATGTTTGTCTACAACAAGATGAGCATGAGAACCAGAAAAAGAAGGCTGCAAAAGATCTTGGCAGAAAGGTAGCAGAGAGTAGAAAAGCAGAAGAATATAAGGGGGAGTATCATAAGGTGATGCTGGAATCTAATGATGCGTTCTTCAATACATTACAGACATGTTTGAAAGATATATTTTCATCTTTGACAAAATTTGCTTCAGTTTACACAGACAGCTTACGTAATGCCACAAGTGAGAGGAAGGGCCCCTATCCATATACAAACAGTAGGTCGTATAGCTAGATATCTAATGGTTCAAGGCATGCCATTTATATATGAACAGTATATTTTTGGTTCACAGGGGAGTATTTGCTATTTAAAATCTGTAAATTTCTGGAGTTTCCTTTGTGGAAACGTGGAGTATACCTAAAAATTTGTTTTATTGAGTATTCGGTTATCTAGCACACAGCAATGGGGGAACAATGTGTTTGGTAAGACATGGCACAAAATGATTCTTTGAACTGTGTAAAATTATGTCTGAGGATATTTGTTTTCAAAAAGGTGAGAATCTGGGTTAGGATCCATGGTTTTGCAGAATTTCTACTAGTCTTTGTACAATAGATAGATTCAAGGGGCCTTAAGATACATGCCTTTGTATCTAATGCAGGAGTGATTTTGCTGTTTGGACAGTGAAATCTAGGAATCGTCCTACAAAGCAGGTTTTGAGTGAATCTAGTGAAAAACTTTAAAGCCTGTGAGGGATGTGCTAGTGTTATATACGTATGTTCTAAACCTCTGAAAAATATATATTTTGGAATAAAGTAGCAGGTAGGAGAGATTTGAAGACCTGCTTGGTATTTGGTGTAAGTAAAGCCACCAATGCTGCGACATCATAAGTAGAATCTTCTCTGTGTGAGCTATATTCAGCCCACAAATTCTCTACTGTAATAATAATCATTCTACTCATTGTGTTTGACTCTCTCTGTCCATGTTTTTAAAATAATGTTCACTTTAGTGAAAATTGATACTGCTTTTCTCTGTAAGTGTGATGTCCATATTGAGCCTGGAAATGATTCTAACTGGCAGACGGAAGCAAACTATGCTGTACTAGTGCTTGATTTAGACACAATTATTGAACTGAAATGTATTTGGAAGGTCATTTTGAAAGGTCTTTATTAATAATCATTCTAGTCATTGTATCTGGTTCGCTCTGCCCATATAAAAAATAATAATTTTCACGGTTTCACCTTAATGAAAATTGATACTGCCTTTCTCTGTAAATGTGACGTCTATATTGAGCCTGGAAAGGATTCTAATTGGCAGAAAGAAGCAGACTATGCTGTAATACTTCTGCTGATTTTAGACACAATTGTTCAAGCTGAAATGCATTTGGAAGGTCATTTTAGAACTCCTTTCTTAATTATCAAACGTTTCAATAGTTCAAAGATCATTTTTTCCATGTTCAAATAAGGTGATAGGTGGACTGATAAGCAGCAGCTCCAGTCTCCGAACCCTAAAATGTTGCCAGTTATAAAAACTACTCCTTTGGAACCGTTTGATTGTTAAGGGCGATTTTATAATTTATATAGCAGTTGTGTAAGCTCTTTCATGTTATATGGCTTACAAAATTAATTTAATGATATTAAATTTTTACAATCCATGTTAATTATTATGAAATGTTTTCTGGATTCGATTGTGTATAATTTTTTGCATCAACATTTCGGATTACATTCCTTGATCCATCATGAGGATGAGAGCCGACAGCATAAGGATTGTGTATAATTTTTTATATTATTTTTTTTTATGCTCTGGGCTCTCATTGTGATGATGGAATCATGGAGTGTGATCCGAAACGTTGATGCACAAAATTATACACAATCAAATCCAGAAACCATTTAATAAAATTAATTTATCTACGATATTTAGTAAAATACAGCACAAACACTTGCATTGTATGGCAAGTGCCAAATTTTGAATATATTCCTCGATTATTTTGTGTATTGTGATGTCTGAAGATGCTGATATAAAAGGTGATGAACAAATCAGGCCATTGGAACCTTCAGTAAACACCTTAAAATGAAAACCCACTACTATTGCACAAAGCATATTGGATCATGCGTACTATTTTCTGCCTAAATTTGAGCAGCTTGTAAATTTTTAATTATGAGAAAAAAAAAAATTGGAATCTTTCTTTATTTTAATGGAGTAACTATTTTTTAGGAATTGAAAATAGATTGTGGAAAAAAAGGTGCTGAAAATAATGACAAAAATGTGAGTGGCTCTACAAATTTATTTCCTTTTTTTTGAACATTTGCTTTGAAGTTTTCCTTCCAAATTTTACCTGCGCAAATTGTTATTAATACTTTTCATGTTATTATCCTTTGTGTTCAAAATTTTGTTTTCTTATAAAAAAATAAGACAACTAAATAAGGTTATCTTAAATTTTACTTTTTAAAACTATATGTATGCTAATATGTTATAGAGTACGTTATTGTGCATGTGTGTGTATGGATGCCATGTGTTACAAATTCTAGTTGCATGTGGCTAGATTAAACAATCAATAATAAGTGCTAAATAATAGAATGAAATAAACTTAGACAAATCTATATTTTTTCATATTATCTGATTTTAAAATATTTGCATGCAGTTTTAAAACATAAAGCAATGAAAATGAAAAATCAAAGTTGCCATCAAATTGGCAAAAAAACTTGTCTTTTACCATTAAACGACAACTAAACCTTGTTTTCTCAGACTGAAGTTTAGTTTTTGCAGGTGTGAGATTTGTTAAAGGTTCAAATCTCACACTATATGTAATCTATTGGCTAATAATATAATATAATATAATATACTAGCATATACACCTTATATATATAATCTATATAATATACGCGGAGAGATCATTTTCGAAGCGTATTTTTTTAAATTAAAAAAAAAAGCCTCGAAAATGATATCTCTCGGTGTATATTATATAGATTATATATATAAGGTGTATATCTTTGCTAGTTGCTTTCTTTTCTTCATTTTTTCATATCTATCATATGTGAAGGGTGGCATAATTCGTAGTCCTTTGAAAGACTTTACACGTGGAATTGCTACAAATGTCAAATCGGGTCTTTAAATGAGTCCTATATCAACTGTAGCTTTTTGGAGTGTCAATCCTTGTGACTTGTGTATTGTCAAAGACCAAGCTAATCGTAATGTTATCTGTTTTGTGCTTTCCCTTTGAATTGGTGCCATTGGTATTGTATGTGGGTGGTGATCATCGAACGGTATTCTAGAGTAGCTATCAAACTCAACAAGTACATATGATGGTGGTTGCGGTGGTGCAGTGCCAGGTGAATATACAATATTTCGTATAGATCCAAGTGCTCCATTTACAAGGCCTGCTTCTATCCATAAGTTTGATGTTAACATTACTCTTGCATTATTACCGAGTAACAATTCCATGTCAAGTTCATCATTCCCACCTCCTTCAATGGCACTTAGGCTTCCGACTTTTATGGCAACGCTTTGTGCAACATGATTTGACAATGTATATAATTTTCTTCTATTATGGTTGTGTACATTTTCATTTGTTGAGAACAAATGAACACTGATTTCAAATTCTTCTTTCTCTGATGCATTGATTCTTGCATTTGTTCTTGACATAAGCAACATTCAATTGTCGATTGTGGGATTTGCATCCTTAATGTTTGTCAGAATTTGACGAAATCTTTGTTCTTTGTTCTATCCATCTTGTCGAAAAACATGACTTAATGTAATGACCATTTTGAATTCTTCCCATAGTAGCTTTGCTCGTCTTTTGCTTTCATATGAAGCCCTGTCATTTACTGGAGGTAATTGTGCCAAGTTTCCAACTAAAATCATAGATATGCTTGAATGTAAATTTTTTAATCAAGCAATAAAAGAATTGAATAAAAAATATTCTAATGTAAAGTTATCAAAGTTAGCAATTTCAATCTAGATCTCACCTCCAAAGCTTTGGTTACCATTTTGTGGGAATGCTTGTCGAAGCCTGAAATCTATGTTTTCAAGCAACCTCTCTCCAAGGAAACTCATTTCATCTATCAATATGTATTTGACATGTGATATTTCTTCTTGGAAAGTCGTAAGTCTTGTCCCTTCTAGTTCATTGAAATCTCTTATTGGAATTCTTAGCTTTGAATGAATGGTCGAAGCACCAATGTTGAATGCTGCAACTCTAGTAGGCTCGAGTAGAAGTAGAGGAGATTGTTGGGGAGAAGACAAATTTTCAAGTGCTTGAGTAATGTCACCAATCACATAAGACTTACCTGTTCCTGCAGTGCCTTGAATTATCATGTAGAGGGGTATTTTGTTTTCATTTGATTGGTAATGTGACGTGATAATGAAGACCACTTTTTGTTGTTGCTTGCTGAGATTTGTGCAGTCAACACATTGTGGAATATCATCATGAATGAGGCAACCATGAACTTTCATATAGTTGATGAAATTTGTTGCCTCATTTGTATAATCCCGACCCTTGAATCCATGACACCAATCTGTCTGTCTATCTATATCTCTTCTACCCAACATATCTATCTCTGAAACTTGCAATATTTGGCCACAATGAAGTTGAGATATAATTTCCCATTCATGTTCTATTGTGGGTCGTTCACCATTATCATTTGTTTTTGAATCAGAGTCACTAAGGATGTCATTATCTTTAGGAGGTGATGTTCGTTGTAGATGCCATGGATGATAGTTGAAGTTGTCCCACTTTTTCACTATCGAGTCATTGTCATGGCCAATATCCCTTTGAATGTCTCGAAATGGTTTGTAAAGTATCAACTCAGAAAAACAAAAATCTATCCATTTTTTTGAGTCACGTGCTGGGATCGAATAAAACCTAGGAAACACTCTTACCACAACAACATTTTCTCTTATATTCCATTTGTTTTCTCCTTTTCTTTTTCGATTATATATCCATGATTTTGCCACATCAATAAGTGATACAACTTCCATACTGAAAGGCCTATTCTTGTATGCATCAATAAATGTTATGGTTTGTTCTTCATTGATATCTTCATTATTTAAAACCACACGTTTGAAGACTTCATTTGACACATTTAAGTTGACAAACCTTCTACTGCTCTCTGCTAGCGGAAGTTCCAAGAGCATGTGGCTTGTTTCTTGTGCTCCATCCATTTCAATTATTGTTTCGGTGAGAAGCCTCTTATAAGCTCTTGTCGCTAGTTCTTCAGGGTTCTCAATGTTTACTAGACACATCAACATTTGGTGGTATGTTTCAGAGCTCTTTTCTGCTTTGGCTGCATTCTTTGCAATGTATTTAACTACATGTTTGGATAGAACAAGTTGCCAATCAATATTTGCTCTCCATAACTGGAGTATGTATCGATTGTGGCTATTCAACCTATCATCATTTCTTAATGGTGCAAATCTTTTTTCACCACTTTGTATATCATCATATACTTTTGAATGCTCTGTGTTTAATGGCCATGGAGCGTTATACCTTTAAAAGAAATAAAAAATAATATATTTTAAATTTAGTACTTAACTACAATAGTAAATTATGTACAACAATTCTCTAAAAAATATATAACAATATATTTACCTACAGACAAGTTTTCCTGCCCTTTTCCTTAGACATGCACCCTCTTTACAGATCATGTGTCTTTCAACAGTGTTAAGTATCTCTTCATAGTCAATTGATAAATCTATGTCTGTGGGCTACCTAGTGTTCCTTAGGCATGGATGTTGAGAAAAAATATGGAATGCCTACATTTTATAACACAGTGTGTAATTTGATCATTATTTTTTAAAATAATTATATATACATTAGATCAAGCATATAATTTTAAATTATTCTAAACATACCTGTATGTTCCGTTGATGCATATCTTGTCTAGAATTCCATAACTATAGTGTAAATAAGTTTCAACATTCTTCATTGATCTCATTTCTCCCAATCAATTTTGGTCCATATCCGTGCCCCTTGATCCATATGAATCCATGAACATGTGGGTGAACCTCTATGTTGCTGTTCTGTTCCGTTGATCCTTTCTATGAACAATAATAAGGGGGGAAATCTTTAATAGGATGTGGTAGTTTTTTTGACACTTTTTCAATATTCTGGGGAAAGCTTATTGTGTGACCTTTGTATTTAAATTGTCCCCTAGTTGCATGTGTCACTTGCAAGATAGGGATGACTCGTGCTATCAACATTTCTTCCACCTGTGTGAGGTTTACAAGTTCAATCGATTGGGGATCGAGATCCATATTGTTGGCATTTGAAAATCTATTATTCCCTTTTTCCTGTCTACACCTATTGCAAACTAGACCTTGTGGCATGCGAAATACTTTTATTCCAACGTAGCATTCTTGGCAGATATAGCACGTTGTTGGCAAAACCAACTTATCTATTCATTGACGAAATACCATTTGAATTCTTTTAAAATCACTAGCAAGCAATCCATTCGGGTTTTCAAAGTAATCTTCATCTAATTCTGATGCAAAATGCAATTGTCGATTTGAAGTTGGAGGGGTTTCTGCAACATAATCTATTGATCTAGAAGCTTCTTCGTCGATATTAATTTGAATATTTTTCTCATTTACATTTCCTCGGCTCTCCTCTAGTTGTGGATTGATTTCTTCTCTTTGCTCATGTTCAGAATGAGGTTGTTGCCCAGATGTTCGTTGTCGTGTATTTCTATTAAGATTTTTGATATTTGGTTCACCTTCCTGTCTTTCCTATCTTTGTGAATTGGGTTGTTCTGCACTTGTCTGATCACCAACGTTATGGTTTCTATTTTCTTGTTGCCTGCTTTCAACTTGCAATTGCTTTGTAGTCACATCAGATTTTCTTCGTGCATATCTTTCCCAGTTTGCATCGTTTCATTTTTTTTTACGTGCTTCCTTCTCTACATCAGTCATTTGTTCCTTTTGTTGTCTTCGATAGTCACAATGATATTTCCTTTAGTATTATTTTCTTTGTTCTTCAGATTCAAAATTCTTCTTAGGTTGACCCATTGCTATAATACTACATATAATAGTTTAAATTATGGCAGAATATAATTAAAAAATTATGTATATATATGTTGTCAATTTCAAAACAAAAGTTTCCAATATTTTTAATTTATTAAACATAATTATTTTATAAATAAATTGGGCTATTATAAAGCTTGGTATTATAATTATAATTTTAAATACCCTAACCCAAACTAAATTTCTAACTGATAGTGTAAACCCTAATCATAATTTCATCTTCAATCCAATCCATAAGTACTATAACTATAAACCTAAATGTAAACCCTATGGAATCCTAGAGACATTGTAATATAGTAAGTGATATAATGAAACTTGAACTTTATAACAAATTAGATAGAATTGAGCAATCTAAAAAATTTATTGAAATTCATTAAAATGCAATAACATAACGAAATTATGGAACTTGAACTTTATAACAAATTAGATAGAATTGAGCAATATGAAGACTTTATTGAAATTCATTAAAATGTGATAACATAAGAAGCATTCTTTTCTTTTGTATACATATTAAAAAGTTTAACCATGAATATTATGCCCAGGTGCATAATATGCATAGTATCCTAACTAGCAAATGAAATTATCTACATGCACCATCACACAATGCACAAGATATTCCATTAAATGATTCATTGTGTAACAATATCTCCTCTTGATGCTATCGGCATGCTAGCTAGCTGCATAACCAGCTCCCATAACTCAATAATTCAAGATGAAGTGTAGCTATTTTAAACTACTTTACGTCATTCTCCAACATCAAGACTCCAATCGAATTAATACATAGTTAAATCTATTATTTCATGAACTTGGACAAGATTATCCATTACCTGTCAATAAAAAAAAACACACACACATATTAATATAATGAAATAATTTTAATATTAACTTTTTGAATATGTAAATCTAATCTTATAAAAATATTAAATTTAAATATTGAAATACATTTGAATGAAATTTAATTTAAAATAATATTTTAAAATTATTAAAACTTAATTAAAAAAGAAATTTAAAAAATTCAAAACTGAAAATATTATTTAAAAAATTTAAAATTGATAAAGCCTTTTCAACATGCCCTCAAATCACGAAAAAAAAAAAAAAAACATTTTTACAATAACATTAAATAATTCACACAGATTAAATACTCATCCTAATCAAGACTTAACATAAAAAATGAAAAGCATGACATTTGATCCACACCATAAAAATAAGTTTTCTTATTTTTTAAACATAACAAAATGAATAAGAAAGATAAAATAAAATTAACAAAGATGTTAATAAATTTAATATGAATAATTAAAATGAAATATAAAAAACTTTATAAAGACTCTTATAAAGTACACGTGAAAAAGATAAGGATTTTTTTAAAAAGTAAATACTTTTAGAATGAAGTGGCAAAATTAGTTAAAAGAAAAGCTTTTTCTTTAGAAACTTTAAGATAAAAAAAAGAAACAAACTCCAAAAGCTACATGATCAGCTGTGCTTTAAAAAAAGACTCGTGCTTGCGATGATCAACTGCTTTCAAAACCCGTAATTGCAAATTAAGAGCAAGAATTGTGCTCGAAATTTTTTGCTTGGAATTGTAACAATGGAGTACATGTATTTATATTAATTTCTTGTAAAATCAAAGATTTAAAAACTCACAGATTTTATTATTTTTTGATTTTTTGTTTTAGATTTTAAAAATTATTTAAATATTTGATTTTTAGTTTTGAATTTAGAAATTATTTAAATATTTTATTTTTCTCATAGATTAGAAATTGACAACTTTATTAAAAATAAAAGATAAGCTATATATGATTTAAATCTTTGATTTTTGTTTTAGATTTTAAAAATTATTTAAATATTTGATTTTTGTTAAGAATTTAGAAATTATTTTAATCTATTATTTTTTCACTGATTAAAAGATAAGATATATATTATTTAAATATTTGATTTTTGTTTTTATTTGAAAAATTATTTTAATATTTGTTTTTTGGTTTTCAATTTAGAAATGATTTAAATTTTTTATTTTTGCTATAGAATAAAAGATAATATAACATATTTTTTTATTCATTCATTTTAGAAACTTAACAGAGATCAAGGGTCTAATGGTTGAAGGAGGGTGACATGAACTCTTCCTTTTTCCATAGGATGACCAACAGACATAAGAAGAGGAATACTATCAAGTGTTTGGTGAATGAAGTTAATCAGGAAGTCAAGGAGGCTGACAAAATTGGTGAGGTTGTTGAACAATATTATAGAAAAATCTACTCTGATACTGGTATTTCCCCCTCCAATGAGCTTCAAGCGAGGCTCCTGGGACACCTCTCGCATGGTATTAGTGAGCACAATAATCTCCAACTTTGTGCCCCTATGACCGAGGAAGAGGTTCGAACTACGGTGTTTGCTATGGGAGCCTATAAAGCTCAAGGACCGGATGGTTTCCCCCCAGCTTTCTTTCAAGAATATTGGGACATTGTCAGCTACGATGTTACCATGGCTGTTAAAGATTTTTTTAGGACTAGTAAATTGCTAAAGAAATTAAACAATACTTTTATTGTGCTAGTTCCTAAAGTGCAAGATCCTAAGCACATGACTGACTTCAGACCTATAAGTCTTTGTAACACTATTTACAAGATTTTCTCCAAAGTCCTTGTTAACCGATTGAAGCCTTTATTAGACAAAATTATCAGTAGATATCAGAATGGGTTCGTGCCAGGAAGACAAATCCTGGATGTTGCTATTATGACTCATGAAATAATTCATTCTATGGAGAAAAGTAAGAACCAAGGTATGGCTTTTAAACTTGATATTTCCAAAGCCTATGATAGGGTTAGATGGAAGTTTTTGTATTCAAGTCCTTGCTAAGTTTGGTTTTAATGATAGAGTGATTGGGATCATTAGAGAAATGTGTGGAATCTGTTCAGTATTTGGTGCTGGTCAATGGGATCCCCCGGGGTTTCTTTAAGGCAGGAAAAGGGCTTAGATAGGGGGACCCCCTTTCTCCCTACCTATTCATTATGTTGGCTGAGGTTCTAGGTAGGAACTTTCTATCCTTGCGCAACTTAGGGAAAAATTAGGGGATTAAAGCTGCCTCCTCCCTTCCCCCCTCTGTTCTCCAACAGTTTGTTGATGATACGTTTCTTTTTGGAAAGTCCTCTGTGATTGAGGCCAAAGAATGGAAAGGCCTCCTTCAGGACTATGCTTATGTTTCTGGTCAATGTATAAATTATAACAAAAGCAGTGTCTATTTCTTCAACACTAGAGCTGATCTCCAAGCTAAGATTTTTATCCATCCTGGGTTGTCTTAGTACTTCTCTTCCAGGAGTCTACCTGGGCCTGCTGCTTACTGTTAAGGAGGTGTCACACAACTTTTGGAATAGTATCTTGGAGAGAATGCAAAAGAAGCTTTCTGGTTGGAAAGGCCAAATTCTTAGTAATGCTGGTAAACTCCAACTTCTTAAGGCCTCCCTTCAAGGAATTCCAATCTACTTTCTCTCTCTCTTTAGGATTTCAGGCTCAATGGCTTAAAAGTTGGAAAGAATTCAAAGATCATTTCTCTGGATGGGAGTAGAGGAGAAGAAAAGACTAGCCTTAGTGAATTGGGACACTGTTTATCACCCCAAATGTCAAGGGGGCCTGGGAATCAGGAAGATTACTAACTTGAACAAAACCCTTATTGCCAAGATTGGCTGGAGTCTAGTGTAGGAAAGGGCAAAATGGTGCAGAATAATGAAGGCTAAATACCTCAATCAGAGACATTTTTTTAGAGCTTTGGACTTGGTTGGTCTCCCTCCGGGCTCCAAAATTTGGAACAACATCCTTAAGAGTAGAACCCTTTTGATGGAAGGGGTCAGATGGAAAATTGGTAATGGGAGATCAATTAGGTTCTGGGAGGACAACTGGATTGGGAGCAGACCCCTTGTTGACAATCATTTTAATATATTGAGAGAACATGCTAAAGATCTCATTGGTACTTATATTACTAATTATACCTCACCCAGAGCTAGATGAAAAATTCTTAAGTTGTCTTTCTTACATTGGCCTAACCTTCTGCCAAAGGTAGCGGAGCTCCAAGAACTTTTGAATACAGTTAGACTCCCTCTATTTCCCAAGGAGGACAAATTTTTTTGGATAAAGAACCACTCTGGGGAGTTCATTGTTAAGTCGGCCTATCAATTGCTACTCAGGTTTGGTGGTGACGAGTAGTGCTGGAAGAAGGTGTGGATTCATCAGCTCATCCCTAAAATAAATTTCTTTTGGTGGACCTCTATCCATGGGAAAATTTTAACCATTGATAACCTTGTCAAAAGGGGCTTTCAATTCGCTAATTGGTGTACTCTTTGCAGAAGGGAAGAAGAAACCATCTCCCATCTTTTTATCCACTGCCAGTTTGCTGCCCAGGTCTGGAAGAATGTTTTACAAAGGTTGAACATCTCTTGGGTTTTTGATAAAGATATTCACCAATTCATCTTAAATTGGAAATGCCCCTCCAATCATCCATTAATCAAACTACTTTGGCAACTTATTCCAGCCCACATTTGCTGGTGCCTGTGGAAGGAAAGGAATTACAAGATTTTCAGAGAAACGGTGAACAATGTGGAAGGTCTGCTGATAATCCTTAATAAGCTTCTCCTGGATAACATTTCAACTTGCAAATGGAAGATGCCTAGTAACCCCCTAACTGCTTGGGATAGAAGCATAGCTACCATTTGGATTTTTCCTAGTGAGTTTTAGAGATTTGATAACTCCAAAATGATCATAAGGAAGCATACCAGGTGGAGAACCCCTAAGCCGCCCTGGGTTAAGCTTAATTTTGATCGGGCGGCTAGGGGAGGGACGACAACTGGAGGAGGTATTATCAGGGATCATACTAGCTGCCTATGTTGGGAGACTGAATGATCATACTAGCAACCAGGTTGAAAGCATGGATCTCCTTTGGGGTCTTAAGATTGCACTGTCACTCGGCGTCAAGACCATGGAAATCGAAGGTGACTCGATGCTAATTGTGGAAGCCACTAAAGGAAAGATGAAGGTGGGGTGGTCTCTAAAAGGTATTATGGAGGACATTTTCTCTCTCCTAAATGGTCTTCATGACTTTTCTATTCACCATGTCTTTAGAGAGGGGAATGTGACTGCTAACAACATGGCGACGACGGGTCTTGATATTGAAGGGCTTCGGTGTTGGCGAAAAGTGGATTTTTTTGCCACCCTCGGCCCTGGTGTGTTTAAAGGATGATCTCAAACATCTAAATGTTGAGTCTGAGAAGGTGCTTGCTTATTTTAGCTGGGCTCCTACTAACTTTGGTTAGTACTTTTGGCGGGAGCATGATTTTGAATATTTGGCTACTTTGTGAGGTGATGGATATCATGTGTTTGTCTGACGGTATGTATGGCCTCTTGAGCACCGATGTTATGGCGAATCTTTCTACCCCTACGGACCGGTGGAGTCATCATTTTTTGAACCTCCGAATTTTTTGTGTTGAACTTTTTAAGTTAGCGGATTTTATGAGATTTTTTGAGATGACTAAGTATTACGCCGATATCATGCCCTTACATGTTGTGGGAGATTCGCATGAGGGAGCTGCTACCTATGCATGGATTATGAGATGTGGCATTTATTGCCTTCATTTTTGACATTTTTGGTCACATTTCGCCGACCTTTTCCCTTTCGATGCTTCTAGATTTGTTTACTAGCTCTTGTGCCCTAGTTTTCCTGTTTTGGTGGCTGGTGACTTTGGTGTGGGCTCTATGGGTGGGGACAGAGTGTGTGTGGAGTTAGATAGGTGTGATGAGTGGAATGCGGATGCCACAGTTTGGCACATTTGCAAAGAAGGTGGAATTACGCAGTATATGGAGGCCATGATTGGTCACGATGAGGGCTTGTCTACTAAGTTTTTCACCTCTTGAAATGATGGTAGGGTTACCATCGGTGGCATTTCCTTTGAAGTCTTTGAGGAGGTTATTGCCAGAGTTACGGGGCTTCTAAATAGTGGTCAAACTTGGAAGAAAACTACAAAGGTGCCAAACTAGTTCTTTTGCAGTGGGGAGAAACCTGTCAAGTTGAGGGGTGGCTTTGACTGCGAGGCACTGCCAGAGCTGTGGGATAGAGTTTGTATGGTGATCATGAAGTACTTCACACTGGAAGGAAGGTATGGGGTCTACTACTATTACCACTTTAATTCCTAAACCACCTTCGGAATCACCAGCATATCTCCATTCCTTTTTTCCTGTTTCATGCTCTTGATAGCATTGTGGCGGAGTTCAATGAAGCCTCAATTTCTGGAAAAAATTATACTATCCTACACCAAGGCCTTATGTCTAGGCTCTATCATTTTCATATGGCCCTTTGCCCTGCTCGACCTATCACTGTGCAAGAAGTCCCATCTCTCCCTGCTCTTGATGAAACCTTGGTTTCCTCTACTCCCCCTTCTGCTAGCATTTTGGATACGCCGGGCTCGAGTAAGGAAAAATTCCTAAAAAACCCTGCGTTGAAAGCCCTTCCCCATGGCACATCCCTTGCCAAGAGCCTGGGGGATGCAGGTAAAAAAAAAAGCATCCTGCTCCCACCCCGCGACCTAAGGCTAAAGCCTCTAAGAAAACTAAATTCTGCCTTCATCAAATTGACTCTAACATCGAAATCACTGATGAAGCCAACACCCCCCATAGATCTCATAGACTGGTCCTTAAGTAGGACAAGGTGGGAAGTCTTAAGGAGGTCTCAAATGCGGATAATGAGAATGGGAGTGATAGTGAAAGCCAGGAGAAAAAGGTGGCAAGTGGGGATGACCAGTTTTTCTCGGTGAATAGCACATCCCATGTGTCTGAAAGCCTAAAGATGGGCCCTACCAATGCCAATGTGATGGAAATTAATCCTCGAGCCTCTATTACAGATAAGGGAAAATCCCCCTTGCAGGAAAATACCAATGAAAAAGAGCTGGCTTGGGAAGAAGTTGGCAAGCTGAAAGGGAGAATGGAGAGGCTGGAAAAAAAGGTTCAAGAGGTGTCACACTTTTCCCTGAAGGTCATGCACAGGTCGGCTACCAGTCTATGCTTGCTACAGAAGGACAAGTCTGCGGTTGATGGCAAAGATGATGCTGGTTTTAAGGAGCTGCTTGAGTTCCTCACAGCGGATTGGGCGACTGCTATTCAGGATAAACCTTGCAGGGAGGAAAAAAATTAGGCCTTTGGGTCTTTTTATTTTTATCAATTTCTCTATGACTGTTTATTTGTTAATGTTGTTTTTCTGGTTTGACCCCTGGGGGTCTTTGGACTCGTTTGCTACGTATCATGCTTGCATGATGGACTATGTTTATTTATTGTTTCTTTTTGGTTTTTGATGACTTTTTGTGGGTGATGGCTCGGTGTTCTCTGCTATCACTGTGTTGTTAATGTGCTTACTCTGGATGGCCTTTGGTGCCTTGTTATGATGGGACAACACCCTTGTTTTTACTTCTTTTTATATCAAAAACATTTAAAGAAAATGTTAATTAAAGAACTAATAGTATGATAATATTATGTTAATACTGTAGTCATTTTTTATTAATATGAATCTAATATTGATTCGAGTTTTAGAAAATCATTAATATTCTAATATAATGTTAATCGTTTCTATTATATTAATATTAATATATTATATTATAGTATTAATATTAGTATTATATTAGAAAATCATTTGATTTTTTTTACAAAATCATTAATATTCTAATATAATGTTTATGATTTAATAATAATACTATATAATATTATATTAGTATTTTTTTTTTTAAGAAATAACCATTTTTTAAATTTTCCTAAATTTTCGGCTTTTTTGTTTTTGTTTTTTGTAATAGATGTGTTGACCTCCTATAGGGGTCTTACTGCCATTGTAGGGTTACACCTCTCGACGTAACTAGAATATACACCTTATATATATAATCTATATAATATACGCTAAGAGATATCATTTTTGAGGCGTATATTATATAGATTATATATATAAGGTGTATATGCTAGTTTCAGTGGCATCGCAATTGGCAACAAACACATGACAATATTAATTAAGATTATAATGATATATTTAATATATTAAGATTATAATATTAGTAGATTAATAGTAATATGCTATTAAATTATTATAGTTATATTTTAATTATATACTATATTATATTTTCAACATAATTATAATTAAATAATAACTATCATAGTAATAGTTTTTTAACATATAATGTTTAAGATATATCTTAAAATGTACTATATTAAATATATAATGTATTTAATTATAATATAAAGCATTTACATTTTAAAATCAAAGAATAACAACATAACAACATAACTATCGCACCATGCCACTATTGGCAAATATAGAGGATTTACATATTACAATAAAGGTTTATTTAATTTAATGAAGTCATTACGAACAATATACATAAGAATTGAACACATTGTTTTGAAGAATAAAATGGTAAATACATGATTAATTTAACAATATTTGTCAAATCAATTGATCTCTAAGGCTTTTAGCCTTTCTTGTTCTGCTTTCCTCTTTACTAGTTGTTTTCCTTCATTTTTTCATATCTATCATATGTGAAGGGTGGCATAATTCACAGTCCTTTGAAAGACTTTACACGCGAAATTGCTACAAATGTCAATTCGAGTCTTTCAATGAGTCCTATATACACTGTAGCTTTTTGGAGTGTCAATCCTTGAGACTTGTGTATTGTCAGAGCCCAAGCTAATCGTAATGGTATCACTTAACATACTTTTGGCTCTTTCTATAATAGTTTGATTCATCATTTTCGCAACAACATTATTTTTTGGTGTATGTGGAGTTGCTTTTTGTCTTATGATACCTACATACTTCCAAAACTCATCAAATTTCTTAAAGCAATATTCCCCTCCATTCTCAAGTCATAATAATTTTATTTTAAGTCTTGATTGGTTTTCTACTAAGACTTTAAAATCCTTTAACTTAATGAAAACTTCATATTTATGTCTCATAAAGTAAATCCATCTAAATCTGAAAAAAAACTATCAATGAAGATAACAGAATAATGGGATTTTCTAATTGAATCATTATCTACGGGACCAAACACATTCGTATGTATAATTTCTAATTTATTTTTTGCTTTGTTGCTTCTTAAAAGAAACGACGCTTTGTTTTGTTTACCAAACACACAATGCTCAAAAAAGTCAAAGTGCTCATCAAAATCCAACAACTTATTTTTGATAATAGTTTTCAAAACATTTTCAACATGACCCAGTCTATGGTACCACATCATACATGTATTTTCAAATTTCTCTGTCACATAGGTGGATTTACAAACAATAGTGGCATCAAGTCTAAATAGAGTTCTCATTCTTATTCCTCTCACTACCACCATGCTTCCTCTCACCAATCTGCAACCATGCTTGGTAAATGTTACATGCATTCTTGAATCATTCAACTTTGAAACAAAATAAAATTTCTAGCCAATCCAAAAATATCTAAAACATTAAGGAGAATTTTAATCCTTCCATCATAGAAACACAATTTTGTCTTTCACCGTCCAAAAATTAGATATGCAATGTTGTCCCCAAGGTAGACATTACCTCCATCAAATTTTTCATGTGGAGAACCATTCCTTATGAGGAGGCATCTGATAAGAGCATTTTGAATGAACCAACCAATGTTTGTTATATATAATTACATGCAAAAAATAAAACCTCATCATTTGCATCGGTAAAATTTTTTGTAGAGTAATTCAACTATTTACTTTTGTTTATTAGTCGATAGGCTATATATAGTGTGAGATTTGAACTTGAAACAAGTCTAATTCAACTATTTATTTTTGTTTATTAGTCAATCGACTACATATAGTGTGAGATTTGAGCCTAAAAAACGTCTAACACCTGCAAACCATTGTTGAGTCATCGGAAAACAAGTTTTTGTTGTCATTTAATGGTAAAAGCCTCCAAAATCTCGCTTATCACTTAGATAAATATTGATTTTCCAACTAGATGGGAACATTTTATTTCCATTTGCAATGTTTTTTGTCAATTTGATGACAACTTTCTTTTTTTATTTGTATTGCCTTATGTTTTATATCTGTATGCAAATATTTCAAAATAGATAATACTTAATTTCTTCAAATTTATATCTAGATTTTCCTAAGTTTATTTTATTCCATTATTTATCACTTATTATTAATTGTTTAATCTAACCACATACAACTAGAATTTGCAGCACATGGCATCCACACATGCATGCATAAACACATACTCTCTAACATATTAACATACATATGGTTTTCTATTCGCGTAATCCTTGAAACTCCTTTAAGTGCAAGTGCTAGTATATTAGATAATATAATTATTATATACTTAGATTATATTATATTATATCATATATATCATATATAATATAATATTTTATATACTATACTATACTATATTATATTATATAATATAGTATATGATATATATGATATAATATAATATAATCTAAGTATATAATAATTATATTATCTAATATACTAGCACTTGCACTTAAAGGAGTTTCAAGGATTACGCGAATAGAAAACCATATTTATGTTAATATGTTAGAGAGTATGTGTTTATGCATGCATGTATGGATGCCATGTGCTGCAAATTCTAGTTGTATGTGGTTAGATTAAACAATTAATAATAAGTGATAAATAATGGAATAAAATAAACTTAGGCAAATCTAGATATAAATTTGAAGAAATTAAGTATTATCTATTTTGAAATATTTGCATATAGATATAAAACATAAAGCAATGCAAATAAAAAAAGAAAGTTGTCATCAAATTGACAAAAAACATTGCAAATGGAAATAAAATGTTCCCGTCTAGTTGGAAAATCAATATTTATTATATACTCTACTATACTATATTATATTATATAATAAATTATATGATATAATATAATATAATCTAAGTATATAATAATTATATTATCTAATATACTAGCACTTGCACTTAAAGGAGTTTCAAGGATTACACGAATAGAAAACCATATGTATGTTAATATGTTAGAGAGTATGTGTTTATGCATGCATGTGTGGATGCCATGTGCTGCAAATTCTAGTTGTATGTGGTTAGATTAAACAATAATAAGTGATAAATAATGGAATAAAATAAACTTAGGAAAATCTAGATATAAATTTGAAGAAATTAAGTATTATCTATTTTGAAATATTTGCATATAGATATAAAACATAAAGCAATGCAAATAAAAAAAGAAAGTTGTCATCAAATTGACAAAAACATTGCAAATGGAAATAAAATGTTCCCATTTAGTTGGAAAATCAATATTTATCTGAGTGATAAGCGAGATTTTGGAGGCTTTTACCATTAAATGGCAGTTGGTTTACCATTAAATGACAACAAAAGCTTGTTTTCCGATGACTCAACAATGGTTTGCAGGTGTTAGACTTGTTTCAGGCTCAAATCTCACACTATATGTAGCCGATCGACTAATAAACAAAAATAAATAGTTGAATTAGACTTGTTTCAGGTTCAAATCTCACACTATATGTAGCCTATCGACTAATAAACAAAAGTAAATAGTTGAATTACTCTACAAAAAAGTTTACCGATGCAAATGATGAGGATTTATTTTTTGCATGTAATTATATATAACAAACATTGGTTGGTTCATTCAAAATGCTCTTATCAGATGCCTCCTCATAAGGAATGGTTCTCCACATGAAAAATTTGATGGAGGTAATGTCTACCTTAGGGACAACATTGCATATCTAATTTTTGGACAGTGAAAGACAAAATTGTGTTTCTATGATGGAAGGATTAAAATTCTCCTTAATGTTTTAGATATTTTGGGATTGGCTAGAAATTTTATTTTGTTTCAAAGTTGAATGATTCAAGAATGCATGTAACATTTACCAAGCATGGTTGTAGATTGGTGAGAGGAAGCATGGTGGTAGTGAGAGGAATAATAATGAGAACTCTATTTAGACTTGATGCCACTATTGTTTGTAAATCCACCTATGTGACAGAGCAAGTTGAAAATACATGTATGATGTGGTACCATAGACTGGGTCATGTTGAAAATGTTTTGAAAACTATTATAAAAAGGAAGTTGTTGGATTTTGATGAGCACTTTGATTTTTGTGAGCATTATGTGTTTGGTAAACAAAACAAAGCATCGTTTCTTTTAAGAAGCAACAAAGCAAAAAATAAATTAGAAATTATACATACGAATGTGTTTGGTCCCGTAGATAATGATTCAATTAGAAAATCTCATTATTCCGTTATCTTCATTGATAGTTTTTTTTCAGATTTAGATGGATTTACTTTATGAGACATAAATATGAAGTTTTCATTAAGTTAAAGGATTTTAAAGTCTTAGTAGAAAACCAATCAAGACTTAAAATAAAATTATTATGACTTGAGAATGGAGGGGAATATTGCTTTAAGAAATTTGATGAGTTTTGGAAGTATGTATGTATCATAAGACAAAAAGCAACTCCACATACACCACAAAATAATGTTGTTGCAAAAATGATGAATCAAACTATTATAGAAAGATCCAAAAGTATGTTAAGTGATACATAGTTGGACATACGTTGTGCATATTGCTTGTTACTTGATAAATATATTTCCTTGTAAAACTCTTGTTTCAACAACTTATGAAGTGTGGACAAGTAAGAAACCTTCTATTTCATATTTAAGGGATTTTTGGTTGTGAGACTTTTGTTCATGTGCTTAAAAAAAAACATTCCAAGTTGGATCCAAAAGTACAAAAATGTATCTTCAATGGATATGGTGAGAATGCTAAAGGTTATAAGCTTTGAAATCCTCTAATCGGGAAAGTTATCTACTCTAGAGATGCGATTTTTAGGGAACCTACAACTATTTATGATCTTGTATAACTAAAAGAAAAAAAGGAAAAACATAACATTTTGATTTACAATAAGAAGATGCACATCAAGAGTAACAAAATGATAGATTTGTGGAAGAAGAGAGTTCAAGTGAAAGTTCTAAAGAAGAAGATTGTGATTACAAAAGAATAAGAGCAAGAATAACAAAATGATGGATTTGAGGATGAAGAAGAATAAGAGGGTTCAAATGAAAGTTCTAAAAAATAAGATTGTGATTACAAAAGAATAAGAGGAAGAATAACAAAATGATGGATTTGAGGATGAAGAAGAATAAGAGGGTTCAAGTGAAAGTTCTAAAGAAAAAGATTGTGATTACAAAAGAATAAGAGGAATAATCCCTTACTCCACCTTTGAGAAGATTCACAAGATGACATAATCTAGTTGACGGGTATAGCCCACTAGATTTCTATTGTGTATTTGCTTTCTTGATTAATACCAAAGAACCAAGATCTTACATGGAATCTATTCTTGAAGATTATAGTGAGTCTTGACAACTAGCCATGCAAGAGGAGATTAAGGCTTTAGACTCTTGTGATACTTGGGATTTTGTTTGTTTTCCCAAAAGATTGAAAGCCATTGGATGTAAGTGGGTCTACAAAAATAAATTTGGAGCAAATGGTTCATTGGAAAAGTACAAGGCAAGGCTAATAGCCAAGGGCTACTCCTAGAGAGAGGGAGTTTATTTTGGTGAAAATTTCTCTTATTCTAAATTATGCTCTATTAGATTTGTTTTATCCATAACCGCTACTTATGATTTTGAAATTGAGAAAATGGATGTTAAGAGTGCATTTTTACATGGAGATCTGAAAAAAATAAAATTATATGCAACAATATAAAGGTTTTGAGTTAAAAGGGAAAAAACATTTGGTTTAATGATATCTTTATGACTTAAAACAATTACCCCGAATGTGATATCAAAAGTTTGATTCTTTTATGTTGAAATTGAGTTTTGTGAGAAGTGAAGAAATCACTATGTTTACTTTAGATGTATTGATGGTTAGTTGCTAATTGTTGCCTTGTATGTGGATGTTTTTAGGTAACACAAAGGGTGTGATTAGTGAGCTAAAAGCTCAAATTTTATGTGCATTTGGGATGAAGGATTTGAGAGTAGCAAGGTGCATATTGGGAATCAAAATCAAAAGATATCAAAATAATTGAAAGCTTTGGTTGTCACAAAGTGTGTGAACAATATTTTTCACAAACTTAACATGTAGGATTGTAAGCTAGTGAGAGTTCCTTTACCACTTGGCAATAAAATTGTACTTTATATTTGTGTCCCAAATCCGATGATGACTTAGAAGATATGTCTAACATGTCATATGCTACTCATATAGGTATTTAATGTATGCAATGGTTGTTGGAAGTTTGTGTTGTTGTTGATGTCAACATATATTTTGTTGTTGCATTGATGTCAATAGGTTTATGGGGAGATTATAGGAAGTCTATGGAGATGCTTTGATTGGTTACATTATGTTGTCATTAGTAGTATCATTGATGTCAACCTCTAGTGTTGCTTTGATGAGTATGTATTGGTGATTGGCGATGTTCAACCTCTTGTGTGGTTGAGATGTTGTAGAAAGTGTTCTAGATGATGAGTTTGAGTTTGCGGTGCTTGGTTTCCAAGTGCTTTTGAGAAAATTTGAATAAAAGAGGAAACTGTGTGGTGAAGAGTGTTCAATGTGACAAAGTGGTGTTTAGTGTTTTTTTCTGTAGTTCTTCATGGTTGAAGATCTGTCCGTGTGGTTCAGATATGTTGATTAGATTTGTTTAGAAGTGTTATATCTAGAGTTTCAAGTTCTAGATCATTGTGTAGAGAAACTCATGTTCACTAGTGTGTGAACTATAAAAGCAATATTGTCTAGGAGAAATGATTTTTTTCCATATTTCTTTGCAGTTTAGTTTAGGATCTTGTAGATATGAGGGTGCTCTTATATTGCTCATATCTATCTTCAGTCCGAGTTGTTTGCGTTTTGGTGCTCCACAAGAGTGGATTCAAATGTTGTAGTATGTGGAAGGTTAGCTGCTTGCATAGAATGAATATGTTCTTCTGGTGTATGATGTTGTGAAGGAGTGGTTGGATTTCAATGTGTTGATGCAATATCCCAGATTATGTTAAAGTGATGTATGTGGTCCACAAGTCATCTTTGGATAAACAAAAGCATATACTTAAATGTTTAATGGTGTTAACATAGGTTCAACCAACCTTGGGTGTTTACACTAACTATGGACATGATTTGGTGTTTGTGGAAGCATGGCATGGTGTGTTTATGTGGATATAGGTCTAAGTTAAGGTGTGTTGTGGTCCGCCTTCATTCTTTTCCATCGTGGGAATGTTTTGGGTGTCGAACTAATTTGAATTTGCATGTTTGAGGTGCATATCCAACCTTGTGAATTGTTTTCAAGGTTGAAGACGGTATATATGTGATGATTTGATGAGTGAAGTGTGTGGTGCAAAGTGTTATGATGTGAAGTGCGAAAGTGAAAAATGAATTATGAGATTTAATGCCTAAGACTACTTGAAGCAATGAGCAGAAGGTGTCTACATTCTTCAAAGAGGTTGCAAATGTACTGGTGATGATGTGGTGGATCTTTCTATTGCTTTGAGATGGATTTATCATTGTAATATTCTTCTTTCTTCTTCTTTCTAATTTGGCAGTGAACCCTTCTTTTCTTTTGGGTAGTGAGCCTATTGTATTCGATGTTGCAATTACTTTATATTGTGAGCTAATCCTCACCATAGTTTTTCCCTTCTTGGTTTTTCCAAATAAATCTGGTGTTCTCATGTGTTTGGATGTGTTTGCATTACTATTTCTCATGTTTACATTTTGCTAATGCATGATAAGGGTTTAATGGTTGTTAAGGGTTTAAGGACTATTGCAAATCTAAATGTTAATGAGGGTTTTGATGTTTTAATGTACAATTGATTCACCCAATATTGGTCACAATTCTTCAAGATGTCCTGTCAAAGCTTTAAGAGATAGACCTAAGGAGAATATAGGTAAATCAATTAAGAAAAGTTATTATGCTAGAGAATATGCTAGTATATTTGATGATGAATCTGATTATCTAGATGATGAATGCTTGTTCATGGTTCTAAATGTTAGAACTAATTATGATAACTTTGAGAGATGTATGAAGGAAAGTGCTCTGGAAGTAGGTCATAACATTGAAGGAGAAATAGTGACTTCTTTTCATGCTAGAGAAGAGAAGAACAACTAGATCATTGATAGTGGATTCTCAATTCACATGACAGGGGATAAGAGTAAGTTTTTTAAGCTTGAGAAGTTTGAAGGTGGTTTAGTTAAGTTTGGTGATGATACATTTGCTAAGATATGTGGAAAAAGGTTCAATCAATTTTGATGGCAAGCATAATACAAATGATGTTCTTTATGTTAAGGGTTTGCAACATAACTTTTTGAGTGTAGGAAAAATGTGTAGAAAAGGATATAATATTATGTTTAAGGACAACGGTTGTGAGATCAAAAAAGGATAAAAAAATGTGGTTGCAACATGAAGAAGGATAGATAAAAATGTTTATCAAATCAAGGGTGAAAATGGTCAACGCTTTATGACTCAAATTAGTGAAAGTTGGCTATGGCATAGAAGAATGTGTCACAACAATTTTGATAGCTTAGTGAGGATCAGTTCAAATCAAGCCGTGAGATATTTTCTGAAGATTACAAAGCCTATTAATCTTGTCTGCAAGGAATGTTAGATTGGGAAGAAAGATAGAAAAAGTTTCAAAGTCAAAGAATAATCTACTATTGGTCCTTTGGATTTGGTGCATACAAATATTTGTGGACCTACAAGAATTAGAAGTTTTCAAGCTAATAGGTATTTCATGCTATTAATTGATGATTACTCTAGAACGAATTGGGTTAATTTTCTCAAAGAAATATCAGAAGATTTAGATAAGTTTAAGGCATTCAAAGCTATGGTAGAGAATGAAATGGATGTGAAAATCAACTGTTTGAGATCTGATAGAGGTGGAGATTTCACCTCCAGTGAGTTTAACACTGTTTTGTGAAAATCATGGAATAAAGATGCATTTGTTAGCTCATAGGACTCCTCGGCAGAATGAAGTTTTGGAAAGGAAGAATATGACTGTTTAGGAAGTAACAAGGACATTGATGAAGGAATAAAACCTACCAAATGTCTATTGGAGAGAAGTAATTCATACTGTAGTCTACATGCTTAACATAGCACAAGCAAGGACAAATAATTCAAAAACTCCCTATGAGTTGTGGTATGGAAGAAAGCTATACCAAAGTGTTTGGAAGAAAATGCTATATCAAAAGAGATGAAGAAATCTCTGACAAATTTGATGCAAGATCTAATGAAGGAATCTTCCTTGGATATTCTATAAGAAGCAAGGCTTATCGGTGCTAAAATAAGAGGCTAAAAAATATTGTTGAAAGTGCTAGTGTCAAAGTGGATGAAGACTTACATAAAATTTCAGTGATAGATGGATATGAATCAAATGAGTTCTCTTGAAGAGAAGAAGAGAAAGATGAAGTTAAGGAAAACAAAGTGCATGTGGAAGAGGAAGAAAGTTTGGAAAAGATCCCTAAGACCCGTAATTATGTGTAGAAGAATCATTTAGAAGATAAAATCATTGATGATAAAGTAGAGGTGTGTTGACAAGAAGAAAGGCTGCTATGATAGAGGAATATGTAAACCTATGTTTACTTTCTAAAGTTGAACCTAAAATAGTGATTGCAGCATGAAAAGATGAATATTTGATCAAGGCTATGGAGGAAGAATTGATGCAAATTGAGAAGAATCAAACTTGGAAACTTGTCCCAAGATCAAAAAACAAAAATGTGTTTGGAACTAAGTGGGTATTTCAAAACAAGCTAAATGAGAGTGGAGAAGTGGTAAGACACGAGGCAAGACTTATGTGTAAAGGCTACTCACAAGTGGAAGGAATAGATTTTGAGGAGACATTTGCTCCAGTGGCAAGAATGTAAGCTATTAGGATGTTTTTGGCTTTTGCAACACATAAGGATTTCAAAGTCTATTAGATGGATGTGAAGTATGCATTCTTGAATGGTGAATTGGAAGAAGAGGTTTATATTGAACAAACATAAGGATTTTAGTTATCAGATAATCCGAATATGGTCTGTAGATTGAAGAAGCCATTATATGGACTCAAGAAAGCTCCCAGAGCTTAGTATGCAAGATTGGATAGGTACTTATTGTAGTAAGGATTCAATAAAGATATCATAGATAGTAATCTTTATTTCAAAGTTGAAAAAGATCAAATATTGATTGTGGTTGTGTATGTTGATGACATGATCTTTGGAGGTAATGAAGTAGTGTTCAAGAGATTTGCAGAAAAAATGTAGAAAGAGTTTGAGATGTCTATGTTTGGGGAGATAAATTTCCTCCTTGGACTTCAATTGTTGAAGAAGTTTGGGATGGAAGACTCTAAGCGGTACGTACTCCTATGGTTATTGGTTACAAACTAAGTAAGAATGAATAATCTCCTAAGGCTGATTAGAGCAAGTAGAGATCAATGATTGGAGGACTATTGTATTTAATTGCTATTGTAGACATTGAAAATTGTCCTAGGTTTGCAAACTTTATTTATTCATCAATTCTCCCCTCATTCCTAATAATTAAAAATGCCATTTGTTTTCTATTAATTAAATAATTTTAACTATTTAATTAACTCATGTCTATCTTTTATTTCCCCTTTGATTAATTAAATAAAACTCTTTATTTAATTACGTCACTAATAGTCTATTTCCTCTATAATTAAATAAATTTTAAATTTATTTAATTATTTACCACTTTCAACTATAATTAAATAATTATCTTAATTATCTTAATTATTCACTAAGCCTTTTCTAGCATTTAAATTAAATATAATTGATTTAATTAATTGTCATCTTCCTTTCTATTTTGAATTAAATTATTATTTAATCAAAAAATCAACCTATCACATGTCCTTTATAATTAAATAATACTTTTGTTATTTAATTATTCATTTTTCTCTCAAAACAAATAATTTTATATTTATTTGAAGTCCTACAACCTCTTTTTTTGTGCCATCCTCATTGTCCGTGTCAATATTATCTCTTGGCATCTCATTTAATTTCTACCCTTGATTGAATTATTGTATAATTCAATCCTAGCCATTCATCATTATTTGTGCCCTAATTTTTCCCTAACCCTATTTAATACTACAAATTTCATTCTTGGCTATTGATTGACACATCTTATTGACATTCAATCTCAACCCATTCAAATTTGTCTTTTCTATAAAAGACCCTAGCCTTGTAATTTTGATGAATCTAGTCCATATGCAAGTACATTTTGCTAGTGTGAGACAACTATCTTCAATATTTTGCTAGTCATTGTCATAGGCTTATTAGTGCATACTCAAATATGAGGGCATCAAGTACATTCAAGCAAAATAGTGAAGAGAAATGGAGGTGAAGCAATGATGGCATAAGACTTTATGGTGATATTGTTTTATATTTCATGTTTTTATGCTTATTTGTGCTCTATTGTTGTTTAGAGTTAGTTTTATGCTATTTTACAATAACCTAGAATTTTAACCTAGATTACATTGGTGAACCCGATGTGAAAATAATAAGATTCTACATTTTTTTTTGAAATGTTTAGTTTTTCAAGTCCGCGACACAACTGTTGGAAACAAGCAACACTGAGAGGGGGGTTGAATCAGTGTTGTGCAAAAAATCAATTTTATTATACTGTCATTTAACTTAACCATTCAACAAAAGAAACATGCATCAATAGAAAGAAAAAAATCACAACCCCATAACACCATAATTTTTACGTGGAAACCTTGTTAAGGGAAAAACCACGGTGAATGGCCAATCCACAATAGAATATGCATATACCCAAAATGAAAAGTACAAAATGAGAATGCACTTGCATTCAGGCTCATTGCCTAGAGCTCACTGCTCAAAATGGATGGGCTCATTTCCCTACAATGATTTGGAATGGATCCAAAAAGTGAACTGATGAAATAACATCTACAATGCCTGATTACAGTTTCAGTTAAGCTCTGTAGATAATCTTCTATCCTTCTGACTGATTCAATAATTCTGCTCTGCTCTGCACAACTCGCTCTACAAAAATCTTAATGCACAAGTGAAACTATGCATAATCACCTAATTGATCTTCTTGATGATCGCAACATACCACCACACTTCTTTCTTCACAATACAAATGATATATTGAATCTCATATATATATCCACATCTAGAAATCAAGTCGCTATAGGTCGGCCTTAATAAAACTTGGAAATATTATCAACTGTCGGTCCAAATCATGAAAAAAATTGATGCACACCCATACAAGTCAGCTAGACTATAGCTGGGACCCATAATTAAATATTTGAACATAAAAATATTTTAAATAATTTCACTTTACACATCCATAACGCTCCACATTCACTGAGTTGGCTATAGTGAGCAAATAGATAGAAAACATCCTACCAGACCTCCAAGTTCGTACAACAACTAATGCAACACCACAAAATTCAGTAATAAGATAACATACATTCTCAACAAGAAATTTTAGGGATCCACAACTCAAAACGATGATCCGATGAAGTAGACAGATTAACTAACTGACCGGATACCCTGTTCTTCAAATGTTCTATCGGTAACACACAATATTTCACTTTATCTGCCGATATGACTATATACTGATCTGTAGACCATGGAAATGACTTTAGTTTCCATC
Source organism: Sequoia sempervirens (assembly GCA_007258455.2). Classification (NCBI taxonomy): domain Eukaryota; kingdom Viridiplantae; phylum Streptophyta; class Pinopsida; order Cupressales; family Cupressaceae; genus Sequoia; species Sequoia sempervirens. The sequence goes on from VDFB02193867.1 coordinate 426,410,367, forward strand.
AATGAAAACACTAGAAGCCATATGCCAACAACAACTGCCAGCTAAAACATCACAATTACCAAAAGACAATGTGATGCAACTAACATCTCAAAAAGCGGCAACTGCTTTAGGATGAGGAATATCATTAGGGATTCTTTTATTTTTGGATTTCTAGTTTATTCACAATTATTGGTTTTGATTTACATCATCTAACATTAGTTTAGTGTCATATTGGTTTTTGGTTTAGTCAAATTTGCTTGTCCCTTTTGTGTTTTGCAACTACAGTTTTTTGTGACACATCTGCTTGGGGCATCACTACAATTGTTTGGAACACCATTGCATCTTTATTTTGCATCCATTTTTATATTTTCTTTCTATTTCAGGTTTTTGGTTTCAGGATTTACAAGTTAACATCATTATCATATTAGTTTGGTCAAAATTGTTCATTTTATTGTGTTTTGCAGCTACTGGTCTGTTCATTGCAACTGTTTGGGGGAATGAATGACAACTACTTCAAAATTTACCACACCTCTGTGATGTAGTCACCATCTTGAAATCCATAGTCAATAATTTATGAGCCACATCTATTAGAGCTAGTGAGTCACAAGTGCCAGTTACAGTGATGCAATCACCTGTTTTCTAGAATCATTAATTTTCTTAGGATTTCTTAATTCTATTTTCTTGCATTTGGTAGCTTAGGAATTTTTTGGTACTAATATCTGCTTTGCAGTGTGTGGCACAAGTGGAAAGGAGGCATTTTCATTTGATTTTGCTAACTTGTTGTCTTGTCTCATTTTACAAATTTTGTTTAATTACACTCATTGGGTTAAATTGACTTTCATATTCACTCATTTGGGATAAAATTTACAACAACTTGCATACTACACTCATTCGGTCTAAAATTGACCTTGCATACTCACTCATTAGTTTTAAAATTGACAACTTTGCATCAAGTGTCTTCTTTCACATATTGCTTTGGGGGTTTAAAATAAATCATTGTATGCTTTGTCTTGTGGTCTTGCATTTTGTTGTAATGGTGTGTATGCTCTTCTCTCGCACCATTTTAGTGATCTTTATTATCAAAAACATCTCTTAACACTTGCATTATGAACCAAACATTTTGACTTATTAAGGTTAATGAACACCACACGAGTGTGAGAAAAAGGTGTTGTGTATGCTCTCTCCTTGTGTTTCATGCGATCTTGGAGATTAAAAGCAATATACTTGTCTCACTTTTGTTACCCTTAGAGGGCCTACCTTTTGATTTGTGAGAGGGAATGACCCAAGCAATACTTTCATTTCGGTCCGCTATACAAATAATTGTGGTTGCAATGAAAGTCATCAATCAATTGGTGTGGATGTTCTATACCAATGAATGTGTTCCTCAATATCCATGAGATGCATCAAAACCCTTTCTAAGGGTTGGGAGGCCTCTTCAATGAGTGAACCACTACATGTATAGGCACCTGATTATCCCAAAACACAGATTAAGAACCAACTAGTTAGAAGCTACCCTTGTGATTGAGTTTTGGTGATGTTCTTAGTGCCAGGGTATAACACTGCACCCTTAAGATTATTACACCCAACATTTGGCTCCCTTCAGTGAGACATACATCCCTAGCTTCCATAAGACACTTGCCTATTGGGCTTGTGACTTTCCATAGAGAGGGTGATTTGCGACATCCTTTCATAGCAGGAGGCCCCTACTCGTCAACTTTCATAGGAAAAAGGTGATACATAACCCAAAAGGGTGTCCCTCCCTTACGTTGAAGGAGATTCCTAGAGTGGGTCTAAGAGTGTCGCCATGGCCATTGACTTTTAGGGATAGACAAGTGTTCTCTACGTGTGAGATTTTTTTTGATATGTGGTATACCTGTGGAAATTTGGGGTGAATAACCCTTGAACATACACATTACAGACACACTTTTGACATTTTCAAATGAGCCCAAGTGTTTTCAAACTATCTATAGTGTTTTCTATTCATATTTTTCCAAAATCAAATCCAAAATTGAGTCAAAACATTAAACATAGGTCAAAACAAACTGTTCACTATAACTATCTGTCATTCACCGCAACTACTGCTCAAAAAACCACATTTGATTTATATAAAACTGTAAGTGATTCTTGGAACACCGCAACTGTCACTCAAAATGAGGCAATTTCCCGCTATTGAAAATTTTAGGGAAAACCAGAATAGTCCATCCTTTGATCAATTCTTGAGCATTACCTGGTCCTTTGATCACATACTTGTAATCACTAGAACTTTCACTCTTTGGACATCCATTGCCACATCACTGCATCCTTTTCATTTTCCATATGTCAAACATTAAGTCATCTTTTAGCTTGCATACACCTTTTTGTAGTCTTTGGCCTTGGAAATTCATCAGACTTTAGAGTAGTTCATAGGTTACCAAATCAGATTTATCTTGACCTTACTTTTTCATCATCTTAGTCCTTTTTCATTTAGGTTGGCTCCTCAACTCACAAGGTTAGTTTGAGACCACCTTTGTCAACTTGTCATTTCAGTCATTACCATCCTTGAGGTCTTGATAAAATCAGATTGTTCTCCTTGGGTATCTTAAGTTTGATTAGTAAACTTACCTTAGACCTACCATAAGGTGGTTAGTTATCTTAGTCATCATTATCGTTCCTCGTCCTCCATCATCCTTTTGCACTTGCATTACGCTTGGAATACATTAGTCCTCATTATACTGTTGGATATTAACTTTATTGTGACATTTGACACCTTGACTATTGTCACCTTGGTTATTTATCTAAGTTTCATCCCTAGTCCACATTTATACCTTGAAAAATCCAAAAAAAAGAAGTCATCTTGCATACCTAGTCTTGCATACCTTAGTCATACACATACCAAATATTTTTACCTCATTCTGACACTATTTCTATTGAAATCTCGACATCTTGTCACTTTGAATCTTCATCTTGGTATCATAATTAGACATCTCCTATACTTTGAAAAATCCAAAAAACATAGTTGCATAGTCATATCCTTACATTATCATACCTTTGCCATCACATCGCATATCATCTCCCCCTTTGCAAGTCCTTTTATGGACGTTGAAACAAGGTTGCAAAAGAAACAAAAAGAGATAGCCTTTTCCCAAGACGATGAGTTTGTCAACCCATTTGATAATTGTTCCTATGGGATACCTAAGCCACAAAAGTCATTTCCCAATCCATTTGAAAAATTCATCATTAGAGACAAATATGGACGTGTCACTATAGAGGAAGTAGAGGCTACCACACATTATCCTGAAATAGCCTCTTTTGTGGATGAAATAGTGGCATTAGACCCCCAACACTTCCTAGCTAAACAATTGCATGAAGGAGCCATGCTACCCCATGCTTTTGATGTACACATTACAAGAAATGCCTACTCTGAACAAACAAGACCAAGGACATAATACACCTACCTCTAGTGGCTCCATCCCACAAGTCAATACTTTCATACCACTGGGAGGCTCCACGCAAGACTCAACTACAATCCATACATCACCATTTTGCACCTAAACAATGACACAAGGAATGACACATAACATTGTTAGAGTAATAGGTTGTTTACTTGATTAATTTAATCATATTGATTAATTAATTAAGTCACCTTTACTTTATTTCACTTAAGCTAAACTTAGGAATATTTATTTATGCATTATTAAATTAGTCATGTCATCTCGTTCATTATGATCTTGACACTTGTCACATGCTAATTTAATCCTCTTCCTAGGGTTATCACCTTTAGGGTTTTGATCTCCTTTCTTAAGGATTGATCTCTTTGTAATTATTAACTTCTCAGGTAATGCATTTTTGCTTCATGTTTGTAGAACCATTCTTGTGTCTCTTTATCTCCTTTGGTGATAGGTTATTTGTTTGCAGGTCTTCATTGGGATCTGTGAGGTTGAATTATCAACTTCTACATGGTATCAGAGCTCCAAATATGCAAGCTTCTTGTTCCTTTTTTGTGAGATCTTTCCTTGAAGTAGTTTTCTAGTGCATCTAGGAACAAATCAAACCTCTCCATTGAATCTAGAGCTGCCAGAATAGTCAAGATTGACCTTTGTTTTGTCAAATTTGGCTTCCATTTGTCAAATCTGCGAGGGTTTGAAAAAGGTCCTTTTTTGCCAGATCTAGGGGTGCTTTATTTTTTGGGGCATTTTGAGCCCAAACAGACCTCACCATTGCATTTGCAGTGGCCAAAAACCCTAAGATCGATTATGAAATCGTCAGAATCTGAGCAGTTGACATCTTAGGCAAAAAATATTCTCTCTAGGCCCGTACGACCTCACCTACACACATCCCAAGTTTTTTTTTTAAAATATTCCAAATTTTTTTCTTGCAAAAAATTAAATCTTAAAAAAAATCATTAAAAAAGATTTTTTGAAAAGCTTTTAAAAAAGGCAGGTTTTTTTAATTTCAAAAAAAAGTTTAAAAATCCTTTTTTAAAGGCTGGAGCGACCCTAAGTATGCCGGTCGGCCGTACTGTCAGCCACCAGTGGCCTTACAACTATCTGGCAGTTTGATAATATTGTTGGTGGCGGTACTCTCAAGGGCCGACACCCATTCTTTTTTTTATTAATTTTTTTTTCAAAAAAATATTTTTAATTGTAAATTTTTTTATTATTTTTTTAAAAAAAACATTTTTTTGTAAAATAAGTCAAATTATGCACATGCAGTGACGACCATTTGGCCGTCAATTTTAGGCTCATAGTTTTTCCATGACAATCATATGGCCATCAAATTTAATGCCACATACTACATTTTTTTCCTTTTGATAGTTGTTTTCTTTCGGAGGCCATAACTTTTGCCCACGGTGTCGAAATTGGGAAAACGAGATATTGTCAGAAAGAGGACTCAAATTAATTTCTAGTGGTGCAAGTATTTTTTGGAGATTTTTTCTTAGGTCCCTATTATTTCCACTTTTGGGCAGATCTTATTTTCTTCCTTGGTTTCGAGTTGGAGTGAGCTATGTATACAGTATTTGTTCCTCTGTACTAGGCGGATGCAGTAGCTGGTTACCCATGCATTTCGGTGAGATAGAGCACTTACCATATGGAGACTCTTGCATTCCTATTTTTGGAGTCGACCTTCCATTTTCACTTGATTAGTTCTTCAGACTATTGGAACTTTTGCCGTTTGTATATTTGAGTTCTTGATGTTTTGCCTTGGTTTGCCATCAGATTCAAGTAGTGTCATTGAGGGAACTCATGTAGATTCTTGTCTTCTTGATCCTAATCATCATTTTTTTTAGAGAGGGTTTTTCTTTCAGCATTTTAGTAGTCATTCTAGGACAGTGTTTGTAGCTTCTTCATGCTTCAATGGTGTTTTCCATGTTCTTCCTTTGTTCCTCTCTTTTGGGACAATTTCTTCTTGATTGGAGGCTTCTTCATCCTTCACTCTTGTTTGGAGGATTCTTAGTCCTTCATTTGTATTTCTCTCTTTTGGAGAGGAGTTTTTCCCACAAGGTTTTCTCCTTTTCTCCTGTTGTTAGAGATCTTTTGCATTTGTACATGGGTACCTCATATGGCCTTGTTTACCGAGACCCATCTTTGCTTTCATGCATTTGTCCTTAGTTTTTTAGCTTCTCCCTAAGTTCATCTTAAAGGGGGGTGTTAGAGTAATAGGTTGTTTACTTGATTAATTAATTAAGTCACCTTTACTTTATTTCACTTAAGCTAAACTTAGGAATCTTTATTTATGCATTATTAAATTAGTCATGTCATCTCGTTCATTATGATCTTGAAACTTGTCACATGCTAATTTAATCCTCTTCCTTGGGTTATCACCTTTAGGGTTTTGATCTCCTTTCTTAAGGATTGATCTCTTTGTAATAATTAACTTCTCGGGTAATGCATTTTTGCTTCATGTTTGCAGAGCACCATTCTTGTGTCTCTTTATCTCCTTTCATGAAATTTTATTTGTTTGCAGGTGTTTATTGGGATCTATGAGGTTGGATTATCAACTTCTACAAACATGACACAACCCTTTGGCACATCGTTTAATCCTTTTTCCACATTTAAAGGGGCATCATCCTCCACTCAATTTGTCATGGGTTTAAACAAGACAAGCAAGAGACCGAAGATTGTTGTTACTGGTCCTAAAACTCCCATGTCAAATGTTATACCAAACATAGGGAAATCTCAACATACCATCACATCACAACAAGGGCCTACTCCTAGTATGCATGCACAACAAAATATCCAAGGCTCTACCCCAAACAACACACAAGGTCTTTTTATGCAACATGGCAACCAAAACTTACATGGTCAAACTTTTGCAAGTTCATTGAAACCACAATCCAATACTACTTACACAAATCAAATTCTAAACTTCAACCAAAATTTTCATAACCAAATACCATCTTTCACCCATCATATGCAAAACAAAAACCCATCACATACATACATGTCCAATCAAAATCCATCTCACAACATTGGATTACAACATGCCAACATGGACAATATGCAAGACACATCATTGACCCAAGTGGATGTCCTAACAACTGAAATGATTTCCTTACAACAACAAATAGAGAACATGCAAATATCCAACAAGAAGACTTACTCTACAAAAGACTTGTTGATAGTGTTTTCTATACAGCAACAACTCAGACAGAAAATGATATTCTATCTCTCTTGAAATATAATCTTCAACAATAAAATGCTGAAAATCACCCCAAGGTCTCTTGGGTGTCAGGTCTTGACAATGCATAAACAACTCAGATAATATGTGAAAATGCTGGTAATCACAATCAGACCTTACTACAAGCAAACTGTATCTTTCCAATTTATCAAATTTTGCAATATTACGATCTTAAATCCTAAATCTAACCAAATGATAAAGAAACAACAAAAGATGAAGGTGTAAGAGATATAACGAAATATAAAATATTTCTAAGATGAACAATGCAAATGATAAATACCTGGAACAGACCAATCTCAAATAACCAATTCCTGCTTAACCCACAATGCAATATCACAAGAAAGGTGCAATCTTCTAAGGCATACAAATTTTCAAATCATATACATTCATCCACAATCGAACTAAGCACAAATAGATGTATGGTCCAGGTTGACTTCACCAACCTACTACAATCAGATAGTTACTGGGAGTATAGACCAGAGATTTCTACAAACATTCCAAGCATAAAACCATGAATAGTATTCACCAAACTAATCTAATTCTAAATCTGACATCAAATCTTATATCTCCAAGCAATTTCGAAGGATGGAATAATAGGAACCATGCAAGATAAACTAACACAAAAGAATTCACCAGAGAAACCACAATTCCTTCAATTGTATTAGATCACCAAAATACAACAACAATTCCACTGTTCTGTGTTACAACACTTGCTCGAAAGAACTAACTACTATCTCTACTACAAAATGCTCTAGCTCTTTTCTCAGTCTAGCTTGTCTAATTCTCTATTATCTGTCTAACTCCTTTCAAATGAGGCAAAAATGCCATTTATAGAGAACCCTCAAAACATGTCAGCCCAGCCAAACATTTACAAAAATAAAATAGCCAAAACAAGTCGGCCTTAGGAAATTCAAAATAAGGCACACATTAAATGCCGATACATCATCAAGGTCGGCCAAAACACATTCCTCAATGCAACTCGGATCAACACATGCCCTATAATAATAGGGAAGCACAAATCACGAAGTAGCATGACATTAATCACTGCCTCGCTTATCTTTGCTCTGATCTAGCGATTCATGAACTTTCAAAAACACCTTATCCAACTCAGCAACCAGTGGCAAGGGTAAGATTTTGAGCCGACATTCAATTGATTCAATCTCTTCCCTTGACTGCTTAACTGTTGTATCCCAATCACCCTTATATGCCAAGTACTTATCCATCACAACAAGATAAATAGCCACATCATCCAACTGGTGCCCTGTCATAGAATTTTCAATATCAGGGGCATAGACATCATGCCACCATTCCCTCAATTGGTCCAAACTCAAGTATCTAGGGGCAATCTTCCTCCTGCTAGTCATTATCTCAAAAAATGTGATGCATCCATCATAAACATTAGTTAAATTACCATCCATCTACTTCCTTTGTTTGTAGATCTTCTTGATGGTTTTGTGTCGGATTTGCAGGGCTTCAAACCACTCCCAAGGCTCATTAACCCTAGATGAAGAAAGGATTCCATCAACAACCAGCTAATCCTTACTATACTCCATGTTTGTTTTGGTTTTCTGCAATAAGAGATCAGTGTCCTTATCCTGAGATAAAACATAATCTAATGAATCCTTAGCCCTTATTGCATCCTTTCTAGTTGAAAGGATCTCCTTTATTGCATCATCTCCCTTAGCCTGTACCTCTTGCAACCAATTTATTGTAGCCAAAGTAGAAGATTTCATCTTTTCTATTTCAGAGATGGTCTCTTTCGGCAAGAAACCAGCAGTAGCAGAAGAGGATGGGTGAAAAGATTGTAAAGGCTTCATCAAATCCTCCAGACATTTCCTAAGCCTTTCATTCTCTTTCTTTAGTTCATGCTTAGACTGTGTTTCCTTCCTCAATCTCCCAATGATCATTGCACTGGACCCCTCATATTCTTCAATATCTTGCTCCATAGAAGTGCGCCCAAGATTAATGGTCTATAAATCATAATCCTTCCTAGTGACCTCATCTTTACTTTTACCAACAGTAGGGGTGGCAATATGAATAATCCTGTTACTAGCTTCATCCCTTTCGATCTTGGAAACCACCTTGGCTACCTTCTTCCTCTTACCTTTTCCAATCTTGGCCAACATTTCATCCTAGTTGAGAGCAGTATCTTCAACAATGACCTATTTCCTTCTGATCTCTTTGTCTAGCCAATCTGGAACAGCAAGATCCACCCGAGTTTCATCTTTCTTGACCTCTTCATGCTGATCCACTGTCTCATCCTTTTCCTTTTTAAGAGATTGATCACCTTTGTTTCCCAATTCAGGCTCTTCTTCTTTTAGGGGTGATGGAGTCTTACCAAGAACATCCTCCTTCTTAGGGGATCTGTTATCTTTACTATTTGTAGGAGAATCCTCATATTGTACCAACGGAGAATGATGCATCTCCACATCTCCTACCTCAAACTCAGCAGTTGTGCCATAAAGTTCCCCATCCTTAAATGGTTTTGCTTCCTCACTAGTCTCATGCTCTTCATGAGTCGTCTACTCAAGTATACCCAATGAAGGAGAAGTATCTTTCTTTTGCTCCACAGTAGATGCCACTGGAAGGGGATCTGCCTTTTGCATAGTCTCTTTGGGAGATGGAGTTCTTGACCTTCTTGAATAAACCTGGGTTTTCTCTCCTAAGCTCTCCACATCAACCACATGAGGGTCTGCCTCATCCTTAGAAGTTTCTTGATCTTTCTTCCTAGAAGCCCTAGTTGTCCTTGTCCTTTTTGGCTCTGGAGGAGTGTCTTCTTTCTCTGCTTTCTCAAGTTCCTCCTCTTTGATAGATTTACCTATTTTCATAGTATGGCTCCTCTTCTTTCCCCTAGGTTTTCTTTTCTTTTCAAGCTCACCCTCCTTAGGGCCTTTGATTTTAATCTTAAAAGGTGAGCCTACCTTAGTTTTTCCTGTAGAATCATCCTCACCTGACTCTTCTGAGGTAGAATGAGCATTCAGATTTCCCATCAGATTGAAAGTACAAGGTACCTTTTCACTCTCCAATTCCCATACTTTATGTTTTAGCCATGACTTGGTGGATTTCACAATAGGAGCCATCAATTCCTCTAGCTCAGTTATTTCCCTTTCTGACCAGTTTATCTCTCCAATGGATCTTTCCTTAACTAATTCAAATGCATGATCTTAGACTAAATTTTTGTCATCCTCCAACTAATCAGGAATCAACTTGACATTGTACATTCTTATTACATCAACTGGAAGCCTAGAATACCTTTTCTTTCTCACCTCAAAGTCATCCTTGTTGTTCACCCAATAGTCCTCTAGATCATCCTTGTGGTGATATTCTTCGGTAGCCTTCTTCTGTGCTTCACCAGTGATGTCAAAGCTTGCCCTCTTAGAATGGAAAGAGAAACCAAAAGTACTCAACTCCTCCCCTGATGCATGAGCTAACTAGATTGAAGGGAAAACCTCACTTATACCAATTTTCAAGGGAAAGTCCCCACCAAACCCTGTCTTGTGCTTCGCCTTTTTAACATCATCGAAATCACATAATTGCAGGGTAACCTCCAAGAGTATGATGTGATCAGTGGGATATCTTGGCAATCTGTATGGAGCAGTCGGGCATCCATCAATTCTAATATAGGAGAAGGTGGGGAATTGTATAAACCAGGCCCCATATCTTTTAATCAATTCCTTAGCTCCATCAGAAATTCTCACATGCTCTGCGTTTTGAAGCAACCTAGTAATATGCATAGTGAATGCATCATTTGCTCTTCTATAATTTGGATTCCCCAGGTGTAGCTCAGGGTACACCTCGTAGATGACATCCTGCCCAAATGTTCCTTTTGGACTCAATCCCCTGTATGGATAAAATCTGGCCAGTACATATACCACATAAGATGTCAAGGTGAATTTCTTTGTCTCCAGCACATCTATCATCAGTTTGTCAATCATTGCACTGATAATCCCTGCCCAATGGTAATTGATGCCTTGCTCAATCTTGCTAATGATGTGCACCATCCAATTCTCCAATGCCCCAGCACTCTTCAAGCCCGCCACCCTGCTCAATAGTGTGATTGCATCATATATCTCTTGTCAGAACTTGAACCTATTTAACTGTTTAGGCAACTTGGAGAAATGATATTTTGGCTTTTCCATCCAGGAATTGATCATTTGCTGGGCCTTGGTAGGTTCATCCTCATAATAAGTCCTAGCCAAGTCTGGCATATCAAATGCCTGGGCAATGGAAACTGGATTAAAGTTTTCCAATACTCTCCCATCAATGCTGACGATCCTCTACGTATCAAAGTCATAGTTCCAGGCACATTCCAATATTAATTCATAGCATTGAACCGTAGGAGGAAATCCTGCCACCTGAGCCAGTCCAGATTTCACCACTCCCTTGGTCAGGACCAATAAATCCCTCTAAGCTAACCTTTCTTTGAACTCCTCATATCTCCAAGCTCCTACATTGGTATCCGCAACCTCTGACCAAACTAAAGCCAACTTACTATTCGGCAACTGATTCTTCACATCCAGCCTTGTTCTTTCAGCATCTATAACTGAGGATCCCTCGGTATCTCCCTTGGCCTTTCCTGCCGCCGCCTTGCTAGATTCAGCTTGCATTCATAAAAGAGCCTCATGAGAATCCAATTATCATCCATATTTCAATCAAAGGTTAGCCTCGAAACCACATGAAATCATTAAGATAAATCATTAATCATCAATCTTGAAAATTCAGGAAAATGAAGTAATCTGGGAAAATGAAGTAATCTGAGAAAATGAAGTAATCCGGGAAAATGAAGTCAGGGTGGAATTTTGGAGAAATCCAACCAAGACGGACTCTCACTACCAAGACATTATTGCATCAAATAAATCATCAATACAGACAAAAGAGATGCATGATTATCATGAGATTCATCCATTAAGCAACAAGAAATCATCATACAACATTCAATTCATTACTCCAATTTCAAAAATCAAAATCAAGTGGAACCAGGTAGAAAACCGAAAAAATCCGAGTAGCTCGGATTTCCGCGGGTAGCTTGAAATTTCAGGAATTCATCACACTCCGGAGAAATGGAAAAATTTGGGAAAATCTGGGTGCACAGAAACTCCGCGGACACCTCAGAAACCCAACGATTGTTCGACGCGCAGACCATTAATCGAGTGATCATACAAATCCCCTATCTGAATCCAACGAACATAAACTCAACCCCAATAAGCCAAATTTTGATTGTACCTAAATTTAAACTCCCAAAACTCTCAAATTGTTGATCCCTACAATGAAATAATGATGCCCTAAATTTGACAGCTAAACCTCCACCATGAGAGTTAGGGAAAGCTCAAAATTTAGACACCATCCCTCAAAATGATTAAACTAGGGCACACCAGGGTCTCAAGTATTGTGAACAAGGTAAAGCCAGACACAGGAAATGAGGGTCACGACAACTCTGCCAAACTTAACAACCCTGGGCAGACATACCTGAACCCTACTTTCACAAATTATACCAGATTATGTGCCAACAAGGCAAGGCCCTAACAGGAATGCTCAGTCACAAGGGTACACCCGAAATTCATCGATAAACGAAGGGATGCATAGTGCAGGCGTTAAAACCCGTGGAAAGGTGAATCAAACCCTAATTCGATAAATACATAACCATGAAAACAAACAAGGGCCAACCCAAATAATCATCAACAACAACTTGAAAGATTCAATCACAAAGCACAAAACAATGGGAGAAGTCAACAACGACTTACCATGGATTAAATCTGAATGAACCTCGAACCCAAGGAAATCACTGCGAATTAGGATGCCCTAGCGGTGATAATATCAACACAAATGTCCAAGGAATCCACACGCGAGCAGACCAAATCTAGCGGCCAAAGCTCAAAAATGAACAAACAAGCACTAGAGCAAATAGTAAATGAACAATGAAATCAGGAAGAGCACCAAAAGACCTTAAATTTTCCCACACTCACGCCAGAGAAGACGTACCCCAAGCATTAATGGCTGACAAGATGTATCGTGAGAATTCGGAAACCCGAGGTCGAAACAAAATTTTGGGAAAATCCGAGTCAGATGGATTATCCCGGTGAGCATGAATTTTGTGGACGACGCACCCCTCCGGGACTCTGATGCAGTCCGGGAAAATTCAGGTGATCCGAAAAATCCCGGATACAACCAGAAACCCGAATTTTGGAAAATACAACATTGACAGATGATAGACTAGGACCCGGGAAAATCCGGGTGAGCCGAAAAATCCCAGATTCAAGTCAAAACCCGAACCTCATCAAAACCCAAGTTTGATCGATTCAACCCTTAGGGTAAGACCAAGATAAGCAAGACCAACATCCTGAGACCTTGAAAAGATAAATCCAATAAAAACCAAAGGTCCAAGAGACATCCGAAATAAGAAATCAGAGGGTCCCTACTCCAAGTGGGGCATGTGTGCAAAATTGCACAACAAGACTTATGTCCATATATATCCATTTGAAAAAAGTCTATACATGCCTCCCTTCCCACATGGCTATGTCATGCCTAACTTGCCTAAATATAGAGGGAAGGGAAATCCTATCAAACATGTGAGAGAGTTTTATACAACTTGAATAGACATTGCATATGACCCTCCATATCTAATGAGACTATTTCCATGAAGTCTTATAGGAAAAGCACTTGAGTGGTTTTCACACCTACCAACTGTCATACGAACATAGGGAGACTTGGCTGACAAATTTGTGGAACATTTTTCATTCAATGTTGAAAATGAGAACAATCACAACCCTATTCCATACCACACAATAAGAAGGTAAAAACTTTGTGACATTCTTCCAATGTTGGAGGGGTTTAGCTAGTAGATGCCCAGTCGAAATACCCAAAAAAAAAGTTGTCATGTTCGTCGAGAACCTCAATTCAAACTTGAAACATGAGTTGCGAATGTAATGTTGTGCCTCATTTTCAAACCTATTAGAGAAAGGTATTATCCTTGAAAAGACACTTATTGACAAAGGAGAGATCAAATCCTTCAACAAGAACATGACTGCTCAAAATGCTTCCAATGACAAAAACAAATATTGGGCCTGGAACAAGAATGTGACAAATGATGAAGTAGTCAATTCCAAGATAGTACACATAGGCCCTACATCACACTAAGGGGACCCAATAGAACCAATAACACACCACGTGATCCTAAGAACACAACAAATTCCATCCAAAGTACACAAGAACAAAGAGCCCAAAGGAAGTTTCCCGCAAGACATAAATACACTCCTTTAGGAGAGCCAATCAAATATGTCCTTAAACAACTCTTGCAACACAATTTCATAACACTCCTTGATCCAAAAAACTATGACCGAGGGAATTTCAAACCCTCATGGCGGGATGATATTTCCTTTTGTGACTATCTTCGGGCTAAAGGCAACACAACTTCACAATGTCGACAATTAAAGAATATCATCCAAGGTCTCATTGAAAACAACGCTATCAAAGTCAATGGACAATAGCAATCCTCTAATAACAACCATAAAGTCTTTATAGATCCTCTACATGACCATGGAAAAGGAAAGGCCTCTAATTCAGGTAATAAGACCAACAATTCTGCTAATTACACCAATGCCAAATTTGACTATACTACCATAGTCAACCACATTCACACTAACAATGACCACATCAATACCATTACCATCATGAAATGACCAGAATGTGCTATCAATACCCATTGAACAAAGGGGACTGTCCAAGGTGCTCCCTCAAAACAACCACCACCAAGGTCTCAATACAATCTACTTGATGATTTGGGGAAGACACCCGCACAAATCTCCATCCTTGAGTTGTTGCGTATATCACTTGAACATAGATCCATTCTCAAAAAATAATTATAGGACACTACCATACCCATTGAACTCAAATTCAATCAATTCTAGGAGATGGTGGGACACTTGGTTAATTTCCATCATGTCACTTTCTCTGACCAAGACTATCCTACCCAAAACGCAAACCACACTGACCCCTTGCATCTTGAGGTCTTTGTCCACAAACACAAAGTCAGAAGAGTATTGGTAGATGGTGAAGTAGGGTTAAATATTTGTATCCTCAAATTGGTTAAGGCATTAGGATTTTTTGAGGCATGTGTAGAAATTGTTACCAAATCATATGACGATGAAGAATGCTCCTCCAAGGGTGTTATTACACTGCCAATCAGAGTTTGACCTGTTGTTCTGAACACCACACTCCAAGTATTGGACCTTGATCTCCCATATAAAATCCTCCTTGGAAGATCATGGATCCATGGAATGAAGGTTGTATTATCCACATATCATTAATGTATCAAGTTTCCCCATGAAGGCACTAAAATGACAATAGCTGGTGATCCCAACCCCTTTCAATATTGTAGCAATTTGTGAGAGACCACTCAATTCTAGGTGCCTATCAACAAGGAAGCTTCATCCTCCACCTCATCACAATACATTGACCCATCTTCATTAACTAAGTCATCCACTTCATTTACTGCACCATCAAACCACAAGGTTCAATTCCATGATATGGGATGTGGAGAATACCATATGGATAATTTACAAACAAATGGCAATGGTAATACGACCAAGAATAATTAGACTTCCAGTAATGATGTCAGTAAAAATTCAAAAGGTACAAAAATAGGTGGTCGTGCTTGGATCAAGACATTTTGGGACCCTAATGATACTTCCATCTTCACCATTCGTGATTATCCACCCTCATCTCATGACTCTCCCTCCATCATTCCATCCTCTAAACCATCACCTGTCCACTCTCACCATCCTGTATTAGGGTATGTCTCCCTACTGTCACCTCTAATAAGTCATCTTTCCAAGTCATTAAGGATGTGCAAGCCTCCTTTGACGTTAACGATACCGAAAAGGATAGTCCCAAAGACTCTATTGATAACATCGCCACTCTTGTTCACCCACCAGAAACTTCTGCCACTCCATACACTTCATCCATCTCACTCGTATCCATCCACATCATAGACATGGATCAACAAGTCATACATCAAGACAAGGACAAGGGAAAATCTCAAGAATCAAAGATGAAAATTCCTTTACAAGGAGATCAAGAATCAAGAGAAATTTTTTAAAGAAAAGAAGATCAAGATAAGTCCTCTATTCAAAATAAAAATCTATTGGGTAAAGAAAAAATACAAGTCAAAAGTGAAAGTTAGAAAGCATTGGTCTTTGAGTATGCCTTCCCATCAATAATCACTAGGGGAATTTTTCAAAGAAAAATGAAAAACAAAGACATTGTTGATTCAAAGTCTCCATCATTATTGCTTTCAATTATTCCATACACTCCATTCAATCCATCCATATTCACACATCTGTCATAGCATCCCACCTCCATTAGTGATTTTTTTCAATGTATCTTTGATGACTACCCCTTTACGTACTCTAGCTCATCATCTCCCAAGATCCTTTTCGTCTAAAGCCTGATGGCCCACATAGTGTGAAAATTAGGAATCATACCAGCCTCTTGTGTCTGCCATCTCTATCGCTTGTCATATTTTCCACTTACACTTTGCATCCAAATTAGGTCCTTTCATCTAGCACAATCAACCAAGCAAGGTCAATCCATCATCACAAAATTTTACAAATTAGGTGCTTCTTAATTCCATACCTAGCTTCAAAAATCTCTCGTCATAACCATAAAAATACAACAAAAAAATGTTACCTTGATGAAAACCAGGCAAATAGACATCTTGGTAACACCAAAAAAATAAATAAATCAAGAAAATAGTAAATAGAAATAATTCGTCCAATAGTGAAAACCACTTCGGTGGAACTTTGGATGAGTACCATGGTGAAAACTTGGCAAACAAGCACCATGTGTAGTTGGATTTGCTTCGTCGTCTACCATCATTCCAATCTAACTTTTCCCATCATTCACCCTTTTGTATCATCCACAATAATGCCTGGTTGTACTCTTCATAGCCTGGAATGATTGACATCATGCATCCTCTCACCTTTTATACCCTATCCACTATAATGCCCATCCTTTCCATCTCTAATAATTGGTCTTATACCTGATTGGGGGAAAATACTTGACCTACATCATTAGATCTTACACTTGCTGCCAAGAGGTCACTTATCAAAAAAGACAAAATCAAATATTCCCAAAAGACAAAAAATCGATAAAATGACAAAAAGACAAAAAAAATCAAATATTCTCAAAGGACAAAAAAATCATAAAACCACAAAATCAAAAAGAAAATCGAAACATGTCAAAAACACAAAAACATCCAAATAACCTTAAAAATCCAAAAAAGAGTCAAAGTTAGTCATGTCAATCCAAGTCATGTCGAACTACATTGCCTCTATGTGTATAATGTAGGAAAGGCCATTTGTTGATGGGCCCCGAGGCATTAGGTCATTCCTTTTAGGGTTTTTCAAATAAAAGTCAAGTCATGACTCAATCCTTTGTCAATAGAATAAAGTCAAGTCATGTCGAACTACGAGGTCTTTGCTCATTGTTATGTAGGCAAGACCATCTGTCGATGAGCCCTCAAGGCCACCCAGGTCGATCCTTTAGGGTTTGTCGTGTTAGTCATAATAAATTAGACATTTTCAACTTGGATATAAATAGTCGTCAAAACATCAGACAAGTCATGAATCAATAAGACAAACAAACCAACAAATCTTCAAGTCAACTCAATCAATTATCAAAGAAATCATTATCAAGTCCATCTCAAACATCAAATTAGTCAACTTATGGCTTATAAAAGATGTGTCCTTCCTGAAACCAGACATTGCCATTTTTCCTTATACAGGTGGTCACATGATTGAAACCAGACTTGACGTCTTATATGACATGTTTCTTCTCCTAAAATTAGGCCCTGCCAAACAATCAACCTATCAATCACCTAGTCTATTAAACCTCAAACAATCAAATTTTGGAAAACAATTTGAATGGACGTTGACTTTGTGGGCTATTTTTTCTTATATTTTTTTTATTTTTCTTTAATTCATGTTACTAGCTCTCTCGAGGATGTACCATGAAGGATTTAGAGGGGCGAGGATGTCTCATGATTCTTTTTCTTTGATTACTGTTTGTGGATTGCCTTGGCAAAAAGATTGGGGAAACTATGCCTTTATTATGAGTCAGGACATTGCTTGTCTGTGACTGTCTATTTTGCAAGTGGATGACCTTGCACACCTTGGTCTATGGCATACCATGGTGTTTTTTTTCCACTTGTTTCATTTTACAGCCCAATGATGATTACATGCCCAACCTTGCATAGAAAAATTTGCATCTTTAAGTTGTCTCCACTCACACCACGCTAACATCCACCCCTCCCGCGCTAACATTTCTTCTATCCACATCTTGATAGCATCCTATGACACACAAAAATATCTTGCATACATGATCATGTTAGGAAGCATTATAGATAGCACTATCATCATAGACATCATCATAATAGTTCATATATATTTGCATGAGAAAATAGAAAAAACATAGATTACATCCATATTATAGTTTCATCACATTATAACATATTAGGCATGTCATTTCATTTACATCACATCATAATAATCATCCACTATCATTTATCACATTGCATATACATTACATCAACATTTTATAAGCATTACATAATCATAATCATAATCACTTCATATTTTACATTCATATTAGACATTTATAATCATCACATTCATAATTCGTAAACATCACATTACATAACATTAAATGCATCCATCTATCACCTAAACATCTATCATCTAAACATCCATTAATTCATCACATGATCATCCATAAATACATAAACATCATAAAAGCATAAAAAATCCATTAAGACTGCATATCATAAATCACCGCACTAAGAATGTGTACTGTACACACTATTTGACCACTTTGAACTTAAATTTGACCCCCTAAATGACCTCAAAAATTATTTCTGTCACCACCATTGAATTCTTGGCTATGAAATTGACCTATCGAAACAATTTCCAATTTTTTTTGAAAATTTTCAAAAATTTGCAAACTTTTTCCAAGGAGGCATAGGTCCACCCTGCTTTCACTAGGGCATGTTTTGACTGATTTTCTTTGACACAATGCAATAAACTGCATTGTATCAAAAAGAGGAAAAAAGTAGACATTGAAAATTTTCCTAGGCCCGTGAACTTTATTTCTTCATCAATTATCCCCTCATTCGTGATGGTGGAACCCCTAAAGATGCTTTGTGTTCCCCTTGAAATTTTGAAAAATCTGGCTAATCTCATGTCTCTGGGCTTAGGTTTTCTCTTGTCATCATGCCTTAGGGTTTATGAGTTGCTAAAACCCTTTCCAAAATACCTTAAGTCTGCATCCTTTGCAAAAGCTATGATTCATCGTTGACCTCTTATCAACAGTTCCCAGTCATTCAAGTTGTGAATTATGCCTTTTAACTCATTTTATAAACCAACCCATGAGTCCTAGAATTCTCATTGCTACATGTTGTTTTATTAATAACATTTCCTTTATACTATGCGGGTAACAAATCATCAAAATATTTGTTGGGCCCAAAGTTTCATCCTTAGGTTTTATATCCTCGCCCACCGTTTACCTAGTAATGGCCCCTTTTTAAGAACTAACATTTGGCATGTGCATATTTCCTATTTTATAAGGATCATTCAATCAACACAAGCAAATCCTAGCCATTCCCTGTGTCCCCGCTGGTTTCCTTTTTATATTTTAATATTCTCACAGGATGGTGGGTGTGCACCATGTGCCCTCTATATTAGCGGGCCCTACATCTCTGAATGGTCAGTGTGTGGTGGGATGAGATACACCAACGTTGGGGATGGAATGACGTGGCTGCATCTAAGCCCTTCCCCACTCCCCCATTTGATTTATTTTGTATTAAAATATTATCAAAGGGCAGCGGGTGGATGACTTTTGTCCATGGGACCCAACAGGCTTTGAAGAAGGAAATCTCTCCGATTAGTGAGATCAACGGTCGAGGAGGGGTGACATGGGTTAATCATGACCACTCCTTGCCATCCCATGGGGAGCTCACCTTTGCCTCCCATCTCTCAATGGGAAAGCATGAGTGATTTGGAGGAACTTTGCCAAAAAATTAATTTTCTCAAATTTCTGTAAATCAGCATCATCAGGAAGAGGCCGAAATTCTAACTCCAACACAACTCGAACAGAGTCAAACGAAGCTATAGAGCCCAAGATATGCTCGGTCAAACCTTCGTCAACCCTGGACCTAGGTTAGAGAAACAAAGGGTCAAAATTTGACATCGCCAAAAGTGGTCGAAGTTGGCATCATCACAAAGATCTCGTCGAGAGCTTTTTGATGATGTTCATTTTGCGCGAATCGAACTCCGTTTGCACTAGTTACAACCAGTCAAAGTTCGCTAAGAAGGTTGACCTTTGACCATATGGACGCTAACATCAGCATGTTGATGTGGTAGTCTGTATGGTATGGATGATGACATGGACCACTTAGACTCTGACACATGGCATCTACATCAGATTGTACTAACCAATCATTGGTGAACACGTTTCAATCGTACGCCGCGTCAGTAGCCCAGTTAACACTGCGTCATCGGCCAGTTAGAAAACATATCAGCAACCAATAAGCAGTGTCAACAAATGATCATCCACCACGTGGCACCTCCTCAGCATGCCACATGGTGCTTGCTCAATCTTCTCCCTCCACTGGCTTGGCTGTTGGTTGTTTGATTAAGAACAAGTTTGTATAAATTTTAGCTTCTTTTTCTCACATTGGTGATAAACTACAACTTCTTTTACTATTTTTGTAATTAATTTTTCTATATTATTTTAATAGCCATCTTCCCACCATTGCCAAAATATAGAAAGAAATTTTCCCTCCCTGAAACATGGAGAAACAATGGTGAACTCTAAAACTTTGGTTACTAGTCACTGAAAGGTTCGCTTGACCGTTACACCAAACTACTGGCACTTACCCATATAGTGTGGCGATTTTTTTTTTACAAGTAATCCATTTGGATTTAGTTGGAAAAGGCGAGTAGGGGGATCGAACCCGTGACCCCCGGTTAGCTAAAAATAGTAGTGGCCATTGAACCACCAAACAACGTCAAGGTTATTATAGGCATTGGTTTATTTTGGTGAAGTATTGAAACTAAATGCCCATTATTTTTAAAATTCCCTCCAAAACAAAAAAAACAATAATCATTTTAAAGGATTAAATAAAACCTCTTGTAACAAAAAAAGCCTAAAATGAATAAATTGAAGGGATTAAATAATTTGTAGGGGATTAATTATAATCCTAATATGTAAATAAGGGGGATTATAGAAGATTTTATGTCAAAATAGGGGATATTGGGAATATTTGAAAATCATTTGGTTATACACCAACTTGAGCAATTTTTTTGTATAAAAAGGGGTGAAATTAGGAGAGTGGGACATTTAGGTGGTGAAGACTAAAGAGAATTTTGGAGATATGAATTGTTGATCCTGTACGTCGGGAGAATGTTGGAATTTCGTCGTGCTTGAAGGGGAAAGCTTTGTAATTCCAAATTTTTGGAGACTTTAATCGAATCGGTCTACTCTTTGGAGAGGGGCCCGAAGATGTAGTCGTTCTTATGATGAACTTTGTTATCAAGTTGTTTTGCATTCTCTCTTTCTTGTCTCTCATTTTGAATTTTGTCACTTACGTTAATTCCATTAATTAATTATGTGGTGTGTTAATTTCATTTTAGTAATTTGGAGTTGGAAACTGTAATCATTATGCATTCTTAAAGCAATTGTCTTAGATCCATTAATCAGATAAGGGAGAGTGCCATGTGGTGTCACTTGAGTGACAAAGAAGACATTAGATAATGGAAGAAAATTAATGAAATATTTCACCATGGATCGGAGGTATTAAAGCTTAGGTTACTAAAGGAAATTTTAGGGGCACGTGTTGTAATAACAAATGGATCTTTTATTCATGGTTGTTGGTTGTGTAAGAAGAATATGGGCATAGGAATGGGGTCTTGTGTTAAGAAACACACATGTTGAAGGTTTGAGATCTAATCTTAGCCCTTCCCTATCTTCCCATTGCTAAAATTTGTAGGTGAGTTAAAATTCATGGGGAAGCAGGGAAGCTGATGTGTGGTTTTTTGCTTTAGCGATAATGAGATGGTGGATCCCATGGATCACTAGGAATTGGATCCACATGGCTGGTTCTAATTGGATGAAAGTAATGGATACTCATGGTCGGCTTTTTCAAACTAATTTGACTCAATTTGGAGCGATTGTCATTTCATTTCACCACATGATCAATGGTCAGCATTCAAAGTTGAGATTGAGGGCAAGTGAGTCGTTATGGTTCACATGAGTGAGCCATAATGGCAAACAAGACACTGAGCTATCAAATTAAGAGTTGTAAGGCTATTAAAACTTGTTTTAAAGAACAATTGAGGATTGATAAAAGCATTCCATGCATCCAGGGAGCTTGTGCTACATTTTCCAAACCTATTTGATGTCGAAGTTAGGGTTTCTAGCTTGTCCTAAAACAACAAGTTGAATTGTGGTCCTGCCTTGCTATTGTTCATGTCTAACCCTTGCTTGAGCTGTAGGTTTTATTTTGTGAAACTAAAAACCCTTGAGTCATGGCTCCTATAGCGAAAGCATCTTCATCAAAAGGGGAAGCCTTTGGCTCTAAAGTTCTTTTCAGGCCTTTAAGGACCTAATTGATCAACTGCCACCCTCCACTAATGAAAAACCTAAGGGTCAATTGCTCTTTTGCAGTGCACAAGTAGTAGAGGGCCTAATTGACAAGCATAGTGCTATTAGGGATACCAAATTTCCTTACACTGGATGGGAATTGTTCAGGGATTGGTTTGGAAATAGAAATTGTGGTGTTCCAATGGGTAACCTATGGAATCTAGATTTGGGAAAGTTAGTTGTGCCTAACATCTACATGGATGTTTATTTATTAAAAGTAGTTGCAGCCAATTATGATCTAGTCATGAGGACTATGAGAGCCTTTGATGGAGTTGATATGGTGAGGGTCACAAGGGAAGAAATTGTAAATGTTTTTAGACTCACCGAATGGAGTGAGGATATGGTTCCCGTTGATGAGAACGTGCTTAGAGTAGAGTATGAGAAGACTAAGTGTTCATTCAAAGCCCATATATTTCCGAAATACCTAGCAACTATTGAGGGCCAAAGGGTTACATTGGGTCCATTTGACAAGGAACCCTATCCAGTTTACTATTTTATCCCTTATTTTCAAAAAAAATTCTACTCCATCTATTAGATTATTGGCTATGACCCAGTCACACTGGAATGCCCATGGCTTGGATGTACATGGCGACCCATATCCAACACCCTCATTATTGCACAATATATTTGTATAGGAGAAAACTTACACCCCTTATGTAAATTCCCCTTTTGCATACCCTCACCTTAGAAAATCAGACCTGAAGGAAAAATTACACATCACCCACTTGCTCTCCGTCTACTTGGCACGTGTTTTGTGTGTATGTTGATGGTGTTTTTTGCACAGCAACAACTCAGACAGAAAATGATATTCTATCTCTGTTGAAAGATAATCTTCAACAATAAACTACTGAAAATCACCCCAAGGTCTCTCGGGTGTCAGGTCATGACAATGCATAAACAATTCAGATAATATGTGAAAATGCTGGTAATCACAAGGGGCCTTACAAATGAACAATGCTGGAAGTGAATTTTCATCAAATGCAACAATATAGTGATGCTTTCAATCCTAAAACTAATCCAAATTCAAAATAAACAACAAAAGAGATAAGGGTTTAGGGAGATTCTATTCTATTCTAACTCCTAAGATTAACAATGCAAATGATAAAACACTTGAGGTGGACCAATCCCCACGAAACCAATCTCTACTTGATCAAGATAAATCTACAATCTTACATAAATAGTGCAATCTTCTAAGGTTTTAGAGATTTTCAGATCATGAACATTCACCCAAGACAACCCAATTGCAGTTGAATGAATAAATCTCCACAATTGAACCAAGCACAATGAGTATATTTAGTCCAGGCTAACTTTGCAAAACAACTAACCATCAGCTAGCTGTAAAAAGTATGGACTGGGGATTGCTACAAACACTTCAAACATTAAATCATGAACACCATTGAATCAGATTTAAACCTACATCTAATAACCTTGAGCAATCTGAAAGATTGAATCATAAGAACCATGCAAGATAAGTCAACACAAAATAGATCACCAGAAAATCACAATGCCTTCAATTGTATTGAATCACCAAACTCCAGCAACAATTCCAATGTTCTGTTACAACATTTGCTTGAAAGAAGCTAACTCCTAACTCTAATTACTGCTAAACTCGCTTGTATCTATTCGTGTATTCCTCTGTTCTCTATTCTATCTATCTACCCCCCTTACAAATGAGGCAAAAATGCCATTTATAGAAAAGCCCTAACATGTTGGCCCAATTAGATTTTACAATAATAACTGGCCTCAAAACAGGTCGGCCTAATTAGATTTTACAATAATAATTGGCCCCAAAACAGGTCGGCCAAGAGAATTTCAAAATAGGACAAGATTTGCATTAAATGCATGAATATTATCCATGTCGGCCTACGATCTCCAGCAAGATCAAATTCACGTGTCTTCCAGAAAGTCCTCCAGCTGTAGATAGTTTTGGCACAGATTCTTAGGCAGGTCCCACTTTGGAAATTTAAATTGAACATTTCTAGATTCCCCTCTTTTGGCACGAATCCATATGCAAGTCCCATTTTTGGAAATTTTATTTTCAAAATCTTTTTCAAGAAATTTTCAATTTTAAGAACATTTTTGAAAAATTCCATTTTTGGAAAAAATAAATAAATAAATAATTATTTTCGAAAAAATTTCCATTCTAGGAAATTTTGGGATTTGGGCCCTTCTGGGGAAATCAAACCAAGGGGAAAATCTGAGAAAATCCAGGTCAAGCCGATTCCAGACCAGAATCTGGAAAAATCTAGCTGAACAGGATTCTGGGAAAATCCAGCTGGACAAGATTCCAGGAAAATCCAGCCAGACAGGAAAATCCTGGACTGGGGCAAAAGCCTGGATTTTGTTCAGAACTTATTTTTTCAAAGCACAACTCGGGGAAAGGACTTGGAAAAGTAAGATAAACATCTAAGGACCTCCAAAGGCAATGAAATCAATAAAATTAAGGGGCCAAAAGACACCAAAAGCCAGAGCAAAAAGATGGTCCCTACTTTCAGTGGGGCATGTGTGCAAAACTGTACAACAATGTCGATGGGGGAATTTTCATCATGGACACAGGCGCAATGCATAGATGTTTGTGCGATGCGCTGTCATCCTTGACAGATTCCTACCGCTAGAGTCCACAAGGACGTTACACTCCTCATTAGGGATGAATTGTAACACCTCTGTGCGACCAACCGACCCAAAAATGGTTCCTTATCTTCCATTATGATATTCAGATGCATCCATTTTCACTATGATTGGGCCTCCTTAGCAATTCATTCATCTTCTAGCAATCTATCACATTCTCTCAAGCATTTTCACAACTCCATTGAGCATTGCAACAACTTGTTACTCCATCAACTTCAACTTTGTACGTGTTTCTCTACCATAGAAGCTATGAGTTTGGAGTCTTGCAAGACCTCCCTTCATCATTGTTGTAGCCGTGTCGAATTTTCCAAGCTTGTTTCCTTGCTTTCTCCCTTAATTGGCCTTGAGAGCCTTTGGGTGGAGGTGGTATTGCATGACTTTCCTTTTCCTTTAGTGGTTTAATAGAGTAGTGTAGCATCTTTCGTAGTGTTCAATACTTTCCTTTCTTCTTTCCTTTATCATAATTTTCTAGTTGTTCATGGAGGTGGCAACACCAAAGCATGGGTTTGGCTAAGGAAAAACCCTATACAACCCAATATTTTTCCCCTCTTGCTTGTGTGTAGGTGAACATGTATGTGAAGCTCACTAGAAAATTGGAGCTTTAGTGAGTTGATATTCATTACCTTTGTCTTCATATACTTACTTTTTCATTCTTTATAATTCTGTTTATTTCGTTAAAACTAGTTAGCTAGGCAGTTAGTAGGTTTTCCTAGTGTTTCACCCAACATTTTACATTTTTTGGTTGTATGGACTCCAACACGCTAGCTTCCATCCTCAAACAGAGAGCTATCTGAGGTGCAGTTTGAACTACAAAAGTCGGTTCATTTAGCCTAAATTAGAATTTCGGATTTGTAGAGTGACATAAGCACTTGAGAGTGCTCTTCATCCTCAATTCTTATCCCAAACACTCATTAGCTTGAGGTAAGTTAGGGCAGCCCTCTGCTCTTGACTCTCCATGACCCGAAGTTTTGCTGTGGTTGGTCCCCCTCTCTTACATTTTTGGTGAACCCGACGTGAACCATTTTGGTTCCATTTAGCGGTGTTGAAAGGTCCTTTCCTCATATCCTAGGAGCGTTGTAGGGGTGAGTGTTGTGAGGAATTTCACATTACAACCCAACCTGTGACCCCTAGTAGGCATAGTTTAAAGGTTTTGTAGGCATTGCAGAATGAAGCCTTAGTTGGATCACTCTCCAGTTGTAAACCTTTGGGGGCTTTGTGAAAGTGTTGTTTAGTGTATGCGATGGCTTCCTTTCTACATCTGCTTATCCCCTCTGCATAGCCTGTGAGTAGTGCTCCTGGTATAACTTTCACTTCATAGGACCTATCGATGGGTTTTAATAGAGAGCCATCTCATGTTTACACCCCCACATGAATCAACAGAAACACTTTGATAGGTATTCTTGTTGACCTGATGTGTTAGGTGAATGTGATTACTGAGGAGATTATGTTGATCAATTTCTTATATAAAAATGGGTGCGACACACCTGAAAGTACCATCCATACACATAATATACTTTCCTTACCTCCCCTTGGTAGCATCACCTTGTCAATCCTCGTTGGACCTAAGTTAGTAAAATTTCTTTTTCATATGATCTCGAGGTCTGAACTCTTCAAAGCGAAACTGGGTATCCCTTGGTTAGTCGCTATGAATGTAGTTCCTTTAGTCGTACATAAATGTTTAAATTTTATCCATGAGGGTTCAGTGCATGTAATCTATGACACCGGCTATAAACCGACGATTACGCGTGGTAGCTATTCTCTAGACCACTTTTGGCCTGCACTTGTTAGTTCGCTTTTGCCTAGGAAAAACCTCTTGTACTAGACCTATGAGAAGTACAAGAAATGGCACTTAATTCCTAAGGTGAGATACCTTCCATCTCCTTATGTTGTTTCAGATATGGCATGTTTGAAAGCCGACAATGATGCCACCCTAGCGTGTAGAAAGGAAGAAGAGAAGCACTCTCAAGGTTCCTCTTCCTCCTCTTCTATTGTCCTGCTCACCGCTTCCTCTTGCCCTACTATGGAATCATCGAATCTCGCTTCATATTTGCAGGAGAACCCTATGGTGCCCGCTTGGAAAAATCCCAAGCATCCTATATTCAAACTTCATATTCTACCCACAGTGCCTAGGCCCATTCGATATAGTAGAGGGAAGGGTCCTCATGGGGAATCCTCTATGTCTTAGCCTTCGCGGCCTCCTACCACTCCTGCTCCTTAAGAAGTGAATGGGAAGAGGCCCGTTGCTAAGGCGCTAGAGCTAACTCCCCCCATTGTTTCTCAATCTCTTCCTCTCGATCCCATCCAAGAGTCTCTCCCTCCACTAGAGATGGTCATGATGGACACTTTGATGGCTGAGCAAGATCCTTCTGTTCCATCTCAGCTCCTGACCTCTAGTTCCTAGAGTCACAAAAAATGGCCTTGTGTGTGAGCACAAATGTTGGAAAAATGCTTTGGTAGCTGAGCATGCGACTTTGCAGAGGAAGGGGAGCCAACTACCCCTATTTCAGGGCCTCCTATTGTGTCCTCCTCTCTCATCCCCTCTACTTTAGTTCAATCAAATTTGGTTCTACTTTTGGCTCTTGCCGCAAGGGTGAACACCCCTGACCCTAAAAAGGTGCAGGTGTTTATTGCTCCTTTGGTCGAGCTACCTCTATTGATGTCCCTCCTGGACATCTCGCCATTCCCTAAGCCCATGAACATGTTGAACACCTTGGTGGTGTCTACTGTAGTTTTCTCCTCCTCCTTCATGTATCTCATCTCATCCTTGGGGAGTTTACATCCTCCATTGAAGCAGAAGGTGGAGGTGGACCCTTCCAGCAATGGGAGGTGTAAGAGGAGTCCACCTTCTTCAAAAGTGGTCTTGTGCTAGCATATTTCATCCTAGTGACAAAGCAAGTTCCATATTTTTCTAAGTTCATCACTGCTCCTGAGTCACTCAGTGATCCTAGCAATGAATCTTGAGCATCACCTCCCTCATTTGTTGAGGTAACACATGGCACTCCCATGAAGTGCATGTTTAACTCTTTGGACGAGGTCTCAACCCTGTCGGTGATCTTCTCGAAATTGCTGACCTTTACTCCACAATAGCCAAGAAGAGAAGACCTTGTGGGGCCTTCTTCCTTGGCCCTTGTTGTGGGATGGTTGGAGGGTTCTCCCCTTAACATTACACCACTACAGGCTCATCTGCCTTCCCCGTATAATGATCTAGATTGGGAAGTAGATGAACTCTTGGTCGATGAGTGTTAGAGGGAAACTCTTCTTTACCTTTAGATTAGGTGTGTGTTTTTTGTATTGTATTCCCCCGTGCTTATGTTATGTGTTATTGGATGACCCTTTTCACCCTTATAGGTGCTTGGATACAAGAGTGATTATGTGTCATAAAAATTCCTCTATTTGCGGTATCATTCTTCCTTTGTTATGTGTATTTATTTTTGGAAAATTAGGGACGCTACAAAGTGTTGGGGGCATTTAGGCTTCCCTTCCATATTGACCCACTTTTTTATTTTTATTTTTTCTTCTCGTCCATTCTTCATATGGTCTTATATAGTAGGGGGTTGATGCCAGTTCATCTATATACTATTACTATACCTATATATATATATATTTATGAGTAGCTCTAACCCTGAAATATCAAATCGCCCCCGTGACCTTTGCTTGTGATGTTATTGTCTCTTTTTGGAGTTTTATTATCTTTCTCTCTTCTTTGCTTGAGATGTGATGTTGTAGTGCCTATGTGTTATCCCTCGTGTGTTCGACATCACTACAGTGACATCTCACTATGTCCCGTGGGCCACATCACTCTTTCATTCTTGCTTTTCTCTCCTTAGAATGTTGTGTGCCTCTGTATGCAACACACACTGCCCTAAGGGGGGCTACCATGTCAACTCCAATTTTTAGAAAATGCATTCGATGACTAACAAATATTTTCTCAAAAATCTTTGCAAGCTTTTTCAAATATCACATTCTGAACAACGACCCCTAGTGGAACATGTTTCCTTTGTCATGGGTTTACAAAGAAAGATCTTGAAAAACTTTATTTTGAGGTGGGAGCAACTTTTCTTGTGGGAGAAGCCATGACCTTCCCCTCACAAGGGGGAATTTTATTCCTTTTGAATTCCTTGATGAAGTGAACATCTTTCGAAAGGATTCCTTGATGGTGAATTGATTTGCGAAAAAACATTCTTGTACTTTTCAAACAACGCACGCTTGAGTGGACCCCTATTCTTTTGAAGGGTTCCTGAGGGACCCATTTGAAATCCTTTCAATTTGTGGACTATCTATGTGATTGTCTACTTGTTTTCCTGTGTGACTGCCTTTTTTTTCTAACATGTTGCTTTGTAGGTGTGCTTGTGAAGTTTCCTTCCAGTTCAACTCTGCAGAGTCCCCATACATTGGGATTCCTTCATGAGAGAGTACTTGGGGGAATGCCTTCTTTGCAGGTCCAAGGGCTTCTGAAGCGCTTGCATGCTGTGAGATTTTTCCTTCATTGGTCCGCAGGCCTTCAATGTACTTTGATCAACTTCATAGTTCCACAGAGCTACAGAGTCCTTTTGTTGAAACCTCCTCAGGAGAGAGTACCTGTGGAGTCTTTTTCCTACCCTACGATTTTGAGCTCACTAGATCATATTTTGCTTCCTCGATGGTTCAAGTATACATTTCTAACTCTTCAATCTACTATACCAAACACTCATCAATACTCATGCTCGCTAACGTGGGGGAAAAATTTATAGGAGCAAATTTTCACCCCTTCTGTAAATTCCCCTTTTGCATACCCTCACCTTAGAAAATCAAACCCAAAGGTGAAATTCCACATCACCCACCTGCCTTCCATCCACTTGGCATATGTTTTGTGTGTCGGTGGGGGAATTTTCATTAGGGATGCGGGCATGATGCATTACCATCTCTGACAGATTCCTACCTCTAGAGTCTGTAGGGACATTACACTCCTCATTGGGGATGAATTGTAACACCTCTGTGTGACCAACCAACCTAAAAATGGTTCCTTCTCTTCCATTTTGATCTCCAAATGCATCCATTTTCACTATCACTGGGGCTCCTTAGCAATTCATTCATCTTCTAGCAATCTATCACATTCTCTCAAGCATTTTCACAACTCCATTAAGCATTGTAGTAACTTGTTACTCCATCAACTTCATCTTTGTATGTGTTTCTCTACCATAGAAGCTATGAGTTTGGAGTCTTGCAAGATCTCCCTTCATCATTGTTGTGGCTGTGTCAAATTTTCCAAGATCCTTGCCTTGCGTTCTCCCTTCATTGGCCTTGAGAGCCTTTGGGTAGAGGTGGTATTGCATCACTTTCCTTTTCCTTTTGTGGTTTGATAGAGTAGCATAGCATCTTTCATAGTGTTCAATACTTTCCTTTCTTCTTTCCTTTATCGTACTTTCTACTTCATGGATTTTTTGGCTGTCCGTGGAGGTGGAAACACCAAAGCAGGGGTTTGACTGAGGAAAACCCTATACAACCCAAAATTTCCCCCCTCTTTCTTGTGTGTAGGTGAACATGTGCATGGAGTTCACTAGCGAATTGGAGCTTTAGTGAGTTGATATTCATTACCTTTGTATTCATATACTTACTTTATCATTTATATACTTACTTTTCATTCTTTATTATTCTATTTATTTCGTTAAAACTAGTTAGCTAGGAAATTAGTAGGTTTTCCTTGTGTTTCACCTAGAATTTTATGTTTTCTAGTCGTACGGATGCCAGTGCACCAGAGAGACACCAATGTGTTGCACTTTTGTCCTAGATCCACACTGTTGTCCTCAAACAAAGAGCTATTTGAGGTGCAATTTGAACTCTAGAAGTTAGCTCATCTAGCCCAAATTATATTTTTGGATCTATAGAGTGACAAAAGCACTTGAGAGTGCTCTTCATTCTTTATTCTTATCCCAAACACCCATTTTCTTGAGGTAAGTTAGGGCATCCCTCCAATCTCAACTCTCCATGACCCAGAGCCTTGGTGTGGTTGGTCCCCCTCTCTTACAATATGATTATGGATGGTTTCTTGCAGGGAGAATTCATGAAGGTCTAGTAAAGTTGAAGGGTGAAGTAGGAGTAAAGTTCAATTGGTACTCATTATTCATGCACATGTTTTTATTCAAGGGTGCAACTTACTTTGAGAGAAACATGACATTGGAGAGGGTGAAAGGTGATTTGGAATTGTGTGTCCAATGTTGGACCACTGTCCTGGATAAGGATGATAGAAAATTTGATTATGTGATTTTTTAGAATTTGTTTGCCTCTGAGTTGAAGAGATCTCTAGATATGAATGTGCCAAAGATTCCCAAGGCCCTACATGATTTCTTAAGACCCAAGGAAAGAAGACCTGAATTGGGGGTTGATCATAATTGGGGAGATGTTATCCCATATTGCACATATACTATTTTGAGAGTTTATGGTACATCTATCTCACCCCACTTGCTACCTAAGTATGTGCTAGAAAGAATTGGGTTTCTTGAAGTGATGTGGCAGCTGGGAAGCGTGGAGAACAAGCATTTGAAAGATCAGGGAAAAGGAACATTCTTCCCTTTATATACATGTTTCTCATATTTTGTGATGATTAAAGGAGGTTGGGATAATATAAATGATATACTCAAGACTTTTGGCATGAGGAGAGAAGGAACAAGGGATCATCATGATCCTGAAGGTTTCATGGTCTGGCTAAAGATAAGGAACACGAGTTCCAAGTTTGTCCATATTTTCCAATATCCTGAGGATGTAATAACGAACATTTTTGACCTTTTAAAGCAGGAGGAAAAAAAATGGATTGATTTTGACAAAATGTAAAATAAAATAAGGGAAAAGGGCCCTAAATTCACTGCTCTCACAAAAATTCCCAATATAGTGCAAAGAATGGAACATATATTCTATAATTTCAAGATAGTGGTTGGTCACCTTGAAGATGAGAGGATAATTTAGGACAAAGGGATAGCTCTTTTGGAAGAGGTGGAGGAGAGATCCCTATTATGGAGGAAAGGAATACATATCAGCCTCCTAAGGAACAAGAAATGAAGGTTTTCATAAGGAGAAAGAATAAAGTGGAGAAAAAGATGCAACTGTTGCTTCCCCTCAATAAGAGGAGCAAAGAGCTCTTTCTCTGGTGCCAAAAATGCCACCACTATCTACCCCAAGGTCATCTAGACCTGAAATTGTTGATGTTGATTCCCCACCACAACATGTATCACCACCAAAAGAGCCACCAATGAAGAATAAAAAGGTAAAATCAACAAGTTTGGTGGATTATGATGATGATGAATCTGATGAAGAAATTTGGGTATCAAAAAAGAAAATGCAACAAGGAATCCCTTCTGCACTAGCAGTGATTGTGCCACAACAGTTGGGTTTAAGGTTAAGCAAGGCTAGCCTTACTGGGATTAACAATACTGATGATGTAAGCATTGATGCATGAACAAAAATCATGGATAATGATTCATTTGTAATATCTCAAGATTTCATGGAGTTTTCCTATAGGGCTAAGAAAGATGAATATGTCAATAATGTGGCTAAGCAAAGAAGTCTTCATCCATAGTTACTTGATGCAACTATTCCAGCACATGTCTTAAAAGAAATGAATGATAAATTTCATGGAATGAATGCAACTGAAGGTAGAGGGATAGTAAGGAATAGTGGTGTCCTATTATTGCCATAATGAGATCTAGCCTCTGCTATTTCTTTTGATATAGTAAAAAGATGTGATAAACCTCTCTATAATTCAAAGGAAGAAGCTATAATTGCACTGTAAGGATCTGCATTTAGTGAGAAATGGGATACACTAGCTATATGGGCCCTATCCCCTAACACCAAAAAGCCTAACATTGTAGAGCCTGCATCAGACTATAGAGGAGGTTTGATAATAAAGAGAGTGTTAGACACATCAGCTATTGAAGCAACAATAATGCCAATAAATGTTGCTTAGTTTGTAAAAGCTACAGTGGAGTCAGTAACTACAAAAAAGGAACAATTCAGAAAGCAATACAATGATTTGTTGGTTGATCATGGAAAGAATCAACAACAAAAAATGTAGTTGCAAATAGAGTTAGCATTGTTAAAAGAGAAATTACAAAATTTGCAATTAGGAGAACAAATGCAAACTGGTGCTACTTCTCCTACTACTTCACATGAGCCAACACCTACTAATTATACCCCTACAACAAGCTCCTCATGGGAAAATGTGCCTTATAATATGGGAACTATACCCATTTCAATGGTGGATGCAGACACATCAAAAGCACCACATACAAAGTAAGGTGTCAGCAAAGAAGAGTTGCTTGAACAACTAAGTGATTACAAAGAAAAATGTGACAACTATTATAGGGAAATATTTGTCAATAATATGAATATTTTCACTACAACTTTGGAACACCTTAATAGAGGGGTTAATAATAGATTGAATAACATTCATGCTAGCTATTCTTCAATGAAGTTTTCTATAAAAAAAATTGACACTGATAAGGAGATAGCCATTCTGCTTATGGAGACATGGATCCCCAAGCTACAAGAATTGAGAATGATGTCTATCAGAGCCAAGCATGATGTTAACAATCCTAAAAAATTTAAGCCTACCATTTAGATTGTAAATGGAATTCATAAGTTCAAGGGGAATATAGAGCCTTTGGAGACCAGGATAAGAGAATTGATCAAGAATTTTCATGAAACACATCATGGTCTACGTCCATCCATTTTAAAGGATGATGGTAACATCAAAACCTTGTAGGACTGGAGAAAAGAAACCAATGAAGTCATTTCAAAGAAAGTTGCTTTGATTTGTGAAAGACATGACATGGATATGCTAAAGAAGAACATGGACATGTTGGCCCATGCAAAAGTAGTTCTAGTAGAGTTTGATAAAGAAACAAATGAGGTGGTTACCAAATATTCACCTTATAGGAAGAAGGTTGATAAGGTCATGGTTTTCAAATGGTCCACTGAGGATGAATTCCAAGCCTGGAGGGATAAGTATCTAGATGTACTAGATGATTGAGTTGCAATTGTGGGGCAGCGAGTACAATTTTGATCTTGAATTTGCAACCATGGTGAATAACAGATGGGAGAAGCATAATGCATAGCTTGGAACTAGTACATATTAGGATTTTTCTAAAGTATGGATAATATATTGTCTTCTCTCCAATATTTGAAATTGATGACAAGATTGCAAACGTGGATGTATTCCTTTTCTTTTCTATTTTATTCTTTTATGCTTTCCTTCATCTTCACTTAGTGTACATGGACATACTTTTGGAGCACATGGATATTGTTAAATGAACTCAAAGATTCCTTTTGGAAGGCGAGAATTCATCTTCAACAACAAATGAAAATAGCCTTTGTCCCATGTAACATTTCCCCCAATTTAAAAGGTGCAAATATAACCCATCTGGGGAATTTTGAAATTAGAAAGGAAATGTATGTCAAATGTAAATGTGACTTTAATTGTAATTTGGCCCAAAGCTTGTTGCTCCCATGTTTGTATAAATGGGAATTCAAGGCCAATTACATGGGTCTTTTGATGGTTAAGAAAATTTTGAGCTCATGTGAGAGTAATTTTGTATTTCAAGCACAGAGAAATAGAGTAGTGTTGAGTCTTAGGTATGCATTCTTGTTTGTAATAAGCATAATGGTTTTACAGTAGCAATAGTGTATGAATGACAATTGCAAATTATGGAATCAGATCCTCTCCTCTATATTTTGTCTTGTGAATTATAAATAAAATGATCAAGGATCTTTTGTTTGTCTTCAATCACTCTGGTTGAATGTATGATTTTGATTTTTCTTTAGTTCAAAGAACTAATTAAAATGCTTAAATGAGATCATAGGTTTGTGAGGAAAAAATTCAAAGATTACTAAGTATTTTCTATTTCTGGATACATTGAGTTATGTATTGCAAATCAATATATCAATAGTCTATAAATGCTTGTTTTCGTGGCTATTGTATTACAATTTGTTACAAATATGAGTCCATCACCCATAGATAAAGTGCAGGTCTATTAACTCGGCTATCCTCGATGTTAGTGATCCTGCCCGTACCTAACAAAGAACATAAATCTTAATGATAATCTTTGACACACCTATAATTGCAATATAGTGGTATGAAGTACTTCTCATTCCTTAATTTAGGTAACAATTCATTAAAGGGTCAGCCAAATCCTTAAGGGATTTTGTCTAATTGGCAGTTTGTGGGAATGTATCTGTTTGTCACAATGTTATTGGTAATTTGGCACAAGAGTATCATATAAACATTTTCAAGATCACCCTCCTGGGTTTCACAGAGCTTGAAGAGTAGAGGTCTAGCCTAGCAAGCTAGTACCTATTCATTGGCCAATCCTCACCATTATTTACCATTGAATTGTGGTGGATTCATAGATAATGACTGGGATCAAGTTTGGTTCTCAAAAAATAACCAACACCTGATAATTTTAAATTTCATTTGTCTTCTATTAATTAAATAATTTTAATTATTTAATTAATTCATGACTATCTTTTATTTCCTCTTCGATTAATTAAATAAATACTCTTTATTTAATTACAACACTAATAGTCTATTTCCTCTATAATTAAATAAATTCTAAATTTATTTAATTATTTACCACTTTCAGCTATAATTAAATAATTATCTTAATTATTTAATTATTCACTAAGCCTTTTCTAACATTTAAATTAAATAAATATTATTTAATTAATTGTCATCTTCCTTCTTATTTTGAATTAAATTATTATTTAATCAAAAAGTCAACCTGTTACATGTCCTCTATAATTAAATAATACTTTTGTTATTTAATTATTCATTTTCCTCTCCAAACAAATAATTTTATATTTATTTGAAGTCGTCCTGCAACCTCTTTTTTTTTCCATCCTCATTATCTGTGTCAATCTTATCTCTTGACATCTCATTTAATTTCTAATCTTGATCAAATTATTTTATAATTCAATCTTAGCCATTCATCCTTATCTTTGCCCTAATTTTTCCCTAACCCTATTTAATACTACAACTTTCATTCTTGGCCATTGATTGACACATCTTATTGACATTCAATCTCAATCCTTCATTCAAATATGTATTTTCTTTAAAAGACCCTAGCCTTTTCATTTTCATGAATCTATTCCATATTCAAGTACATGTTGCTAGTGTGAGACAACTATCTTCAATATTTTGTTGGTCATTTTCATAGACATATTAGTGCATAATCATATATGAGGGCATCAAGTACATTCAAGAAAAATGGAGAAGAGCAATGGAAGTGAAGCAATGATGGAATGAAGACTTTATGGTGATATTGTTTTATATTTCATGTTTTTATGCTTATTTGTGCTCTATTGTTGGTTTAGGGTTATTTTTATGCTATTTTACATTAACCTAGAATTTTACCCTAGATTACAACTATTAGACCAGATATCATGCATGCATTTTTCCTTGTGGCTAGATTTAAGAAGATCCCAAAGAGTCGCATATAGCAACAGTGAAGAGGATATTCAAATATTTGAAAGGTGCTCTAGAACATGGTTTGTGGTATCCAAAGGATACTGATTTTTCTCTAAGTGCTTATGCAAATTCAGATTGGGCACGTTGTGTGGATAACAGAAAGAGTACATGTGGTGGTGCATTCTTTCTTGGAAGAAAGTTGGTTTCTTGGCTAAGAAGTAGGATCCAATGTCATTATCTACTGCAGAGGTAGAATACATTGTTACAACATCATGTTGCACACAAGTGTTATGGATGAATCAAACTTTGAAGGATATCATAGTGGTATAGGATGGAAATATTCCTATCTTATGTGATAACACAAGTTTTATTAACATTTCAAAGAATCTAGTATTGCATTCAAGGAAAAAACATATCTCAATCCAATATCACTTTTTGAGAGAGAAGGTTGTAGAGAATGAGGTGAAGTTGGAGTATGTTCCCACTAAGAATCAAGTTGAAGATATCTTCATGAAGGCTCTTCCTAAGGATACTTTTGAGTATCTTAAAGAGAAGTTGGGGGTTATTTCCCCTCCTTTAAATTAGATGCATAAGGATATGCATTAGTCTAGTGGATCTCAAGACTCATTCATTTTTTTGGACTGATGTTGGTGGCTACCTCTTAGGGGGAGTAGGTAGTAGCATTGTTGGTTCTTGCAGTCACAAGGAGTAAGTGTTTTCATTGTGTGGTATACATATTTTTCCTTTGTCATTTGTGTCAAAGGATATGTGTAGCTGTTTCTAGTTGGTGAAGTATGTTGTGTAGTGTGCAAAGAAGGTGTAAACAAAATAGAGTGTAGTAAAGGAAAAGGTAGTTACAAAACAATTGTTGTCCCTTATAGGTGTTGCCTTTGAGGGAGATAAACTATGTATGTTTGATGTCAAAGGGGGAGAGATACAAG
This sequence comes from Sequoia sempervirens, assembly GCA_007258455.2. Classification (NCBI taxonomy): domain Eukaryota; kingdom Viridiplantae; phylum Streptophyta; class Pinopsida; order Cupressales; family Cupressaceae; genus Sequoia; species Sequoia sempervirens. Next base: position 426,447,699 of record VDFB02193867.1, read on the forward strand.
TGTGTTTCCCTTTTCCATTGATGTCAAAGGGGGAGAGAGAGTTAACTCAAAAGCCTTATGAAGTAAGGAGGAGGGGAGTCATAAGAAAGAGAAAGTGTTGGAAAGAGTTGATGCTTGTGTAAGGGGGAGCAATGTGTATTATGGTGCAATATAATATGAGTTGGTGTTAGAGCTGTTTTTTTTGTTGTTGACAACTTTTCCATGTGTTGCCATCAATGAAAAGGAGGGAGATTGTTGGAAGTTTGTGTTGTCATTGATGTCAATAGGTTTATGGGGAGATTATTGGAAGTCTATGGAGATGTTTTGATTGGTTACATTATGTTGTCATTAGTAGTATCATTGATGTCAACCTCTAGTGTTGATTTGATGAGTATGTATTGATGATTGGTGATGTTCAACCTCTTGTGTGGTTGAGATGTTGTAGAAAGTGTTCTAGATGATGAGTTTGAGTTTGTGGTTCTTGGTTTCCAAGTGCTTTTGAGAAAATCTGAATTAGAAAGGAAACAATGTGGTGAAGAGTGTTAAGTGTTTTTCTCCATAGTTCTTCATGGGTGAAGATCTCTCTATGCAGTTCAAATATGTTGATCAGATGTGTTCAGAAGTGTTATATCCAAAGTTTCATGTTTTGAATCATTGTGAAGAGAAATTTTTGTTCACTAGTGTGTGAACTGTGAAAGAAACATTTTTTGTGAGAAATGGTTTTTCTCTACATTTCTTCACAATTTGGTTTCTAGTCTTGTGGATTTGGGGGTGTGCTTATATTTCTCATATCTATCTTCAATCTGAGTTGTTTGTGTTTTGGTACTTTGGAAGGGTGGATTTAGATGTTTTAGTATGTGGAAGGTTAGTTGGTTGTGCAAAATGAATATGTTCTTCTGGTGTATGATGTTGCAAAGGAGTTGTTGGATTTTAGGGTGTTGATGGAATATTCTAGATTGTGTTAAAGTGATGTATGTGGTTTGTGAGTCATCTTTGGATCAAGGTAAGTATGTACTTAATTGTTTAATGGTGTTAACACATGTTCAATTGACCTTGGTTGTTTACACTAATTGCAGATATGCTTAAGTGTTTGTGGAAGTGTGGTGTGGCATGTTTATGTGGATTTAGGTCTGAGTTCAGGTGTGTTGTGGTCTACCTTCATTCCTTTCCACTATGGGAATGAATTGGGTGCTGACATAGTTTGAATTTGCATGTTTGAGGTGCATAGCCAACCTTATGAATTATTTTCAAGGTTGAAGATAGTATATATGTGTGATGATTTGATGAGTGAAGTGTATGGTTAAAAGTGTTGAGATGTGAAGTCCAAAAGTGTGAAATGCAGTATGAGCTTTAATGCCTAAGACTACTAGAAGCAGTAAGCAGAAGGTGTTGTTGGTTCTTTTTCTTGTAAACTAGGTTGGTCTCCTATTCTACCTATGGAGTAGCCAACTCCAATCAAGGGAAGATTGGAGGACTTGGACCAACTGACAAGATCAAAAGATCTTCTACACTTTAGGCTCTGTAGAACCAGGGCAGGTATACCCACACAATGCCTTAAAGAAGACCAAACATTGCTTTTTATAGCAGATAACTCCTGATGCCAAGCGTTGAGGACCTCAAATGGGGCTAGATTCTCAGTAGCTCAACCTTGAAACAACCAGGAGGTAGGACAAGACATCAAGCAAAAGATATTCAATGATTTATAGATTAAAAGGTTTATGAGAGGAACCATGCCACAAACAGATCAATGCCTAATCCGGGGTCATGGAGTCACACACAAAAGATGGAATTCATCTACAAACAGGACTCAATCAGTGGATTTTGTTTTGCTAATGCCTTACATTAGCCATCAGTGCCTTACACTGACAATCCGGCTCTTGTATCAACCAGACTCTTCTTACCAAATCCAACCTACAAACAAGTAATCACTATTGTCTATTCAAAGGATTTAACTACTTCCTTGAAGCAGACCTATCAACAAATAACACAGTCCCATGAAGTATGAGAAGATGAAAAAAAACACCTTATGCATTTATTCAAATGATTAAAAGCCTACAAATGTGGAGACAATATAATGATATGCATGAAAGATAAGCATCTTCATGTATTCTTGCTTAACTGATTGCATTTACAGAGGAATTCAACATTACAGTTCACAGACTCAAAAATGACCTAAGACCAAACCCTAATCTATCCCAGGCTAATCCCAGAACTCAGAAAAATGGAACTGAACCAAGGGAACCAAACCCAAGGGATCAAAAGCCCTACATCTGGCCATAAAATTCTCCTTTATAGGAATAGGAGAAGCAACAAGCAACCGACCAGATTAATTACACGTCATCAGCCGACAGGGAAAATCCTAAACAACACACAGGCCACAGTCACCAGTCCACCACCAACATTAGGACTACATTGAATGTTCACATCAAGTGAATCCATGAGAAAGCTCGATGCAGATCCGATGAGGTCAAGTCAGGCAGGACAAACATGGGCGACCCTAGCGACTAGAACAAGTCTGTCAGCCAACATCAAATCAGCCCAAGAATCCATGTGCCCATACCTCTGAACACGCCATCCCATTCTCAGAGTCACCATAAATGCAAATTCAGTGGATCTAGTGACCCTCCATCTACCACCATCAAGTCTCAGTTCAGGTCTTCACGCGCAAACACCTTTGAAACCCTAATCACGTGAAAATGAATATTGGCCGTCAATCAATAGTGATCAGGCAGCTGTCTTTTAAAATATTCATTAGCCGTTGAACCAAGCCACCACATATGATTCCTGCACCCACCGTTGATTAGATGCCAGTCATCCAGGACCGTTGATCTCTGTTTAAATGTATGCACTGTGGCATGAGTTCAGAGGTGGGGTCCATGTGACACGTGGCGGGCAGACGCTCTCCTCGCAGAGCATAAAGATTAGGCAAGTCACATGAGCACTCAAGTGATGGCTGTCAAATCACAATGATGGTTGCCCACGAACCATTGATATGTATTGGGAGGAACAAGGGATCCACCATCGGCAAAACATAAAGAGGTCAAGGAGACCTCTCAGTGAAGTCATCATGGCCAAAAGGGAGTCACATCGAAGGGTAACATAATCGGCGAGACACGGAGGGGTCAGGGAGACATCTCCCTGACACATCGAGTAGGGACCACCAAACAAAAGACCACGGAGAGACATTACAAAGTCGCCAAGAGATCACAACGAAACCAAAAAGTCATACCGAGAGCATGGTGAGGTCAGCATAACAAAACGAAGTCGGCCAGACTACAAGACTTCATAGCAAAGAGAAGCCAACGCTCGCCCAGAGGTCTCTGCGCTCGGTGAGATGTCATGGCGAAAAGAAATGTCTCGCCGACTGAAAACCTTAGTCAGCAATTCAGTGGACCAAACTAGGAAAGCATTTCATGGTAACCATCAAGTAACTTTTTCATCGTGGCCGTTGATTATCAACACGTGCACAAAGGAAGTCATATTAGTAGCTCAACCGTTAACTTGGGAGGACTTCAACATCGGGGAAAGTCACACCGAGAACCAAAGGGGGCCACCACAGTGTTGGTAAGACAAGTAGGGGTTGCCAAGGTGTCACCCCAGGAACCAAAAGTCACGCCGAAGAGAAAGACAGGCGGAAAGGGAACCAAACCAAGGCGGAGTCAAAGCCAGAGCGAGGAACAAAAAAGGAACAAAAGAGACTAAGACCGAAAACCATCCCACTCCCACCTTCGCAAAAGACCGCAGAGGCAGAGTCAGAACCAAAACAAAACCAAAAAGCCACGGGGGCAGAGACAAAAAGGAAAACCGGCGCAAGCGGAGCCGGGGCCGGAATGAAACTAGAAAGTGAAACACGAGCAAGGTTCTGAAACCGGTTTCCACTCTGATCCTGCCTCCACTAGAGGAAACAAAAGACAAAAGGAAAAGCAAAGGCGCGGAACCGGAGGTGGAATGAAACCTGAAAGAGGAGCGAAAGGAAAAATCCTGATCCTGATTTCACTCTGATCCCGCCTCCGCCAAACAAGGAAAAAAACAAGGCAAGGAAGAAAAGGAAGATCTAGCCACCAGAGACATGAAGACATGGCACGCTAAGCTCAACCCTTGTGGGAGCCCATTTACCCCACGTGCCAAAAAGATAGAAAAAACCCAAGCTAAAGATTTGTCAGGGAAATCAAAGGCAAACAACTGGAAAATGAGAGACAACCAAAATAGGAACTAACAGGTGTATACATTCTTTAGAGAGGTTGCTAATGCACCAGTGATGCTATGGTGGATCTGTTTGTTGCTTTGAGATGGATTTCTCATTGTAACATTCTTCTTTCTTTTTCTTTCTAATTTTGAAGTGAGCCCTTCTTTTCTTTTGGGCAATGAGTCATCTGGTAGTGAGCCTATTATATTTGGTGTTGCAAGTACTTTATATTGTGAGCTAATCCTCACTGTGGGTTTTCCCTTTTTGGGTTTTCCATGTAAATCTGGTGTTCTCATGTGTTTGGATGTGTTTTCATTACAATTTCATGTGTTTACATTCTTCTAATGAATGATAAGGGTTTAATGGTTGCTAAGAGTTTAAGGACTATTGCAGATCTGAATGTTAATAAGGGTTTTGATGTTTTAATGTACAAATGATTCATCCCCCTCTTAGTTGTCTTGTGCATTCAACAATGGTATTCACTATACCAAATATTTCCCAAGAAAGGAGATTATTATGTAGTTTTATGTCTAACATTGGTAGAAAGCATTAAAATTTTGTTAAAAAGGTATTAAGATATTTGTGTGGTACTTTTGATTTTTGTTTTGTTTATTTTGGTACGAATAGTGCAAATAAAACATTGAACATACATGATTTTGTTGATGTAGATTGAGTAGGAGGGCGAGTGTAGAAAGATGGGGGGCCACTTTTCAAATTTGGAAAAATCTATAACACAAGCATGTTATAACGTGCTTGCATTTTTTCTTATTTTAAAAAGAAAAGAAAAACCTCATTTCATTATTTCCTATCATCTACTAAAAACCTCCTTAATTGGCTGCAAACCCTGTATAATGTGCTCATGTTCTAGGAAGGTCAAAACCACTGGATTTTATCACTGAATCTTCATGAAAATGTCACCACAACGTCAGGGAGATCGAAGGAGCAAGTAATTTCTATTTTTTTGTGTGAATTTGGTATTAAATAGGTAGATTAAATATGTTTTTTGATGTAAATTTATTTAATTTTTAGGAAATGTTAATGCACCTCCAAATCCTCAAATTCCCTATTCACCTCATGCTGAAATCCCTCCTAAATAACAACCTCAACAAACACCTCCAACAATTCCTCATCATGCTCTAGAAACTCAAGAAAAATTAATAGGGCAAATTGAAAAAAAATAAAAAATTGAGTTAATTGCAAGGTTGAGAGATCCTATAGGCACAACCTTGCATAGAACCATGCTTACTCAATCACTTGAATCCATAATATTTCATGTAGATTCAATTAGAAAGAAAACAACTAGTTGATTGGAGAAGAGATGAGAGTCTAGACAAATTTGTATGCAGACAAATTATCATATAAACAAGTTAAAGATGAAAAAATTACAAAATTTGACTTGTGTGCACTATTCATGAACCCTAAAATGAATCAACCTTTACATCCTGCATGCAAGAGGTTCCCTACCCATTGGTGCAACCATTAAGGGATAAAGAACAATTTTTGGAAAAGGTGGTGGATGATTTTTGACCATCCTCCATGCAACAACAATGAGGTGCCACAATATTTTTTTAGGAAACTCTATTGTGAGTTTGAATGCAAGAGTTCCAAGGTAGAGGTGGGGCTCCACATAGGACATAGCGGGGGCATGTATTGATGCACAACAACTAGCGAGACCACTCACTAGACCAGTGTATGATCATGTGACTATCTCTTCTATTGTGAAGGAGAGTGTTGAGGTGGATACATTGCAGTCGATTAGTTCCCTCACCCAAAGCCTCATATAACATACTAGTCCTATAGCACAGGGTGAGGTGGGCAAGTATTTGAGTAGATTTCCACCTCATTTATGTCAGGCTTTTGGGACACTATGTTTATGTTCCCAAGGATAGTCAGGATGTAGGTTCCTAGGGTACATCTACAGTTGATGAGATGGTGATGACATATGCCCTCCTGAATGACAGATTCAACCTTGACAGTCAAATAAATATTAGCAAGTTCATTTAGTTTAATTTATTAAATTTCATTTTTGAGATGCAAGATTAATTAAATTAGTTGAATGATTATAAGAAAATTTCAAGGTCATAGTGTTCACTATGTTTTCAATGATCCTCCACCTCCCTATTACATGACAATGTTTATTATAGAGGTATGCAACTAGTAAATAATTATAAATATTACATGTGAATAGCTAAACATTATATGAATGGTATTCTTATATCTCATTTTGGATGTTGAATAGGTTAATCTTGGACCTTCGATGACAACACCTACTAGTGGAGGCGGTCATTGAAGTTTCTGATTAGTGGATAAAAAGGTTTTGAATGGACCCAAAATCATTTACAACAGGTTTTGAATTGACCTGAAACCATTACGTTTTAAGGGGACCCAAAACCCACACAAAGATGAACAAGTTGCCCAAAAGATAGAAACAAAATCAACCAGTAGTGAAAGAAGGAAACAACAAGCCAACAACCAGCCAAAAGCCAACAGGCTACCCAGAAAAGAACCAAGACTCTACATGAATCTTGAACTCATTGGTTTTGATAGGACCAACAAACCACTACCCAAATACTAGGTTTTACCAGGGACCTTAAACCCGTAGCCCACACAGATGTCTTCAATAACCACTAGGCAATAAGCCAACTAGCCATACCAACAAACAGAAGATCTCTTGCACCAACCCCACACTCGAGAAGATGAATCACAATCCACCTCAAAAGGAGTCGACTCCCCTCTATAGAAGAAGAAATCATGGAGAACCTTACCACCACTGCTATCAAACTATAACCAAAAAAAAATCCACCTCCATAGGAGCATGCAAAGGTAGTCATCGAAGTTTCACTCAACTAATACAAAGTATTTTTAATTTTAAAATTGAAAAAATATATTTCGTAATTGAATAGTGTTTAATGAATTGAAGGTTCTAGATAGTTTGCAAGTATGATTTTTACCTTTTAATTATTTTTATTTTAGGTTTTGTTGATGATCAAAAAAGCACAACAACATTAAACAAAATATTACTATTTTGTTTCTCTTGAAAGAGAAAGATAACACATGGATATCTAACTCCCAAGGTCCTGGTAATCGGGTCTCGACTATGCTAATTTCACTCAATGGTTGATGTAACTATAATGTTCAAGGGGCCTGCTGGTGTTGAGCTTCTGGATGGTTATAAGATGAAACATTAAACCTACTTTTAACCAGTGGTTTTAAAGAAATAGAAAAAAATAGATTAAAGCTTTTAAATTGAAGAAAATGTTGATTCATCCAACTTAATCAGACTTGTTACCTTCCAAGGAATTCCTAAACTAAAATTGCAGAATAAAATTAGCTTGTAATTAATACGAAGTTTCATTCATTCATAGTGTAAACTTTAACAGTAGATTGCAAATCAATATTTAAACAAAACATAAAATAAAATTCCATTCCTTGAAAGCTTTCCAAATCAAATAATTAACCCAAGCTAAATACCATTCCGGAGCACAATATGAAGTAGATTTAAATTTGGCTACTTCTACTATTGGTGAGATAGATAAACAACATTTACAAATCTGGGAAAGTCACCAGTGTATAGAAAATCCAAGTCTTTGAATTGTCTCCATATATACTAAGAAAATCTGGAAGATACATCCCTTCTCTTTGCTGACTTAACTTCTATTATATTTCTACTTTCAAGTTTTCCTACCTTCTAACCCTAACTTAGAAAATCTATATCTCTCGGTGTGTCTGAGTATCTATCTGTTCGTCCCTATATTTCTTCTATATCTTACAAAGAGGCAAAAAATGCCATATATACAAAACACGCCAAAATGCGTCGGCCCCTATTTTAGGGTTTACAAAATAAGTCAGTTACAGAAGGGTCGGCCCTAGAAGAGTTTTTGAAATAAATTCAATGATACATTAAATGCGTATACTCTGCTTATGTCGGTGAAAAATCACCTTCAGGCATGGTTTCCAGATCTTTTACAACCATCATCATCAACTCGCAGCCTTCGAGTCCGCCATTAAGACTCCACGCATTCTACCCTCGACCTCAAAAAATGCTCCCATAGAGTTGCTTTGAATGCTTTGAAGTATTGTCATTAATGTTGATCTACTTTCGCAAGCAGACATCCCATCAGTCATTAAGACTCACAGCTTTTCATCCTTTACGCTTTCCTCTAGTTACAGATCTTTCTACAAGTTGATCTTCTTGTAAAGTGGCATCAGGTGTTCTCGAAAATAACCCTACAAAACAATGCCTTCATTAGTCCTCTAAAGCATAGATGATATCATCATTCATCACTCCTTTCATATATCCTTCATTCAATTATACTTAGCAAAAAGAAACCCAAGTCTAGCAAAGGCGGAACCAAATCTGAACCAGAAACACACTTACCTTTAATACTGGTGGGGGAAAAGCCAAGATGAAACTGAAACCAGGATCAGAGTCAGAACGGGAACCAGACATGAAAATAACCATCACTTCCAAGTCTAGCCCACATTCTGGCTCCGCATCCACAAAAGGTTCCAAACATAAGAGACAAACAAAAATGAATGTAGGCGTGGTCAGAGTAAAAACTGATCCCGAGAGAAATACAACGGGGGTGGGGGCGGAACTAAATCTGACACTGAAACTTTTTCAAAGTTTCAGTTTCGGATTCTATTCTGATCCCACCTCGGACAACACACAAGGAGACGACAAAAGGGATGAAAAAGAAAAAGGGGAAGGGAAGAAAAAACATCCCACAACCAAAAAACAAAGAACAAAGGAAAAACAAACAAACAAGACTGGCAGATCCAGAACCAGAACGAAACCGAAACCTGGAACTTATGAAAAGTTTCAGAGTTCAATTTTGATCCACGTCCTGCTTCTGCCAAAACAAAAGGAAACAAACATAGAAAACAAAGGAAACTGGCAGAACAGGACCCGAAAACGAAACAGAAACCATAACTTAGAAGAAATTCCAAAGCTTGGTTTCGGTCCCGGTTCTGCATCCGCTAGAACAAAACCGAAAATGCCAAAGGAAGAAAACAAAAGGCTGAAGGAAGAAAGGAAACTCCTAAGGCACAGAACATAAAATGATAGGAAAACAAAACAAAAAAGAGGGACCCAAATGTTAGTCGAAAACAACCAATGGAATAAAGAAACAACAAAAAAGGGCGGAGTCAGAGTCGGGACAAGATCCAAACTTGAAACCCTAAAAGAGTTCTACATCCAGATTTAGCCCCGGACCCGGCTCCGACAAAACAAAATACAGACTTAGGAGGAAAACAAAAGAACTCCTAAGACCCAACCAAAGAACCAAAGGAAATAGAACAGAACAAGGGGGACCATTTTAAACAAGTTTAAAATGGGGTGGTTATGCAAGGCATAACAAATGGCGACTTGGCTGGGAAAATGGTTTAACTATTTTCAAGAAACCGAAGGATTCAGTTACCCAGAACTCCTGGTTTATGGCATCAAAACTCCAGTTAGGTCAGTTTTAATAACCAAGGTTGAGCTAGAATCTTAAATGTAAATCAACACTGGCTACCCCTGAATCTTTGTGTTTGATTTATGGTGCATCACCCTTGTGCAGTTTTGCACACACGCCCCACTGAAAGTGGGGACCCTCTTTTTGCTCTGGCTTTTGGTGTCTTTTGGCCCCTTAATTTTATTGATTTCATTGCCTTCAGAGGTCATTATATGTTCATCCTGCTTGCCCAAGTGATTTCCCCAGGTTGCACTTTGAAAAAACTAAGTTCTGAGCAAAATTCGGGTTTTTACCCCAATCTGGGATTTTCCGGTCCATCTGGATTTTTTCGGATTCTGCTCAAAGTCCGGCTCTATGCAAAAGTATGGGTTTTTAGTCCAGTCCGGGATTTTTCACTCCATCCGAATTTTCCCAATTTCCATGAAAATTCTGGAATCTGCGCGAAGTCCGAGTTTTTGCCCGTGTCTGGGATTTTTCGCCCGACCCGGATTTCTTCAGTTTTTCGGAATGTGCCAAAGTCCGAAATTTTATGCCATCCGCGGAAATTCGCCCCACCCGAATTTTTCTGGATTTTCTGCCAGGCTTTGTGCAAATTGAAATACTAGATTAAATTGATGAATTTGATGATAAATGCTCAACACCCCATGCTTAATTTGATATATTACACTATGTTACATGCATTCTTGGTTCATTTTGATGATCTATTGTTGAAATTTTTGCCTTATTTAGTAAAATCCGCCTGGCCTGGAATTTCCCGGATTTTCCCCTTGGTTTGGTTTCCCGAAATGGAAATTTTTCCGAAAATAATTATTTTTTCCAAAAGTGGAAATTTTAAAATGATGCTAAAAATGAAAATTTCTTGAGATAAAAACATAAAATTTCCAAAAGTGGAAAAATTCTGAAAAATGGAAAGTTTCCTTATAAAAATGTAAGTTTTTTAGAAAAGGTCAAAATTTTATTCGAATTTAATTTGGACATGTGGGCTATTAATGATGATATCTATTTTTTAGGACTAAACAAGTATTAAAAGGGGGACTTGCATATGGATTCGTGCCAAAAGAGGGAAATTTGGAAGTGTTCGATTTAAATTTTCAAAGTGGGACCTGCCTAAGAATCTGTGCCAAAACTGTCTACAGCTGGAGGACTTTCTGGAAGACACGTGAATCTGATCTTGCTAGAGATCGTGGGTCGACATGGATAATATTCATGCATTTAATGCAAATCTTGTCCTATTTTGAAATTCTCCTAGCCAACTTGTTTTGGGGCCAGTTATTATTGTAAAATCTAATTGGGCCGACATGTTTGGGGTTTTCTATAAATGGTGTTTGTGCCTCATTTGTAAGGGTGTGAGAGAAATTAGGAGAAGATTTGATAGAGAGCGAATTTAGGGGTAGAGCAGAGGTAGAAGTTAGTCAATTTCTGAGCAAGTGATGTAACAGAACACAGGAATTGTTGCTGAAATTTGGTGATTCAATACAATTGCAGACATTGTGATTCTCTGGTGATCTTTTTTGTATTGACTTATCTTGCATGGTTCTTATGATTCAATCTTTCAAATTGCTCAAGGTTGTTAGATTTAGATTTAAATCCGATTCAATGATGTTTATGATTTAATGTTTGAAGTGTTCGCGGCAATCCCTGGTCCATACTTTTTGCAACTAGCTGATTGTTAGTTGCTTTGCAAAGTTAGCCTGGACCTTTATATTCATTGTGCTTGGTTCAATTGTGGAGATTTATTCATTTCAACTACAATTGGGTTGTCTTGGGTGAATGTCCATGATCTGAAAATCTTTAAAACCTTAGAAGATTGCACTATTTCTATAAGATTGCAGATTAATCTTGGTCAAGCAGAGATTGGTTTCGTTGGGATTGGTCCATTTCAAGTGTTTATCATTTGCATTGTTAGTCTTAGAAATAGTTTAGATTTAGAAGTTTGTCTGAACCCTTATCTCTTTTGCTGTTTATTTTGAATCTGGGTTAGTTTTAGGATTGAAAGCATCACTGTATTGTTGCATCTAATGAAAATTCACTTCCAGCATTGTTCATTTGTAAGGCCCCTTGTGATTACCAGCGTTTTCACATATTATCTGAGTTGTTTATGCATTGTCAAGACCTGACACCCAAGAGACCTTGGGGTGATTTTCAATAATTTGTTGTTGAAGATTATCTTTCAAGAGAGATAGAATATCATTTTCTGTCTGAGTTGTTGTTGTGCAGAAAACACCATCAACAACCCTTTTACAAAGTTTTCCTCATCTTTTGAACAATAATGTGCAAGATTTGAACTACATGAGTTGATTCCCTTTAACTGTTGCGCAATGATATCCTGGGCATTGCTCCGCTTCCAGTCAGGTGTACATAGCCCTGACGGAGGTACCTCTAGTTCTCTCACAGCATTGCTCTACTGCCAGTTAGGCGTCCATAGCCCCATTAGTGATACTGGAATCGCCCATTCATATTGAGTTTTCTTTTCTTAGATAGTTCTCTTTTTTTATTTTCTCTTGGAGTCTCAGATATTTCATTCAATTCTCTCAATATATCAGATGTCTGACATCTGTTCTGGGTTGAAAACTACCATGGACCTCATAACAACATCTGGGGAATTGGATTTTTCAGTCGAATCTTGCAACACCATTGCCCTAAGACAAATGTACCATTACAAAAGGAGATGTTTCTATTGATTTGTGACAAATTCAGTTGTAGTTAATGAAGATTGTTTACTTTGCACCTTGTTTTCAAGACTTTCCACATCTTTTATTGATAATGGACATAAAACAATGAATTTAGGACAAAATCATCCAATCAGAAAACCTAAAAATATATAAACCAACTTCTCTTATAGGAACCAAAGTATACTTTAGATAACAACCCCCTTACAATTGCATAAAATGAAGGTCCCCGCAAGGAAAAAAAAAGAGACGCAAGCAAAGGAACAAAAAGAAAAGGAAAACAAGGAAAACAACAAAACTATTTACAAGCAGAACAAACTTATCTACATATATACAACCCAACAAAAATGATCAAACTTTCAGGATCCAAAGTAATGTTTAAGAAACTATCCATTGACAGGAAATGGAATAGGTTCTCCCGTTAAACCGCTTAGCTGGAAATCATTTTCTCCTAGGATTTCATCAATTTGATAAGGACCCAACCAGAGCTTATCAAACTTTTGGTGATCGCCTTTCTTTTCATTAGCCTTATCCCATAGCAGCACAAGGTTTGATATCTTGAAAGCCTTGATTTTGGCTCTTTTGTCAAACCAATGTTTGAAAATAGCCTGGTGTCTAAAGAATTGTTGCAAGGCAACATCTCTTTGCTCTTCTAGTTTCAACAAGCCAGCTAATCTTACTTCAATCCTATCATCACTAGAGTAAAATTCTTGCATAAATTTTAGGATAGGTATTTGCAAGTGAATAGAGAACACAGGCTCTTGGCCATACACTAGCTTAAATGGTGAAGTCTTTAAAGTAGCCTTGATCCTAGTCCTATCTGCCCATAAAACAAATGTTAACTGGGTATGCCAGTCCCTAGGATTTTTATCTAACAGTTTTTTAATTACTCCTAGGAGATTCTTATTAGTTGATTCTGCAACTCCATTTCCTTGTGGGTAATAGTTTGAAGAATACTTTAAAAAAAAATTATGATCATAAGCCCATGAAATGAACTCAACAGAAGAAAAGGCGGAGCCATTATCACATACCAATGCAAAGGGTACTCCAAACCTAGTTGTGATGCATTCAATGAGGAACTTGATTACTAGCTCTGTTGTACTATTGTTGCAAGGTATAGCCTCTATCCATCTTGTGCGGTAATCCATGGCAGTAAAAATGAATTTGTGTCCTACAGAAGAATTTGGGTTAATTACCCCAATAAAATCCAGTGCCCATTGGGCAAATGGTCTTACCTCATAAACAGGCTGCAATGGCATGGTCGAATGGCACTCTCTTGATGTAGAAATTTGACATATGTGACATGTTCTCACATGTTGGCGGGCATCCTTCAACACACATGGCCAATAATAACCAGATTTGAGAATCTGATGTGCTAACGAATCTGCAGAACCATGACCTGTGCCATGTTTCCCATGAAATTCAACAATTGCATGCTTAGCCTCTTGCTGATCAAGACATCGGAAGTAAACTCTGTCAAAATTCTTCTTGTATAACAATCCTCCTTTGAGCATATAATGGGAGCTTTTCATTCTTAGTGCCCTCCTCTGAGTTGTATTCATTCCCTCTAGGCACCGATTATTGAGCATGAAGTAAATAATATTGGCATACCACAGGTCATTAGAAAAGGACTGTGTTGTGTATTGCTGACAAATAATGTTCTCACCAGTATCCACCATTGATTTAGACAGGCCTTGACCTCTGACAAGTTTCATAGGGTGAATCTCCATATCGAACTCTTGTAGAATAGCCATCCATTTCCCCCTTCGTTCTCCCAACTCGCTCTGCATAAGTAGAGACTTCATAGCAGCATCAAGAACTACAACAAAAATTTGACTTTGGAGGATATAGTGCCTGAACTTCTTGATAGCTCTAACCAATGCAAAATCTTGTTTCTCAAGAAGTGTATACTTGACTTCAACATTCTTAAATGGAGAGCTCATGAAGGCAATTGGCCTCTCATCCCCTTCGCCTCTACGTTGAGTTAGGATAGCTGCACATGAGTGTTCAGAAGCAAAAGAATAAATATAAAATGGCTTCAAGTAGTTAGGGCTGGTGAGGACTGGCGCTTCTAAAATGGATTGCTTGACTTGAGAAAAATTAGCATTTGCCTCATTACTCCATTCTATTCTAGCATCTTTCTTCATCATTTCATTCAAAGGTTTAACAATTTCTGCAAAACCTATGATAAACTTTCTCACAAAGTTGATCTTTCCAAAGAAAGACCTCATGTCCTTCTTACTTCCTGGCATAGTTAACTTTAGAATAGACTCAACTCGGTTTGGATCTATTGATATTCCTCTTTCTGAGATTATGTGTTCCAAAATTTTCCCTTCAGAAACCCTGAACACACACTTTTTAGGATTCAGAGAGACACCGTATCAGATACATCTTTCAAGGACTTTGGCCAAGTCTATAGCATGGTTTAGTCTATCTTTAGAGAATACTGCCAGCTCATCGATGTAAACGATGATGCATTTACCACTCAAATCTTTGAACACTACGTCCATGGCACACTGAAAGGTTGCTCCAATGTTTATTAGACCAAATGGCATCCTTTTGTAAGCAAATGTTCCCAACTTAGTAGTGAAGGTTGTCTTCATTCTGTCTTCATAATTAACAATCACTTGATTGTACCCATAATAGCCATCTAGGAACGACATCATCTGAGATCCATTAATAGTTTGCAAGACCTTGTCCAGAGAAGGGAGTGGGTAGTTGTCCTTTTTCAAAGCTCTATTCAAATTCTTGAAATCTACACATAGCCTGATCTCTCCATTCTTCTTACGAACTAGAACCAAATTAGCCACCCATGTTGAGTGTCGTACAAGGAAGATTATTCTTGCAGAAAGCAATTTTTGAACTTCCTTAAAGATCAGTGGTTCAATCAGGGCGTTGACAAGACATTGTTTTTGCTGAAATGGTCTAGCTTTAGGCTTAAGAGGGATAGTATGAGTTATCACAGAAGCATCAAATGTTTTTAGATCTTCATACCCCTAAACAATTTCAGCAATATCTTTCTTTAGTGCCCTTAGTATATCTTTTCTAATTGCTTCAGGGAAAACTTTCCCTATGTAAACATTTCTATCTAGGCTAGAATCAGCTAAGTTAACAGTTTCATATTCACCTCCTTTATCTGTAGTTGATACCTTTTCCCGAGCCCTTGAGTCTGAATCAAAAGATATTTCTAAGGCCACCATTCCCTTGGGAATGCTATAAATTTAAAATTGAGGACACCTTCTTTATCGCAGTCTTTGGGGTTCCAATCTCCTTAATCCCTTTTGGATTCATCGATGATCTGTCCTTCAAAAACATCTGAGCTTAAAAAAGTAAGGATATGTTGATCATCATCAAAAACTTGAAAGTTTTTGACGTTATCAGGAACAGCCAAGGTGGATATCAACTCTATTGAGAATCTCTTGAGCTTGGAGCCTTGCATGGATTCTAGGGTACTTGCAGCAATAGCTAATGAATCAACTATTTTATTCTCCTCTCTAGGAATTAAACTAATTCCAAAGGTATCAAAGTCTTCAATCAAGTTCCATACCTAATTTCTATAAGCTGCCAGCCTTTTATTGTGACATGTGTATTGGTTACGTACTTGCTTAATAATTACTTCTGAATCTCCCTTAACCACCAAGGCAGTAACTTTCTTCTGATGTGCAAACATCAGTCCCTGAGCTAATGCTTCGTATTTTGCTATATTGTTAGTGCATCCAAACTACAACCTATAAGAAGCAAAAAATGTTTTCCCTTTCAGGCTGGTTAATTCAATTCCAGCACCACAGCTTGTTTTGGATTTGGATCCATCAAACGTGAGGGTCCATAGCTAGACATGAGCTGGGGTTGATTCCTTTGAGTTTGTTGTGGGTGTTTGGATAAGATGAACCATATGTGGGGGCACTTGATCTTTTGCATCAAATATTGGGAATGGATGTTCAATAGGCTTATCAAGTGCAACATCCAATTCGTGCTTAGATATATTGTGTAATCCTAGGATATCTTTTTGACAGTCACTTGTATCTTTGATTGATCCCTTGGGTTTTGGTATACTTGTTAGTGCAGGGGTATCAAACAAAGCTTGGGGTTTTTTAACACAACTATGTTGGTCCAGTATCATGACCGAGGTGGGTTCAATTTGAGGAGGGACTTCCTTTGAGGGTATATTATCCCTGGTTAACATTATTGCATTTTGAGCTTCGAATGAGAAGTGATCTGAAATGGTCTCAAGGTGACTTGGGTCAGTCTCATTGGTTGGAGAAACACGATTTAAAATACTGATGTAGGGTTGGCAAGTCAGTTCTGAATGATCTTGGTAGTGTACCCTACACCAATTAGGGAGAAAAAGACTCTACACATTGATACCTTCCCCTAAGACCAGCTGATCCTGTTGCAGCTTCCTAATCAATACCTGTTGATTCTCATTAATCATGGGATCAATGGATTTTTGGATTGACAAGTCTTTAGAATCAAGAACCGAAAAGGTCAGAATTTCTTCTCTTTTATAAACCCCTATCTTAGTTTCAAAATAAGCTACCTCGTTGAGACAATCATACTCAATGATGATATGTTTGAGGTGGGGTTCACTTTCAATCCTAATCTGTGTAGGCATCCCCGTCCATGGCAGCCACATGTGTGAAAAGTTGAGGGAGAGATATCCCCCTATACTTTTCATTAAATCTTTGCTCAATAGCATACCATAAGTCTTGGGAATGTATGCTACTTGAATATCCATATTGGTTAAAATCCTAGGGTCAAACCCTACTTGCACATGCATATTTCTTAATTCTCCAACTACATTAACCTCTGTTTTATCGAGTTGGATGACCTTCTTGTTTTTTTGGACAGGGTTCAATCCCAATTTCTTGCATATAGAAAATGGCATCATGTTGCCAGAAGCCCCTGAATCTAGCAAACAATTATGTAGGTTCTTCCCAAAAATTCTCAAACTTAAAAGAAACTGTGGGGTACCTACCTTGCTTCTGAACAAAGTTGCATTCATGTCTGCATCAGGTGCCACCTTGGTTTTCCCTTTTGGTTTATCAGCTTGTTCCAAAGCTTTCAGCACTATATCTCATTGGGCAGGGCACCACTTTAGGATGTCAAAGTATGATAAAGAGGTTTTCTATTTCTACATCTCAGAAACAATATAAAATTCCATGTTATGGCTTGTATTACCTCTAAAAACACTAGACGAATTACCTTTCTTGTGAAATTCAGGCAGACCCTTTGGTGGAGGAGGATTGTTATCAACACCCTGATTCAGAGGCACCATATGGTTAGGTGGTGTTGATGTAGTGAATGAACCCTTATTCTAATTTCTTAAAAAGTGTCCTCCCTTTGTTTGAAAGGCTTGGGCATCATATACATCTTCCTCTAGTTCGTTCTCATTCTGCATTGGGTATGAAGGTTCTTCTTCAAAGAGGTCATAAGTCATGGTTGTATCCACTGAGCCACCTCCTTTGTTTGAATTCCCTTGGAACATTTGGGCATCTGCCTGTGCCATCTTCACGACCTTCTTCTTTTTAGGGAAATTTACCTCTGAATGAGTTGCAGTATCATGCAGCTTGCACCAGTTATTCATAAAATTGAGGTCAGCCACATTCGCAACATGTGGCATGTCCTCATTAGCTTGATAATTGTGAGGAAATACACCATTATTTGGCCATGTATTCCATTTTCGGTTGTTATTTGGCCTCTGGTTATATCCTCTATTTTGATTTTGATAGCCTTGGTTAGGGAAGTTTTGCCTTGATAATTCCTCTGGCTATGATTATAGTTGTTCAGATAATTACCTTGATTGTTATTACTCTGATTAGGGTAACTACTTTGGTTCTGAGAGGGGTTCATTTTAAGTTGAGCCATATCATTTGTGATTTGAGACAGGGTTTTCTTTAAGATTTCCACCTCGTTTGTGAGTTGAACTGCCTTTTCACTCTCAGCACTCTTAGCATCAGGTGACTAACCGACAGGATTTGGTATTCCAGCTTGGTCATGATGACCATGTGGGTTGTGATGATCTTGTGATTGTTGAAAGAAGTTAGGAGTTCCGTTGGCAAAGAATGGAATAGGAGATTGATTATGTAACTCATCTATAGGTCCATAATGGGAAGAAGACATCCTTGGGACATTATTGAATAAATGGGTTGGGTTAGGCATCTAATACCCTATTGAAGGAAAACTGCCTCCCAAGTTTCCTTGTTGAGATCTAGTTTGTTGTTGAAGTTTGATGGCTAGATGATAAACTTTAGATAGAGAATCAATATCTATGGGTTGATAAGTCCTTTGTAGGAACAAGCCAAGCAAAGGGTCTATAACTCTAAAACATGCCTGAATGGCGCTATTCTCAGCAACTAGATAGGGGTTCTGCAGTCTCCTATACATTTTTTGGAACCTGGTATTAAACAAGGGTAGGGATTCACATGGCTCCTTCCTAATGGTAGCAAATTGGTGGAACAAAATGGCTGGATCCACATAAATTCTGAACTGATTGATGAAAGCATTCTCTAGGTCTGTCCAGCTCAGAATAGAACCTTGTGGCAGGTTTAGGTACCAGTTGTACACCATATCCCCTAAGGAATAAGGGAACAACCTACAAACCACATCATGGTGAGCTATCTGGGCTTTGGTACAAGCATCTTTAAAAGTTTGTATGTGCTCTTCAGCACTCCTTGATTCGCCATGAATGTATTTGGGACAAAATCTCTCAGGATTCTTAGGCATATCATGAAAACCTCCAGGAATAGTCCCCAATGGAGAGGGATTATTCAAAAAAAATTCCATTGGTGGTGGTGGTGGGGGTTGAGCTAGCTATAATGGCACTTGAGATGGATTTGGTGGCAGATTGATAGGTCTCCAACGGGGTATTGGTGAAAATCCTAGTGGAGTGACTGGAGCTGACAAGGGTGGTATAATGATTGCCCCAGTGTTGTGAATCTTGTGTCTTATTGGGGTCTTGAGTTCTATCAAAAGTGGTGGGTTTTTAGTTAATTGAAGACCTCTATGGGACCTTTCTGGTGGGAAAAACCCAATATTATCCAGCTTTCTCTTTTGGTCCCTCCTTCTAGTGCCAGATCTGTTGATGGTAAAAAAAACACAACATTAAACAAAATATTACTATTTTGTTTCTCCTGAAAGAGAAAGATAACACATGGATATCTAACTCCCAAGTTCCTGGTAATCGGGTCTCGACTATGCTGATTTCACTCAATGGTTGATGTAACTATAATGTTCAAGGGGCCTACTGGTGTTGAGATTCTGGATGGTTATAAGATCAAACATTAAACCTACTTTTAACCGCTGGTTTTAAAGAAATAGAAAAAGATAGATTAAAGCTTTTAAACTAAAGAAAATGTTGATTCATCCAACTTAATCAGACTTGTTACCTTCCAAGGAATTCGTAAACTAAAACTGCAGAATAAAATTAACTTGTAATTAATACGAAGTTTCATTCATTCACAGTGCAAACTTTAATAGTAGATTGCAAATCATTATTTAAACAAAACATAAAATAAATTCCATTCCTTGAAAGCTTTCCAAATCAAATAATTAACCCAAGATAAATACCATTTCAGAGCACAATATGAAGTAGATTTAAATCTGGATGCTTCTACTGTTGGTGAGACAAATAAACAACATTTACAAATCTGGCAAAGTCACCAGTGTACAAAAAATCCATGTCTTCGAATTGTCTCCATCTATACTAAGAAAATCTGGAAGATACATCCCTTCTCTTTGTTGAACTTAACTTCTATTCTATTTCTACTTTTGAGTTTTCCTACCTTCTAACCCTAACTTAGAAAATCTAAATCTCTCGGTGTGTCTAAGTATCTATCTATTTGT
This sequence comes from Sequoia sempervirens, assembly GCA_007258455.2. Taxonomy (NCBI): domain Eukaryota; kingdom Viridiplantae; phylum Streptophyta; class Pinopsida; order Cupressales; family Cupressaceae; genus Sequoia; species Sequoia sempervirens. The sequence goes on from VDFB02193867.1 coordinate 426,467,831, forward strand.
CCCTATATTTCTTCTATATCTTACAAAGAGGAAAAAAATGCCATATATACAAAATGCATCAAAATACGTCGACCCCTATTTTAGGGTTTACAAAATAAGTCAGTTACAGAAGGGTCGTCCCTAGAAGAGTTTTTGAAATAAATTCAATGATACATTAAATGCGTATACTCTGTTTATGTCAGTGAAAAATTGCCTTCAGGCATGGTTTCCAGATCTTTTACAACCATCGTCATCAACTTGCAGCCTTCGAGTCCGCCATTAAGACTCCACGCGTTCTACCCTCGACCTCAAAAACTACTCCCATAGAGCTGCTTTGAATGCTCTAAAGCATTGTCATTAATGTTGATCTACTTTCACAAGCAAACATCCCATCAGTTATTAAGACTTACAGCTTTTCATCCTTTACGCTTTCCTCTCGTTACAGATCTTTCTGCAAGTTGATCTTCTTGTAAAGCAGCATCAGGTGTTCTCGACATGCTTTAACCCTGCAAAACAATGCCTTCATTAGTCCTCTAAAACATAGAAGATATCATCATTCATCCCACCTTTCATATATCCTTCATTCAATTATATTTAGCAAAAAGAAACCCAACTCTAGCGGAGGCGGAACCAAATCCAAACCAGAAATACACTTACCTTTAATACCGGTGGAGGCGGAGCCAAGATGAAACTGGAATCGGGACCAGAGTCAGAACGGGAACTGGACTTGAAAATAACCATCACTTCCAAGTCCAACCCACATTTTGGCTCCTTGTCTGCAAAAGGGACCAAACGCAAGGGACATACAGAAATGAATGCAGGCGGGGTCGGAGTAAAAACCGATCCTAGGCGAAACACAATGGGGGCAGGGGCGGAACCAAATCCAACATTGAAACTTTTTCAAAGTTTCAGTTTTGGATTTTGTTCTGATCCCACCTCTGACAACACACAAGGAGACAACAAAAGGGATGAAAAAGAAAAAGGGGAAGGGAAGAAAAAACATCCCACAACCAAAAAACAAAGAACAAAGGAAAAACAAACAAACAACACTGGCAGAACCGGAACTGGAACCTGGAACTTCAGAAAAGTTTTAGAGTTCAGTTTCGGTCTACATCCTGCTTCTGCCAAAATAAAAGGAAACAAATGCAGAAAACAAAGGAAACTGGAGGAACAGGACCCGAAAATGAAACAAAAACCAGAACTTAGAAGAAATTCCAAAGCTTGGTTTCGGTCCTGGTTCCGCATCCGTTAGAACAAAACCGAAAATGCCAAAGGTAGAAAACAAAAGGCCAAAGGAAGAAAGGAAACTCCTAAGGCACAAAACATAAAACAAAAGGAAAAAAAATAGAAAAGAGGGACCCAAATGTCAGTCAAAAACAACCAACAGAACAAAGAAACAACAAAAGAGGGCGAAGTCGGAGTTGGGACAAGATCTGAACTTGAAACCCTAAAAGAGTTCTACGTCCAAATTTAGCCCCAAAACCGGCTTCGACAGAACAAAAGAAAAACTTAGGAGGAAAAAAAAAGAACTCCTACGACCCAACCAAAGAGCCAAAGGAAATAGAACAGAACAAGGGGGGCCTATTTTAAAAAAGTTTAAAATGGGGTGGTTATGCAAGGAAATACAGGTTTCTATGTACTTCATAATCTATGAACTTGATTTTTTCATATTGTTGACCTCCAAAAATATAAGCTAGTGGTATCAATTAATTATCCACCTTCTATAGACCTCTTTACTATATTACCTCTTGGGACCACCTATAAAATATGGCTACCAACTTAGCTAATCTAAGTGATTACGTTGATTCATCCATCCTCCAACTCCCAAGCTGGTGAAGAATACACAATAAAAATCACTTTGATTTTTCCTATACCCCATGTTAATATTTTGTAGCAAGAGTTAAAGAAATGATGTTGACATCATACCATTTAACCCATGAGATTAGCAACAATATTGATGAATACACAATGTATAATCCTCGACAATAGGTTGTTGATATACCTCCTAAAGAATCAAGATCACACAAACCTAAACTTAATGAAGTTAAAGTTGAATGTGAGTCACAATTAAATAACATTTATGCTATATTGAGGTAATGGATATAGAGGAAATTAGTTCACTTTTAGAAGTATCAAAAGTAGAAGAATATTGCAAGATGTTGGAAGCACAAAAAACTCCTATCTTTTTCTAAACATGAAAATTTTCAATCTTCTCAAATGTAAATAATAATCCTCTCATATTTATTTTAGTGACTTCCCATTAGTAGCCACTCATCCACCCCTTAAATTTAATGTCAAGGTCATCAATATAGGTTGTGGGAGTATGAACTATAAAAAAAATTCATGTAGAAAAAATCCCTTTATCTTTATGATCTTATGGTTAGCTTAGCCAAAAAAAATCAGAGTGCAATACAATTAATTATGGCTACATAAATTTTATTCAATTTGGCCTCCTATAAACGAATAGATTGAGAGCTTTGATAGTTATTGGTTTGGTATTGAAGAAGATTTTACATAATTCTACCAAAATAATGAATATCACATAGCTCTAAAATAATAAAGATCCTATCACTTCTCCATCAACCCCATCTAGGAAAAATTAACATCCTATCCATTGGTACCAACCACCTTTGTCCATTTTTGATTTGTTAGGATCTATGACTGTTGCTTAGTGAAAGATAACATATGCAAACAAGTAATTGAAGATCTTAAACTTAATTTCAAGTTCTTTTAAAAAGACATTAGAATGATTAAATCAATAGGAATATGAAAACATAGAAGAGAAGACAAAGACACAAATTGATAATGGAGCTCGCCAAATGGCTGTCTTCTGGTCCCTCTCCAACAAAGTGATCAATCCTTGATTATTCTCCAAATGTTGTTACAAGGCTCCTTCAATATGTTACAAGTATCCTCTAAAAAATATGAAGTTTAGAAAATCCTCTCCAAGTACAAATATTTTGGCTATAAGCCTCCTAAGTCTATTTGCACAGAGAGTTTGATTACTTAATCTCCTAATTCTCAATTGCCTAACCATTGTTCTCCAAAGCCAAAAATCCCCCCTTTAAATAAAATTTCATATGAAACATGGGGGTTAACAAATATATTTTCCCCATATTTACCATATCTCCTAATTTTAAATTAAAATCTTGAAAATTTGGCTTTCCTTAAATCGAGCCCCTATCATTATCTTTTACAATTTTCGGGCTTGTTTTTTTTATGAAATTTTAAATGGAATGGATATAGTTTTTAATGCTATTCTTATGAGCTCCAATATTTTTTGCATTAATAAAAATTTGTTTCCCTTATATCTTCGAAGAATCCATGTGGTGCGATGGTAGAGGGAGAAGATTGTGGGGGGGAGGTTGGCAGTTTGAACCACACGACCCCCTAAGTTGGCATTTGTATTCTTTAAATGGGAGCGACACCATATATAGGGTAGAGCAATTCACGCAGTGCAATGGTGAGGAGGTAATTTCAGAGATGTCAGGTTGGGGGTTTGATTCCCCCAACCAAATTTTGAACCAACACTGAACACTGTCCACCACCGGTAGACTGCCATGTGGCACCTAGCCATTGGGCCACGTGGCACCTTATTATTAGCTCCCGTAAGGACATGTGTTAGTCCTTCATTGGTCCAAGTCAACATCATCTAGTGCCACATGTCATTCCTTGATGATACCATGTCAGCTTAGAGCCTGCCATGTGTCTTCACAGGAAGCTTCCACGTCAACATCTATACACCTAGTCATTATGTTGATGTCAGCATTCATACTTGGTCAACCCTTTTCCTCCAAAATCTTTGACAGGCCATAACTTGCACATACACACTCTAATTGATGTGATTCAAGTGGCATCCAAATCATCTTGATGAGCCCTTCGATTTGATGCCATTCTTGTCTAATTTTGTGATGATCAATTTTTTTATTGAGAATCTTCATCTAGAATCCCTGTTTGGGCCAAAATTTGACTGAGCATAACTTGGGCATATAGAATCCTTTCGATATGATTCAAGTTGCATCAAGTGTGTACCAGTGAGCTCTTTGACATGGTGCCGATTCTTGGAGCATTTAGAACAGTGAAAATATCCACCTGGATCAATTTTGGTTCATAGAAAATGGGTAATTTGAAAATCCCCATAATTCCTAGCTACCTTACAATATATTTGTGTGTTTCTTCTTAAGTAATAACTATAGAATCACAAATAGTATGCAAAAGATAATGAAATATCAAGTTCAAGTATTTAACCTTCACAAATAATTATTCCTCAAACACATATGTATTTATTCAAACCAAGAATTCTAAGGCATTAGATATAACCTTCTTGATAAGAATAATAAGGATGCTACACCTATGAGCAGTAGGTTAAACTCTCCTAACATAAAATGATTCCATATCATTGTTCCACCAAGGAACTTTCTAATGCAAATTCTTTCATTGAACCTATCACCCCCATAAACAATCTTTCTAACATCCCCATCACCAATCCTTTCATCACCCCATCATAAATCATTTTCTTAATCCCATCACCCTTATCACCAATCCTTTTATTGACCCTATGACTAACCTTAATCATCTATCTCCTAAATTTATCACCCTAGATCAACAAAATCACACACCATTTCACATCTTCCATAATGATGATTCTATCATCACCTTCATGGGACTTTCACATCCTCCATAATGATTATTCTATCATCACCTTCATGGGTCTTCAAGTTAATGTCTCCCTCAAGGATCATAAAACAATATTTGAAATAGAATTGGATGCATTAACATATCCCAAGGAACACATGTTCTATATTGCTCATAAATTTTAAGTTGTGATACTAAAATGGTATTCATATGAAAATCTATTAGGTTCAAAATGGTATTTCATTTTCTCTAGTAACATCATCTTATACAAAACCAGATCACATTCTCAAGTAAGTATTCACTATGCAATGGTAAAATATAAACTCTAATCTAGCCATAGTACAATAAATCCCCTTGTTATGTCATGACTTGCATCACTCTTCTAGTTTTGGTAACTGAATATTGTTGTTTATTTCCATATGATGCAAGTAGACACTCCTATTGAAATTTATAGGACAGTGGAGCATGGTGTTATTGTAGTAGTAGCAAGCTTGATGCCTTTGATTGAGGTATGAGGAAGATTAGTAAATTTCAAATTATATTCATTGTTTAAGTTGTCTATTATTGAAAAATCAAATGATTATTCATTTGTAGTTTAATTTATGTTTGGATGGTTGCTATAGGGATGTTGTGAATGTGAAAGAAAATCATTTGGCTACAGTAAGTGATTATTTTGTTAAATAATTCATTTTATACAATGTAATTTCTATATATTAATGCCTATAATTTTTATTGCAATAGGTGTGGCTCCATGAAGAATTAAACAGGAGGTCCAATGAGAAAATTTGAATTAGATCACCATCATACACATCTCCATCCCCCCAACAATCAAAGACTGCTCATGATTTGTTTCCTTCACCTCATGGAGGGAAATGACTATTTATTAGGGTCCTTTGTTGTATGCCTATATGTCATTTTTGAACATTTATTTTATATTGTATATATGTGACATTGTATGCCCATATGGCATTCTTGTAAGCCTATATGGATTTTTTGTATATATGCTATACTTATATCGACATATATTAATGTATGCCTATATGGCTATTTGGTTAATACATATCTTTTTTTTTATGGTGTCCATATTTGCATTATAAATGATTATTTAAGTAAATGAATAACTATTTGATGTAATTGTGATACCTTGATATCTATCCTACTCTAATGCACAAAATAACTAAGAAATGTGAATGACAAAATACCAAGGACACCTCAAGATTAGCCAAAAGAGTGATATAACGAAAAATAAAATGAAATAAAATGAAATACGAATGGTTTCACCTTCCTTGCTGTTGATATCTCTTTGATTGGCCCTTTCTTGGAATGGATTGTGTGCTCCTTAGATGATTGCTTGAGTGACTAAAATGCACGATTCAATGTGCAATATGATCAAGAGAGATGGCTAAATGATGGCAAAGGATTGAGGATGTAATTTTGCAGCATGTAGTTATCAAATGGCTAAGTGTTGAAAATGCCCTTGAAGAGGGGGTATTTATAGGAGAATTTGAATTCTCTAGAGAATTCAAACGGTCAAGATTGCTCCAACAAGGCCAAGATGAAGGGCTAAGGTGGGTTGAGACCCACAAGCCCTCACATCTTGACATGTGGAGGGTGAAGTGGACAAGAGGATATGAGGTGTAAATGAGGTGTCAAAAAGGTACATGAGGTGGAAAAAGGACATGCACCTTGGGGAGTGAGGAGATTTCCACAAAAAGGGATTCCTTGTCCCCAAGTGGGAGTGAAAGGGACATTTGAGGATTTTTTGAATTCTTCAAAAATCTACATGGGAAAATGAAAGGTGGTTGGGGAAATAAGTGTGAATTAAAAATTCACATTCTTAGGAAAGTCTAAAAGATAAAAGATGGGCTCCAAAAAGGTGGGACTTGGTCACATGTGGAGATTGTGACAAGTCCAAGGTTCTAGAAGCCTTGGAATGATAGAATGTGAATTAAAAATTCACATATAAAAGAGGGGAATCTAGGAAGAATAAAAAGGAATTAAAAATTCCTTGGAGAATGATTAGGCTTAATTAATCAGTAATTAGAGGATAATTAGGGGCTAATTAGGATTAAAAGCCAACTTGCAAAAGTTGGAGGATGTGACACATCCTAATCAAGGATTAGGCATGTGCACATCCTTAATGAAGAGATTAGGAAATGGATTAGGATTAGATGAAAATGACATGTGAGGAATTAAATAAATGTAATATTTATTTAATTTATTTGATGAAAAGAGGATTAAGGAGGGTAAGGTATTTAATAGAATTAAAGATATTAAATAATAGTAATATTACTTAATTAACTCGGATAAGAGGATGTTTAGATCGAAAAGTGATAAATTTGGATAAATTAAGTGTCCAAATTTGGATGTCTACATTTTTCCTCTTTGAGATGGTGTACAAAGGCAGCATCATTTCAAAGAATATTAAAATATAGAACCTAGAAGAAGATGGTTAGATTGGAAAGATGCCCCACATCCAAAGGAGTGACTAGGAAGGGAAAATGATGAAAATTAGGGATGAAGGATGCCCCTCGAGGGACATGTGGGTTGAAGAGAACACGGTGTGCTCTCTAAATAGATGATGTGATGCAAGGTGATGGGGAAGAGAGTAAGTGATATGGAAATGGATGAAGCACAAATGGATTTGAGGACAAAAGGTGATGTTGCCCCAGTCAAGGTACAAGCCAAAATGGGTTGATGATGGATGGAGGGTTGTCAATGAGGGAATTAAAGATCCCAAAACAACACGAGGATAGGGAAGGATACATCCCACTGAGTGATATTGATGAGGGAAGGATACATCCCAAAACACCACTAAAGGATAGGGAAGAATACCTCCCGATGATGATGATGAAAGTGTTGTTGATGAGGGAAGGATACATCCCAAAACAACACCAAAGGGATAGGGAAGGATAATAATGGATGATGATGATGATGATGGGTCAAGGCTGGTAACAAGACTAAGAACAAGACTAAGGATATGATTAGATGATTCGGGCTAAGTGGAATGGATGGAGATTGGATAGAGATAAGGATGAAGGATGAATGGATGGGGGGATACATGCAAGACGATAGAATGGAAAATAAGATGCAATCCTAATGCAATTTGCCATCTTTGGAGCACTGATTTTTGCTATAGCATAAGACACCAAGTTCCAGGGTATGTGGAACCAAGGCGTAATAGTGTCTAATGCATGAAATAAACACAACAGACAAGAAGGCTATTCCAACACCCCAAAGCCACAAAGACCTTGGTTGGGCCAGGTATTGAGATAACCACAAGCACGAAAGGATGCCCCAGCATAACACAAGACCTCGGGGATCTTGGCGGGTACTATGTGGGACAACCAAGAAGACACAATCAAATAAAAGAACAAGATATGCCCCTATGTGGACCAATCAAAACATGCCATAATATGATGGATCATGGTGGCCTTGACAAGTGATGATAGGGAGTTCAAATGATAAACAAAAGCTAAAAACATCAAAAGATCGCAATCAATTTCAAATGTTCTTTGCCATAGGATCAAGGGGATAGATAAGATTGATGAGGTCTGTTAGGAAGGATGCATCCTATTGAGACCAAAGATGATGGATACTAAACTAAAAGATCGTTATGACGTGGGATGTTCAAAATTGATTGGATTTGTTGATACAAGTGGATCTCATTTGTGAAGAACTGGCTAGATAAGGGCATAGCTTGATGACACGACACAAGGAAGACAAGACATGAGACTGACACACCCTAAAGACCTAGGGGCTCGGGGGCCAATCAAAGATTAGCCTTGCCTACATGAAAGCGCAAAGCCCTTGTAGTTCAGTGAAAGGTGGATGACTGACCAAGATGGAGACATTGATGGATGGTAAAGATAGGATGTACAAAAGGAGAAAGACCGATGATAGATGATAGAAAAGCAAAGTGGACAATAAAGATCAATGATGGAACCCCGGGGGCGGATCAAATGATCGACCTTGCCTACATGAAAGCGCAGGGGCAACGTAGTTTGACAAGACCAAAGGCAAACAATGGATAAAGGATGATGGATGATGATAGGATAAGTAGATAAAAAGATGGGACTGATACGACAAGATAGGATAGACCTATTGGATTGGAGAGGATGATGATGATCACATAAAGCTCAGGGATGGGATAGTTATCCAAAGCAATAAAATGACTTGGGGGGATGATATGATAGATAGATGAGTGATGAAAAGTGATAAGGGATTGGAAAGATGTGCAAGAGAAGCAGGGGTGATGACGATGAGATAAATGGCCTTGGGTTGCATGGGGGGGAGGCCTATAGCCAGATACCAATGACAAGGGATTGTGAGATGGGATGAAGATAAAGATGGCAGATTGAATAAAGATATAGGGATGGGGGAGGGGAGCGATTGTTTGGATGGATGGGAATATAATGATTGGGAGATGAAAGGGATGCTAGGATAGCTGGATACAAAGAGAAGGATGGGGAGATGGAAGGGACGCTGTGATAGATGGATAGGGACAGAAGGAGTGGGAGATGAAGAGATGCTGTGATAGATGGATACGAAGACAGATGGGAGATGGAAGGGATGCTATGATAGATGATAGAGATGAAGGGATGTTGTGATAGATGGATAGGACAAAAGGATTGGGAGATGAAAGGGTGCTGATAGATGGATATGAAGATATAGATGGGGAGATGGAAGGGATGCTATGATAGATGGATACGAAGAGAAGGATGGGGAGATGGAAGGGACGCTGTGATAGATGGATAGGGATAGAAGGATTGGGAGATGAAAGGGATGCTAGGATAGATGGATACAGAGATATAGATGGGGAGATGGAAGGGATGTTATGATATATGGATAGGGAGATGAAGGGATGTTGTGATAGATGGATAGGGACAGAAGGATTGGGAGATGAAAGGGGTGCCAGGATAGATGGATACGAAGATATAGATGGGGAGATGGAAGGGATGCTATGATAGATGGATAGGGAGATGAAGGGATGTTCTCCAAGGACTATATCACAAAGAAAGCAAATGCCCCCACTCTAGATATGTCATATATGAGGAGGAATGAGGGACAAAAGACAAGTGGATGGGAAGATAAAGGAGATAACTAGATGATAATAAGATGGGTGACTAAGGAATATGATAGGCATGGATGAAGGGGATGTATACCAATAGGTGTCCAAAGCATGCATAGATAGGTGCCCCTATTTTGATCAAGATCACAAGAAGGATGGAGCGAATGGGGATAAATGGGATATGATAGTAGGATGCGGAAGATAGGTGGGATGGGGGGATTTATGAAGAGGGCGGATAATAGGAAGATGGGTGCATAGCTGGAAGCATAGCGGATGGAGGGAACGCATATCAGGAAGTTGCCCCCAAGTGCAGATGGGGATTTACGCATGACGCCTGTTTGCCAGGTTTGCATCATGGTACTTATCCAAGGCGCTTGTTTGCCAAGTTTTCACCATTGGACGAATTATTTCTCTTTACTATTTTTTATTTTTGAATTTTTGTGGATTTTTGGACTTTTTTGGATTTTTGTGGATTTTTGGACTTTTTTGAATTTTTGTGGATTTTTGGACATTTTTGGATTTTTGTGGATAGCAAGGGGATGAAAATGGGTAAGGATAGGGATGTTGATAAGGGGATTTAGAAGACAAGCGATAAGGATATGGATGAAGGACTCAAGCATCAAGTTCTATACTAGGTAGTAAGAGCCCATGTTCAAACCAACTATTGGATGTTGGTACAACCTTATGAGAATAAATGGATTATGCAAGAGGATGAATTAGGGGGATTTGAGAGGGGAGATACATGAGATAATGGATGGGATGTTGCGAAGGGTATGGATGGAATGATGGGGTGGATATGTGATGGGGAGATGCGTTCAGGACCAACATTGGCACATGTGGTGGTGGATGTGAAAAGATAAGAGGATTAAGGGATGGAGAATGTGGGGATAATGGAGGAGATGGAATGGTGAATTTTATGACATAGGGACCCAAAACAGACGTAGGAGATGAAAGGGGTGTATGATTAGCTTGTGGATTAGCGACTTTGGATGTTCTTACTGATTTTTCATGTGATCGCATTGCATCTTTTTTCTTTGGGATCCACATGGTTTTAATCTTTGCTTTGGTGGGCCTTTGTGGCCTACAGATTTTATTTAGATTTAGACTTTTCTTCTCTTCACCACATCTTTTGGAGGGGATGTGAGGAGCCTTAGATTCATGTGGATGTTTGGATTTATGCATTTTTTTCTTTAACAACCAAAGTGCTTTTAGTAGCAATGGGATGGGTGTGAGGAGATGGATGATGTGGAGTGATGGATGTAGGAGTATGGGGATTATGTGTAGATGGAGGATGTTTAGGTAAGTGCCCTTGTTGATCCTGACTATGGGGTATGTGAGAGGGATGTTTATGATGGATGAGATGGATAGGTGATGAATGGATGAAAGGATGGATAGGACGAGATGGAGGAGGTGATTTTGGGATATAGGGGCCCAAAATAGATGTAGGACCTAGAGGAAACAAGGGCATGGTAGATGGAGGGATGTAAGGACCCAAAATGGATGGAACAGATGAAGGAGGAAGATGGACAGTTGTTTTGAGGTGATACGATAGAGGAGGGATGGCCACATATGATCTAGTGGGGCGATGGGAAGAGCCGATATTTCTTTTGGAAAAGGCTCGTTGAGGACATCTAGAGGTTGTACCAACATTTTTGGATTGCGAGTCATGAGTAGTACATCCAAGACCTTGCGGATACAAGTGTTCTTTAGCTTAGATCGGCTCTATAATACCTTGCTCATGAAGGCCTAAACCTTTTCCTTGATAGTTCATTTTCTTGAGTATTCAATCTAGGACAGGATTTTTGTTATTCTGGAAGAATGATGCGAGTTCATTATTAGGTGGAGGAGGAGGGTTGGTGTATATGCTTTGTTTTTCTTCTACAAGGAGACCACCATGGAGGAATGTGAGAGGACCAAGGGGATATGCAAGCGGTGTGGGGATAGCATTTTTAGGCGATGATGGGGGATCATGAGAAGGAGATGATGGGATAGCAACATTAGGAGAGGGAGTAGGGGCCATGATAGGATCTGTATTTGTGGTAGTAGGCTCATGCGATGGAGATGGAGATGGAGAGTGGAAGCTTGAATGACAAGGGGATCATGGGATGGAATGGACGGGGGACTGTGATCTTGAGGTGGACTAGATGGGATGGTAGGATCTTGATTTGGAGAAGGGGATATGCTGGCATGCTTTGGATTAGACTCTTGGCATGACTCATCATGTGTGGAAGGCATGGTAATGGAGTCTTGTTGGGACTCTTCAAGCGGGGAAGATGGAGGGTTGGAAGATTCATGAGGTTCATTGGAATGGGTTTTGGTGCTACTGGGAGTGGGAGGAGTGGATTGGATTTGGGTGGATCTAGGAGTAGAGGGAGTGGATTGGGCTTGGGTGTCTTCGATGGATTCGGTGGTTCTTGGAGTAGGAGATGGGGGTTCAATGGATTTAGTGGGTTCAATGGTTTCAATGGTTTGATCAGTGCTAGGGGTGGTAACATCAATAATAGGTGTGGTATGGAGAAGGGTCTCATCACTAGTGACCGTGGATGATGGATCTAGATGGCATGGTTCCACAACTTCAAGATGTGGAGTTGGGGATGGATTCTTTGTAATGAGTCCTTGGAGAACTTCTGAAATGAGAGACTTGCATATGGTTGGCTTGGCTGGGGTGGTAGAAATGGATGAGGTATTATGGAGTGGTGGACTAGGGTTAGATGGAGGAATGGGATTGAATGTAGGACTATGAGTAGATGGGGGATTAGGATTGGATGGAGGACTAGGAGTAGATGGATGAATGTGATTGGGTGGAGGGTTAAGATAAGGATATTGGAGTGGTGAATTAAGATAGGGGGACATGGATTGTGGATTAGGACAAGAGGATATAGGTGGTGTAGTGGGACAAGAGGATGTGGGGGATGGATTATAATAAGGGTATTGGGATGGTGGATTATGATTAGGATATGTGGATGTAGGATTAAGGTAAAAGGGTGTGGATGTAAGATTAGTATGGACAGACTGGGAAAGAGGATTAGGATAGGGGGTCATGTATGGGGAATTGTAATAGGAATATTGTGATGGAAGATGAGGATAAGAGGAGGTGGATGTTGAATAAGAGGATGATGTAGATGGGGAAGGGGAAGGTACTGGATACCCCTTGTCAAAGGTAGCATAAGGAACATGATTAGGCTTAATTGGATTTTGGAAAGTGGGTGGAGAAAGCTTACTAGAGATGATAGTGTCAAGGGGATCTATGTCGTATACCTCTTGATCAACAAGACTTTCGTTATCGTCATCCACGTAATTAGGGTTTCCCTTGACCACTATTGATGGAGGATGAGGGTTCATGATGATGACAGGATAAAGAGGATGGATAAAAGATTTTGGATGGGAATAGATTAAACCTCAAATCGGGATTTTGGTCAAGCTCAGATCAGGATTGGACAAAAGCTCAGATTTGGTAGACAGATGATTGGATTGGGTAGATTACTTGATGAATTTGATTAAAGTACTAGATTGTTTTGATTGGATATGATCAAATGATTAGATGATGTTGATTGGATAATTGTGATTAGATGAAGATGATTGTATGTATCTGATTAGAGGAATTTATTGGTTTGATTAGATAGTAAGAAACAAAAGGTACCACTAGATAGAGCTCAAAAAATTGAGTAATTTTGGTTTTTAAACAAAGTTGATTCGATGTACGATTTGTAAATGACAATCCCGGGAAGTTAGGGCGTGTCCACACTGCAATGCGGGGCGTGGCCACCCCAGGATGGTAAAATTATTGATAAGAGGAAATGAAAAGTACCACTAGATAGAGCTTGAAAAACTAAGCAACTTTGGTTTTTGAACGAAGTTGATTCGACGTACGGTTTGTAAATGACAACCCCAGGAAGTTAGGGGCGTGTCCACCCCGTGATGTAGGGCGTGGCCGCCCTGGGATGGGAAAATTTTTGATAGGAGGAAATGGAAGGTACCACTAGATAGAGCTTGAAAAATTAAGCAACTTTGACTTTTGAACAAAGTTGAGTCGATGTACGGTTTGTAAATGACAACCCCGGGAAGTTAGGGGCGTGTCCACCCGGTGATGTGGGGCATGGCCGCCTTGGGATGGCCAAATTCTTGATAGGAGGAAATGGAAGGTACCACTAGATAGAGCTTGAAAAATTGAGCAACTTTGGTTTTTGAACGAAGTTGATTCGACGTACGGTTTGTAAATGACAGCCCCGGGAAGTTAGGGGCGTAGTTAGCTTTCTGCGGTAAAACAGAGGGCGCTACGTAAGATTGGGGCACTGCGTAAAAGTGGGGTGCTGCGTAAAAAGCGGGGCACTGCGTAAAAAGCGGGGCACTGCCGCCTTTCTATGCTGATTATGAGTGATGTTTGGTGATGTAAATGGTAAAAATTATGATGTTCACTAGGTGAGGGTATGGACTTTTGAATGGAATATGAGGAAATTAGAATGAACAGGCAGATTGAAGATGATTGTGGAGAATGAGTGGGGATTTAGAATGATTAAACAAAGATTTGGAATGATGAGATGGAGGTTTAAACAGATCAAATAGATGTTTCGGGAGGCTTAGATTGACAAAATGGAAGCTTAGGATGGTGAGGTAATGGTTGGGAATGATTAAATGGTGATTTAGAGGCTAAACGAATCTAAATGAGATGATTTTGGGTGCTTAGAAGAGAAAATCCGCTCCTCTGCAACAAAGATCAGGGCGTTGACAGCAAAATCAGGAGCGTAGCCAGCTTTCTACAATAAATCAAGGGTGCTGTCGTCTTTCTGCAGTGAAATCAGGGGTGCTGCCGCCTTTCTGCAGTAAAATCAAGGGCGTTGCCGCCTTTCTACGGTAAATCAGGGGCATTGCCGCCTTTCTGCAATAAAATCAGGGGTGTTGCCGCCTTTCTACAATAAAATCAGGGGCGCTGCCACCTTTCTACAGTAAGGTAGTGTTTGGTTTTGATGGGAATGGCTATGGCAAGGACGCAAAATGATAAAATAAGTCCAAAGTATCAAAAATTTAACAGATTTTTTACAAGAGAACACCTCAAGCAAGCACAATCCTATGATTAATATTATGGGTATGGCAAAGAAAAGTCTTAATCTATGATACACAAGGCTTCTAAGTAGTCTTTGATATACTCTTGGTACGTGAGACACAATTGTGAACACCAGTCCATCACAAACGTGAGTCGGGAACCCCAACGAGATACTGAAAGGCTCAGACTAACTCTTCACGTCTATCTAGGTATCACCCTAGCTTCGACGCTCCACCAATTACGACACAACTAGATTGGGGTACAACTTTCGTTCTCCCCCCTTTATATACCCCGCCGGTATGCGTGGTTGAAATTGTCCCTTGGGGTGATGAAATCTCTAAGCAAGTCCCACTAAAAAGAAGACACTAACCGTTTCCAACTACTCCCCAGGCTCACACGAAGTGCAAGGAGAAAGTGAAAATGAATTAATGCCCCGCTTGGGTGACACAAGAACAAGCAATCACAGCAAGTAATGAAGTTTAATCCCCCTAATTAGACTATGTTTGAAAACAACAAAGATAATTTTTAAAAATATGATCAAGTAGATGACCCTGCAAACAAATGTTAGTTGTCTTCTTCTTCGCCCTTGGTCAAATTACGCCACAATATGCTACAAAACGTTAGCAAAAAATACCAATATCCTTGCCAAAACAACGTTAGAGGGTTACTACTTGAAAATAGCAAAAAATAGAAGATAAAACGAAGCTAAAATGACTATTTTACCTTCCAAACTGTGTTGTTTTGGGGTGCTGCCACCTTTCTGCAGTGAAATCAGGGCGCTGCCGCCATTCTGCGGTAAGGCAGAGGGCGCTGCTGCCTTTCTGCGGTAAACTTTGTCAGATTTTTAAGAAAAAATAAAATTTGTGCCCCTCCCACTGCAAGAAAAGTGTTAGAAAAACCTTCTAAATATATCCCTAATCACAGCAAATGTGTTAGAAGGAATAAAACTTTCAGATGTGGGGCGCTGCCGCCTTTCTGCGGTAAACTTTGTCAGATTTTTAAGAAAAAAAAAAGTTGTGCCCCTCCCACTGCAAGAAAAGTGTTAGAAAAATTTTCTAAATATATCTATAATCACAGCAAATGTGTTAGAAGGAATAAAACTTTCAGATTTGGGGCGCTACCGCCTTTTTGTAGTGGCCAAGAGGGCGCTGCCGCCTTTCTGCGATAAACTTTGTCATATTTTTAAGAAAAAAAGAAAGTTGTGCTCCTCCCACTGCAAGAAAAGTGTTAGAAAAACCTTCTAAATATATCCCTAATCACAAAAAATGTGTTAGAAGGAATAAAACTTTCAGATGTGGGGTGCTACCACCTTTTTGTAGTGGCCAAGAGGGCGCTGCTACCTTTCTGCGGTAAACTTTGTCAGATTTTTAAGAAAAAAGAAAATTTGTGCCCCTCCCACTGCAAGAAAAGTGTTAGAAAAACCTTCTAAATATATCCCTAATCACAGCAAATGTGTTAGAGAAAAATAAACTTTCAAACACGGGGTGCTGCCGCCTTTCTGCAGTAAGGCAGAGGGCGTTGCCGCCTTTCTGCGGTAAAATAGGGGCGTTGTCGCCTTTCTACGGTAAGGCAAAGGGCGCTGCCGCCTTTCTACAAGTTTTTCCTGCAAAATACTTAATCCAAAAAGGAAGTTAAATGCAAGACCTGTTTGTGGGTCCCACCGGGTGTGCCAGAAATGTGATACCTTGATATCTATCATACTCTAATGCACAAAATAACTAAGAAATGTGAATGACAAAATACCGAGGACACCTCAAGATTAGCCAAAAGAGTGATATAACGAAAAATAAAATGAAATAAAATGAAATACAAATGGTTTCACCTTCTTTGCTGTTGATATCTCTTTAATTGACCCTTGTTTGGAATGGATTGTGTGCTCCTTAGATGATTACTTGAGTGACTAAAATGCACGATTCAATGTGCAATATGATCAAGAGAGATGGCTAAATGATGGCAAAGGATTAAGGATGTAATTTGGCAGCATGTAGTTATCAAATGGCTAAGTGTTGAAAATGCCCTTGAGGAGGGGGTATTTATAGGAGAATTTGAATTCTCTAGAAAATTCAACGGTCAAGATTGCTCCAACAAGGCCAAGATGAAGGGCTAAGGTGGGTTGAGACCCACAAGCCCTCACATCTTGACATGTGGAGGGTGAAGTGGACAAGAGGATATGAGGTGTAAATGAGGTGTCAAAAAGGTACATGAGGTGGAAAAAGGACATGCACCTTGGGGAGTGAGGAGATTTCCACAAAAAGGGATTCATTGTCCCCAAGTGGGAGTGAAAGGGACATTTGAGGAATTTTTGAATTCCTCAAAAATCTACATGGGAAAATGAAAGGTGGTTGGGGAAATATGTGAATTAAAAATTCACATTCTTAGGAAAGTCTAAAAGATAAAAGATGGGCTCCAAAAAGGTGGGACTTGGTCACATGTGGAGATTGTGACAAATCCAAGGTTGGTCACATGTGGAGATTGTGACAAGTCCAAGGTTCTAGAAGCCTTGGAAGGATGGAATGTGAATTAAAAATTTACATATAAAAGAGGGGAATCTAGGAAGAATAAAAAGGAATTAAAAATTCTTTGGAGAATGATTAGGTTTAATTAATCAGTAATTAGAGGATAATTAGGGGCTAATTAGGATTAAAAGTCAACTTGCAAAAGTTGGAGGATGTGACACATCCTAATCAAGGATTAGGCATTTGCACATCCTTAATGAAGAGATTAGGAAATGGATTAGGATTAGATGAAAATGACATGTGAGGAATTAAATAAATGTAATATTTATTTAATTTATTTGATGAAAAGAGGATTAAGAAGGGTAAGGTATTTAATTATTAATTAAATACTTTAGGGATTTAGCAGAATTAAAGATATTAATTAAATAATAGTAATATTACTTAATTAACTTGGATAAGAGGATGTTTAGACGAAAAGTGATAAATTTGGATATATTAAGTGTCCAAATTTGGATGTCTACAGTAACTATAAATGATTAAAATTTTATTCCAATCAAGTTTTCGATAATATGTTGTCTCCATTATACAATGACAAGCTTCAATGGATATTTGAATGTGGTTTACTTTGTATTTAAAATCCAAGTGTATTCCATGCTTCATAACAATTTTTTAGATTTATGTATTCTTGTTTGTAAGCATTATCACACTTTATATAATATTTTTTTTTATCCATTTATTCCTAATATTTTGTTGTATTGATAAAATGAAGAAAATAAGTATGTGAAGATTTTTATTATGATTTACCTTTACCTTTTTTAGTTTCCACTCGCATTTTATATTTGGACTTTTATATTACCTTTTTTATGTTGATCTTCACACTTATCTCACCTATATTTGTCGGTTAATTATTATCTTTTCTATGCCACTATGTGTTTGTGGTCTTTGATGCCATATTTTTGGCATATAGTTATGGAATCAAGTTTTATTCAAGACAAATTACAAACAATTTACACTATGTTTCCAATAATTTTAATGAAGTATTATTCAAGTATCCATCCATTCAAGTACCCATCCTCTAGTTGACAAATCACTACTTCAAATTTATATAGGTATTCTTCATGCTTACACTTTCCTTCATCTAAAAAGTGTATTCCTATATTAATCAAAATGTTTATGACCGCATTGAGTTCAATCAATTGAGGAGACTATTCCTTTTGTGTAGATCATTTAGTTATGAGTATAAAGACACCTACGTTGACCAAAAATTGTAAAGTGGAATTATTTTGTAGCCACTCCAATGTGTTGGTATTGTTGGTTTACCCCCGTGAGAAGAAGAAAGTAAACAATGTCTCTCGACAACTTTTTACTAAATGCAATTGACACTTTTTGGAACATTTGAAACATTGTCACCACAGTGGAATGGCTTGGATATATGAAAAAGTGAGAGAGGTTATTGTAGAGATACCCTACGTGACCTTATACCTTTAGAAAAATATTTCTAAGTGCCATGGTTTCAGAGTAACAACTCGTCAAAGTTTTCCACTTTTTGGCACTTAGCGCTCTTAAGAGAAAACACCAGTACAATGTAGCCTATAACGATCTAGTGTTCTGGGGTGTGAAATAGGACCTTCCATACCATAAACCCACCCACCCTGATGTGTTGGAACTATCAGTTTGGTCACATGACAAACATAACAAAAATTAGGCTATCTTGCAACTTTCTTTTGAATGTAATTGACGCTTTTTCCTTTAACTAAAAAATTTTCACTAGGGGAAAATGGATTGGAGATATGAAAAAATGAAAGAGGTCATTATAGAGGGAACCTACATGATCATGTACCTTCATACATATTGGTTGTAAGTGCCACGATTTTTGAAAAAGAGCTCGTCAAATACTGCTGCTTTTTCACACTTTGGTCTCTTAAGAGATCACTGGTGTAATGTAGCCTAAAATGTTCCAACATACTAGGGTGCAAAACATGACCTTGCCTAGTGTAAACATACCCATTCAAACATGTTACAATTCTCGGTGTAGACACCTAAATTTTACCACTTCCATATGGTCAAAGGCGTCTTCTTAATCATCCCTTTGCTCATTTAATTCGTCCTCTTTGCAGGTATTAATTAAATCACTCATTTAATTAATATTTTGTGTCCTACATAAGGTTTCTAAAGTATTTAATTTAATAAATATGTTTCCCCTCTTTCCTCTCTAAATTAAATAAATATATCACTTTATTTAATTTAGTCATATTATCTTTTAGAATTTTAAATTTATTTTTAAATTCCACACTTTCTCTCTCATTGTCACATCCTCCAACTTTTGCAAGTTGGTCTCTAATCCCTCTTAGCAATATAACCCTCTTTCTTAGTCATAATTAATTTATGATTAAGATGTGCACACCTCTAATCATCATTAGGGTCCCATCTTCCATAATTTCTCACTTGTTTTTAATCTATCATTAATTTTTCTAATCAAGTACTTGCACAACCTTAATCACTTAATTAGGTCATCCCTAATCCCCATATCATTTATGAAATGTGTCCTTAGTCAACTTCATTAAAATATTTCTCTTTTTTAAGAAGACACCCCATTCCCCATGTGAATTTTTAATTCACATTTAATCCCTCAATGCATTTAAAGGAATTTTAAATTCCTTCTCTCATCCCCATGAGAATATTTGAGGAATTTTTAATTCCCCACATGTCCTCTCACCCACATGGGGACAAGTACCTCCTTTATGAGGAGATCTTGTCCCAATCCCAAGGTACTATGTACTCCCTCCATGTCATGTACTATCCTTCCACCTCATGTACACATAACCTCTTTTAAGCCACTTCACATGCCACATGTCAAGATGTGAGGGCTTGTGAGTTCTCAACTCACCTTAGCCCTACATCTTGATCTTGGTGGCTCAATTTTGACCGTCCATTGCCCTAGAAAATTCCAAATTCTCTATAAATACCCCCTCTTTTCTCTTATTTTGGGAGAGATCATTGATAGTAGCCAAAATTTTGCAAAATTTTTCCTTGAGCCATACTTAGCCATTTTTCATACTTGCATCCACTTTCATCTATTTTCCATCCATCTCATAAATTTTCATCTCTTTCCATCCAAGGAGCATACAACACCAAATATTGAAGGTCCAACCAAATGATCGATTCGAGACAAGGTAAAAGGTTTCATTTCGTTGTCTTTATTTTGCATTGAATCCAACTAGGCTAATCTTGAGGTGTGGAGTGTTTTTAGTATTATTTGCTCTCTTTTGTTTGTTGTTCATTTTCTAACACATAAATTCACCCTATCACATTTCTGGCACGCCCGGTGGGACCCACAAATGGATCTCTTGCTTTCACATTTGTTGTTTTTGACTTTTTGCAGGTACAGGTTATAGAGAGGCGGACCCAACCTACAAAGGGGTTCATTTGACCTTCATGGGGTGGACCCGACCTACAGGGGCAGACCTAACCTGACAAAAAGGTAGACCTGCCCTCCGTAGGTAGACCTAGCCTTTCCCAGGGGTGGACATGCCCTCCACAATCTCCAGAAAGTGTTTTGGGCAAGATCTTCACAAAGGGGTGGACCTGACCTACAGATAGCTGGAACTGACCTGTAGACAGCCAAATTTTCTCTACAAACAATCAGATTTTCCCTACAAACAACCGGATTTTCCCTGCAAAGAGCCGGACCTGACCTGCAGACAGCCGAATTTGCCCTGCAGACAACCAGACCTAACCTCTACTCAGCCAGATTTTCCCTAGACAGTTTTTTCCAGAAGGTAAAATTTCACTTTTTAGCAATCTTTTTGGCTATTTTAAGGGTTTGTAACCCTTAATTTAGGAACATAGTTTAACTAGGAGGTGTCAATCAACCTTGTTTGTTGTGTTTGTGGGTGAGCTACTTGACGTATCCAATCCCCTTGCGCCATTCGACGATCCTGGGTGACAAAAAATAGTAGCTTACCCATGCTTTGAGTCCACCTCTTTTATTTTTCTTAGTTGGACCTGCTTGGGGATTTCATCACCCCAAGGGACGATTCCAACCATGTGTACCGGCGGGGTATATAAAGGGGGGAGAGAAATTTTTTTACCTCAATCCAACCACGTTGTAATTGGTAAAGCATCGGGATGATGTGAAGAGTTGGTCCGAGCCTTTAAGGTTCCTGAATCACGCTTGTAATGGGTTGGTGTTCACGGTTTGGGCCTCATGTACCAGGTGTATATCGAGGAATCCCTAGTAACTATGTTCAACCTAGATTAGAGGACGTTGTCGACCATACCCTTTCTACTAGACTTAGGCTTGTGCTATTTGAATTGTCTTCTTTATGCGAAACCAGTGATTGTCTGATTTATTTCACTTAGCCATATCGTTTTGATTAATGATTGTTTTTTTTAAGTCCTTTGCCTTATTCATTTTGTCAAAAATCAAGTTTAAAACTACAGACAACCAAATTTGACCTGTAGACAGTTGGATTTGACCTGCAGACAGCTGGACCTGACCTATAAACAGTCAGATTTTCCCACCTCTGTGCAAAATTTGACCTCTACAGGCAGACCTGACCTTTGACCCACCCCTTTGAAGCTTGTTTTGACAAAATTTGACCATCTTTTGTTCCTTGGGTGAACCTGTCCTTCACAGGGGCAGACTTGACCTATAAACCAGTCCTTTTGGAGCCTATTTTAGCCATTTTCAACCAACTTTTTCTCCGTAGGCAGACCTGCCCTCTTGATAGGTGGACTTGACCTCTGAACAGGAAAATTTTCCCTTCACAGGTGGACTTGACCCATCTAGGGGTGGACCTGACCTTTCACCCACCCCTTTTAGGCCTATTTTGGTAGAATTTGACCATCTTTTGCTCCTTGGGTGGACTTGACCCACCTAGGGGCGGACCTGAACTTTGAACCACCCCTTTGAAGCCTATTTTGACAAATTTGACCATCTTTTGTTCCTTGGGTAGACCTGCCCCTTGACTAATCAAAATTTCCATCCATTTCATCATTCGGGACCCTTGTTTCACCATTTCAATCACTCGTCTCCCCGTTTTGAACATCCGTACACCTGTTTCGAGAGTCTGCTCACCATCCTAAACTTTCATTCCCTCAGTTCATCCATCCATTCACCCTTCCAGGATCCTCATTTACCCATTTCGAACCCATGTTCTGGTTATCGTTTCCCTGCCTCGGACCACCGGTTTCCCATTGAAATCTTGTTAAAATCAGTTATCCAAGTTGACCTAGGTGTTCATCTCTAATCGTCATCCATCAAAACTGGCTTAGGGTAGTCATCAATCCTAAGTCGGTCATCCTCATCGGCCTAATCAATCCACTTCAATCTCAAGTTGGATTTGGTGTCGTTATCACACATCCGTCCTATAGTTGGTTAATCAACACCTAGCGTTACCAAGGGTCACTCTTGAACTCAGTTTCAGATTTTGGTCATCATCATTCATCCTAATCGATCATCAATCTAAATCAAATCATCATATCATCCAATTTTCTACCAATCAACCCAATCTGATCTCATCAAACAAAATCCACTTCGGTCAAATCAAATCAATCCCATCGAGCCACAGCCTCATCGATTAATCAATCATCCAATCAAATCAATCCTATCAAGCCACATCCTTGTCAGCTAATCAATCATCAAATAAAATTGATCCTTTCATCACCAAGGTCATCCTAGCATCCTGGTCCATCATATCATCTTGCATGCCTGTTTAGACTCGGTCGCAAATAAGGAAAATGGCCGAACAACAATCCCAGCCAAACATCCCTCAAGATCTGAATAGCGTAGCTAATGCCTCTCAAGATCCCCATAATGGTGCAAACATCCCTCGAGATCCACATTATGGTACATCATCACAATCCAATATTGATGGTAAAAACACACCACCACTCGGGGATGAGAACATGGTCAACCAACCCGAACTTACATTTGAGGAACACTTTAGTAACCCTGTCAATGTGCAAATGACGGATCATCTTCTCCAAAAACATGGGGAAGAGATCTTGGCTCACTTAATTGAAAAAGGTGTCAAAATTCCTCCAGGAGTTGACTTATCTAAATATAGTGGTTCCACGTCTAACGTACTCCAAGGTTCACAAAACGCACCAGGTAGTTCATACGTCCCCAATGTTCCTCCAGTAGACGGTTGGCATCAACTTGAATTTAGAAACGTCATTCTGTATCCCATCAACAACCCCCTGCATCTCGCAATCTCAGTTGTAGGGGCTCCTCAAACAACTGATCCCAACAATCCTTTTGCCTTTGGCATGCCACAAAATGTTCCACAACAACCGCCCTTAATGCTAGCGTTGCCACCCCTTTCAAATCAACCTCCCATCAACGCTGGGGGCACCCCATTTATTGCATTGCCTCCTCCTTCTAGGGCCATAAACCTACCATCACCTTCATATGCATCTCCACAGCCCCCCAATCTAACTTACCACCTTCGTTATTGCCACAAGGTACATCCCAACCGAATGTTCCATTTGGTACCCAACAACCTCCTATGCAAAACACTCCTACATTATCTCATCCACCCCAATAGCAACCACCACCATATAACCCTCCATTCTCTTCACAACAACCACTACACCATTTGCAAAGCAATCCATCCCAACCTCCAGCTCAAACCATATCTTTGTTCCTCGCATCCATCCTACGTCCACGAGCCCAAACATAATACAACATCCCATCTCGGCCCACACAACATCTCACATCGCATCAACAACCACCAGAGCATCATTATTATCATAACCAACAACAGTCCCAACAACAACCACCTTATGCGGCCTCTCAACAATGGCAACAACACCCTCAGTATTAGCAGGTCAATCCGCAACATCCCCTCCAATCTCCTCAATAGCCTACCTCACATTTTTATCAAATGAATTCGTACTATACCTCACAACAACCCACGTATCAAAAAAATCCCCCAACATACCAACAAGGGATGTCATAATCCCACTATCAAAACCCATACCTCAACAATCTTACGCTCTCTCAGCAGGATCCTTTATCGTCCTATCATCTATATTTGTCCAAACCACCACCATTCAACTCAGATTTGCTAGAAATTAAATTTGCTCTGAAAGATCTTTAGGCGGGGACTGGCAAGAAATAATTCAAATTCGAGGACATATGCCCATATCCATTTGATCCCTCCATCTTGTTGATCCCCTTCCCTAAACATTTTGAAATACCAAAATTCGACAAATATAGGGGAACAAGGATCCCAAGGCCCACTTGTAGGTGTTTTACTCCCAATGTCAAGAGGTTATGCACAACAACAACTATCTCTTGCACTTGTTCCCGCAAAGCCTAACGGGCAATGCCTTGGAGTGGTTCATGAGCCTTGAACGAGGGTCCATAAAGTCTTTTGCGGACCTGTCAAAAAAATTTGTCTCCTACTTCTCCTTCAATTTGGAGGACACAGACACCTTAGATCTCCTCAAAGAGAAACAACATGAGGGGGAAACCTTTGCTAGCTACCTTCAAAGGTGGCGTGTGCTAGCAAGTCAAATGAAAACCCCTCTAAAAGAGGACATGGTCACTCTCTTCATGGAGAACTCTCATCCTAACATGGCTCATAACTTTGGGTTACATTGTCACCACTTTCACAAAGATAGTGGAAAAGGGACCTATCCTTGAACGTGCCCTTGTCGCCAAAGGGCACATCAAAATAAATAGCCATGATAAAGAAAGGCCATTTGGAGATAAGCCGCATTTTTGGAACAAGAACAAGAATGCAGTGAATGATGGTGTGACTGATACTAAACACGTCCAAGTGGATAATACATCCCAGAGACAACAACCATCCGTACCTAACACCATATTTGTACCACAGGGGGCACCTCATCCTCCTCAACAGTCAAATTAGAATAGCTTGGGGAACACTAAATGCTATTATACTCAATTAGGAGAACCCCTAAGTGTTGTCTTCAATAAGTTGTTACAGATTAACTATCCAATCACGTATCTTGTCACCAAGCCACTTGACAAATCCAAACCTAAACCTGCATGGTTTAGGTAAAATGAATATTGTGAGTTCCATGAAATCAAAGGACACACTCTAAATAAGTGTCAAGGTCTCAAAAACTATGTCCAAGATCTTATCAATCAAGGAGATATCAAAGTTGACACCAGTCAGGGTTCGTCGTCCAATTCTCAGTTATAGATATACCAAAATTCCTTTCCAAACCATAATCAAGGCGCGAGCACCTCCAATAGCAATCCCCAAGACAACAACACAAATAATGTAAGCTATAAGAATGTACCCCTCAATTATGAGGGTATTATTCATTACATTGAGCAGGTAGAACCCCGTGTATCTATGATACATATCAAAGCCAAAGACCCTCAATGTGTTGTCACTACACGACGAGCCTGCATCACTGTCCCTACAGCATCCGCACCCACCCAATCAACTCATGTAAGCTCTCAGTACAACATCCTTGATCACTTAAGAAAGACCCCTGCTCATATCTCCATCTTGGATTTGCTTAAGTCTTCTCATGTACATCAAGAAATCCTCAACAGAGCCCTACAGGAAACCCATGTACCTAATGACATTGATCCTACACAATTCCAAGCTTTGGTAGGACACCTAGTTTTATCTTATCAGTTGCACTTCAACCAGAATGACATGCCAAACATCGATGTCAATCATAATCACCCCTTGCATATCGAAGTCTTGGTTGCCCGTCATAAAATAAAAAGGGTCTTGGTAGATAATGGCTCTTCCCTCAATCTGTGTACTATGAAATTCATAAAACTGGTGGGGTATACTCAGGCAGATTTAAGTAATCAAATCATCATGATCAAGGCCTATGATAATGGAGAAAGGAATTCAGAGGGAATTATAAGTCTTCCTATCCAAGTGGGACTTGTAGTTCAGTACACTACCTGTCATGTCCTTGATCTGAACTTGTCGTATAATCTCCTCCTTGGCCGCCCATGGATCCATGCTATGCAAGCTGTCCCCTCCACGTACCATCAGTGTCTAAAATTCCTGATCAATGGACAAGAGGTAACCATTTATGTTGATCCCCAACCATTTGAATATTTCCGCGCTTTAGAAGCATCCTTTCCCCATTTACATTATTGTCCTAGGGTTGAAATGGGGGCATCCTAGTCATCATCTGCTAATCCACCCTCCAGCATGACAACAACTCCATCTTCCACTACCAATCCTACAATCACAAAAGTCTAGATCATTGACAAGGGGTGTGGTGAATATGAAATTCATATTGCTCTTAATGTAGCAACCATGTTGTCGTCACCACACGAATATGGTCAACCTTCACATGCTACTCCAAAGGAAGACAAGACCATCACTTTCATTGGTAAAAACATCCCTACCACCACTTTCAGGTCCCCTAGTATCAAGATAGATGCACCAGAAGAGGATATAAGTCAATGGGTCTACCGAGAAGAACCCCAACCAGATCCTCCTCTAAAATAATATTTTCAGGAAGCATATCCTTGGTCAGCTAAGTTTTCAGAAAGGTATAACTACCAAGGTAGGGGCCTAGGTAAAGAAGAACAGGGTGGTTACAACCTATTGATACATCAAAGCTACCAAAGAACATAGGCATTGGATATGACAAAAAGCAGAAAGGCCCTGCAACATTGTCTAATACTTCCAATAGTGTTGTTGTGGATGATAGCTCATTGGAATACATACCCAAGGAGGAATCCATCATACGTGCATACGATGACGTCAATCACACTAACCTATCATCTATTTTTGAATGCCTATCCATCTGTACCATTAGCCTATCCCTTCGCCATCCTGAGCTTATTGATTGGGACCTACGTAATAGCACACCTGTCAATATGTTTGTGGATACATATGTCAGCCTCATGGGATTGGGGGAGGATGAACATTCCAGTCGCAAAAATAAGAATAAGAAAAATAAAAAGTGGTCATCTAGTAAAAACCTCCCCGAGGCACTTCGTGACCTTGAAAAAGTAAAAATAAAGGACGCATCAGATGGAAAAAACCTTGAAGGGGTGCTAGAGGATGGAGATGTTCATCTCCCCCTTGTCGGAACTCAGTTATCTACTTGATCATCCATTCTAATCGAAGAGACTCAAGAAGTTAATTTGGGTATTGCTAAAAATCCTAAGATCGCCTATGTAGCTAAGTCACTCTCAGAGCAAGAGTATCCAATCATCGTGCAACTACTCCAAGAGGGAATCATTAACTTTTCTTGGTCATATTCAAACATGACAAGCTTAGACCCCACCTTAGTGGTTCATCATCTAGACGTTCACCCAAATGCCAAGCCTGTCAAACAGAAGCTCTGCAAGATGCATCTACAGGTAGCATTGTTAGTCAAGAAGGAATTGGAGAAATTACTAGATGCAGGTTTTATTAGACCAATTGACTACTCTAAGTGGATCTCCAATATAGTACCAGTTGCCAAACCAAATAGAGACATTCAGATCTGCATAGACTTTAGGGATCTTAACAAGGCCTACCCAAAAGATGACTTCCCTCTACCTAATATTGATATGTTGGTCGACCTCACAGTAGGACATGAGATGTTATCCCTTATGGATGGTTTCTCTAGTTATAATCAGATCCAAATTTCCCCTGAGGACCAACACAAGACCGCTTTCACAACACCTTTGGGTACTTTCTGTTACAACATTATGCCCTTTGGTCTCAAAAATGCGGGGGCAACATATTAGAGGGAAATGATGGTCATCTTCCATGACCTCATCCATATCATCATGGAGGATTATCTCAACAACTTGTTAGGGGAATCTAGAACTTGAGCAAAACATCCTACTGTCCTAAAAAAGATCTTTGAATGGTTGGAACATTACAAGTTGCGGCTAAATCCAAAAAAGTGTCGTTGGTGTCATATCGGGAAAACTATTGGGTTTCATAGTCTCTCGAAGGGGTATTGAGGTTGATCCCACCAAGGTAAAAGATTTTCTGAGCATGCCACCCCACGCAATCTAAAACAGTTAATAAGCCTCCAAGGGAAGATGCAATCCATCCATCGGTTCATAGCCCAACTCGCGGATAAGTGTCAGCCATTCACTCATCTTCTGAAGAAAGATTCCACCTTCTGATGGAACCAACAGTGTCAAAAAGGTTTCGATAAGATCAAAGAATACTTAGCTTATCCACTGATCTTGATGCCACCTATTCTAGGGAAACCCCTCCTCTCTATATCTCTTCCACTTCAGTTGCGCTGGGGGCATTGTTGGCACAACATGATGAATCATTGAAAGAAAGGGCGATCTACTACATCAGTCAGACACTGGTCGGCTATGAATTAAACTACTCTCCCATGGAGAAATCATGTCTTGCAGTAGTCTTTAGCACACAGAAACACCGACATTACATGCTCAGCCATCCTGTCAAATTAATTGCTAAGATTGATCCACTAAAGTATTTGTTGTCTAGGACCACCTTGACTGGCTGTATGGCCAAATGGTTCATGCTCCTAAGTGAATTTGACATAGAGTATGTGGAGTGAAAATCCATAAAGGGACAGGTCATAGTTGATCAATTAGCCGAGGAACCATTAGTAGATGCTTACCCTTTGGATACTGAATTCCCAGACGAAGAAGTTTACACAGTTATGGAAGCACCAGCTTGGACACTGTATTTTGATGGTTCCTATACTCATAATGGATCAGGCATAGGAATTATATTAGTTACCCCTTAGGGTGACTACATTCCAAAATCATTCAGGATAACATTCCCATGTACCAACAATATAGCAGAGTATGAAGCCCTCCTCACTGGCCTCTGAATTGCAAAGCAATGGCACATAACTCATTTGAAAGTCTTTGGTGATTCATTACTAGTCATCAAGCAGGTTAATGATGAATTCTTAAGAAATGATGATAAGTTGTTGCCCTACAAGTGCATGGTGGATGATTTCAAGAAATATTTCACTTTTATATAGTTTGACCAAATTCCTAGGGTACAAAATAAAGCAACTGATGTAATGGCCACTATCGGCTCCCTGATTGACATGCCCAAAGATCAGACGAAATGTGAGTTCCTTGTAGAATAAATTTTAATCCCAGCATATGATATTCCCTAGACTAACATGGTATGTGATATTGTGGGTCCCGCTTCCCCTGGTACCAGGACATTTACACCTATCTCCATGATAATATTATACCCTCAGATCTTACACGCAATCAATGCAAATCCTTCGTTCATCGCTTTTCCTGATACATCATTATCGATGATACGCTTTATCGTCACTGGTATGATGGAATCCTCCTTAGATGTCTGAATGAGACTAAAGCCCATATTGCACTAACAGAAGTACATGGTGGTGTTTGTGGGGCTCATTCAAATGGTATGTCTTTGGCCAAAAGGATTCTCTGAGTAGGATATTACTAGCCTACATTAGAGCATGATGTTTGTGAATTTGTGAAGAAGTGCCTTCCCTACCAACAACACGTAGATTTGATTCATGCTCCAGCACAGGACCTTCAACCCCTCCTAGCACCATGGCCATTCTCTCAATGGGGTTTCAACTTGATTGGAAAGATTCACCCACCATCATCTGATGGCCATACATTCATAATTACTGCCACTAAGTACTTCACTAAGTGGGTGGAAGCAATGCCACTCTCACAGATCACCGGTATTCAGATCTCAAAATTCATCCTTTACCATATTCTCTACAGATATGGTATCCCATCCACCATCCTTTCTGATAATGAAAAACCCTTCAAAAACCAAGCCATGAAACACCTCTGCAACGCCTTTTATATCCAGCATCGTTGGTCAATGCCTTATTACCCCCAGGGTAATGGTCAGGAAGAAGCAACCAACAAGACCCTTATCTGCATTCTCAAAAAGGTTGTCAATAACACTAGTCGAAATTGGCAACCTCCATATTCATCCCGCCCTTTGGGAATATCGCACCTCCATCTGCACCCCTATAGGTGCCACTCGCTATTCTTTAGTCTATGGCGCTGAAGCCATCTTGCCAATTGAAGTTGAGATCCCATCGTTGAGAATTTCTCTAAAAAATCTTATCAGTGAGGAGGATGCTCACGTTGCATGGCTTGCACAACTAGAGTTACTTGATGAAAGAAGAATCAAAGCCTACGATCATCAAGCATATCAGAAATACCTCAAATGTAACTACAATAAGAAGGTTCATCCTCGACAGTTCCAGGTTGGTGATCTCATTCTAAAAGAGAACCAGTGTACTCAACAAGACTGAGACAAGAAAGGAAAATTTAAAGCAAACTGGTTGAGGCCTTATATCATAGCCGCCAAATATGGATCTGGGGCATATAGGTTGACTAATCTTGAAGGAGAGCCCCTCAAAGAACCCATCAATATCATGCATTTGAAGAATTTCTACACCTAAGTTAGCTGGGTAACCCCACCTATCAGAAAAATTAAAAAAATTAAATTTTTTTGAAGAATACAAAAAAATCCAAAATAAAATAAAATAGTAAAGAGAAATAAGTTCATCCTATGGTGATAACCACCTTTCGGTGGCACCTTGGATAAGTACGGATGGTGAAAACTTGGAAAAAGGCATCATCCATAGAGGGCTTAATCATTATCTACCTGGCATCCTAGTTATTTTATGCTTTCATCCGCACTATCATCCTCACCCATCCCATTCTTGACCGCTTGGTATATTTTGATTGAGCATTGGATGATCCATTTAGGTTGTCCCTCAACCTGAGCTTTTCAGTATGCCACTCTAAGCTTATGTCGTTTGTCTCCTCATTGGTCGGTCTGTGTCATCACATAGGATCATCCATCGTGTCGGTCTCCATCTAGATCCTATCCTGTCGCATCCTTTGTCGAACTACGTTGCCCCTGCGCTTTCACATAGGCAAGGCTGATCACTTGAGCTGCCCCCGAGGTATTATGACCATCCCATGTTGGTTGTCCATCATCTACCTTCATCGTCCTCTTTTTGCTTTATCCATGGTCTTTTCATGAACTACGAGGGCTCTGCACTTTGACGTAGGCAAGGATAATCTTTGATCAGCCCTCGAAACCCTAGGTCTATAGGGTACGTCAGTCTATATCCTTTTCTAGCTCGTTCTTCACAAAAAAAATCCCCTAGGTCTGTAGGGTGTGTCAGTCTATATCCTTGTCTGGCTCATTCTTCACAAACAAAATCCCCTAGTGTCGAGATATCTAGTTAATGAAAAACATCTTGCATCAACTGGGTCATTTTAGTTTAGCATCCATTATCGGTCTCAACAGGATACACCCTTCCTAGAAAACCACATCAATCCCATCCATCCCCTTGCTCCTATGGAAAAGGACGTTTTGAAATTGATTGTGATCTTTTCATGCTTTTGGATTTTTTTTATCATTTGGTCTCCCTATTAACACTTGTCATGGTCACCTTGATCCATCATATCATGGTCTGCTTTGACTCATCAACATAGGGCATATCTTGATCTTTTTCTTTTTTGTTGTCTTCTCAGTTGTCCCACATAGTACCCACCAAGATCCCTAAGGTCTTGTGTTATGCTGGGGAATCCTTGTGTGTTTGTGGTTATCCCAATACCTGGCCTGACCAAGGTCATCGTGACCTTGGGGTGTCAGGATAGCGTTCCTGTTTGTTGTGTTTGTTTCATGCATTGGATGCCAACTCGCCTTGGTCTTACATATCAGGGTATTCGGTATCTTATGCTATAGCAAAAATTAATGCTCTGAGGATGGCAAGTTACATTCTCAATTGCATTGCATCTCATTTCACTACATACACTCTCCATTCATCCTTCTTCACGACCTAGGACCTATGATGTAGGTTGTGCAAGTCTTGACTCTTTTCCCTCTTGATCTTCCTCTTAGGATACTAATGGTTTTTTGACATATGAGGTATCACACCCACAATACACCTATCACCTATCCGCATTCCCATATAGGTCCTTATTAACACTTAGGTTTGCATTATAGGAACTCATGTTTCATTCATATTTCATGTTACATTATAGGTTCAATACATTTCATAACTCAGGCTGATTAGATTAAGCATCAATAGTTTCATTTACCCATACACGTCCATATGAACATTTACATCATAATTACATTTCATACCAAATATCCATATCACCCTGCATTATCAAAATTAATATATGCATAATCATCCATCCACATAGCAACGAAATATCATAAACATGCGCATAAATAAATCCACTCATACATCCATACATCCACATAAGCATGTAGTATCATAAACATGTGCATAAATAAATCCACTCGTACATCCATACATCCACATAGGCAGGAAGTATCATATACCCATACATCCACATAAGTATGTAGTAGCATAAACATGTGCATAAATAAACCAAAATATCCATCAACATAAATAGGAAATATCATAGACATGTGCATACATAAACTGAATCACCCATCACAAAAAAAGCATAATGCATAGTGTCAATAAGGACTGTCCCATATCGTAATCAAAATAATACAACATACATCTCGTCACAAAGTCTCAAGCATAATATATCACATATCCATCATACATCAAAATCTATCATATATCCATCACATAGTCCTCATACATCATCAAATAAAGTACAAAATCCAAAGATGTAAAGCATCTTTGATCTCTGTCAATAAGTACTAAACGCTCCATCCAGTGTCTTTCAAAAAACTGGTATCTTGTCATCTAATCTCTGGCTGTCCTATTGTGAGCTACCCACATCTGATCTTTGAGGAGAGTCTGGCACTGGTCCTCTATGCGTAGGAGTCCCCTGATGCTCATAGGTGGGAGTCCCCTGGTAACCACCAAGAGGAGGAGTCTGTCGATAGTCACTATACCCTCTGGTACATGCCCCTAATGACTGGGACGGTGCTAGCATCTGAGGTACCTATCTAATGTAGCGCGTTGTGCACAGCACTAGATCTAGAATGGCATACTCATACGCACACCTCCAGTAAATCGAATCCTGCATATAATCATCTCATTGCGTAGCCTGATGCTTGGCGGCATTTCGCTCAAGTCTGTATCTATCTCGGTCTCTGCTAATAACTCTCTGCTTCTGTACCAAGGCCTCTGTGCCTCTGCTAGCTGTTGTACCTAATTTATAGCCTTGTCTCTCTCTCAACCTCTGTAGCTTGTAACTGTGCATGTAAGCCCTGTACCTTCGCCTCCAGCTCGCCCCCCACACCGAGTGTTGCCTGCAACTGAGCTTGTGTTGTGTCTCACTCACTCACTTTGCAATGTCTACATCTGTATCTCTATTGCATCCCTCTCTTTCTATGTAGCATGTGGCCGAGCCTTTACTACATCCTTGTCCCTCTGTAGTCCCTGAAGTCTCAACTTGGCAGAATCTCACGCTCGCCGAAGACCTAACACCTGTGACACTGCTGCATCTCTCTCTCTCTCCGGAGAGACTGAACCTCTGACTCTGCCACCTACCACTCACTCTCAGCCACCTAAGTGCATGCTTATAGCACATCCCTATTTGCCTCTAAGGCCTGTACCTATGCCCGTGCCACATCTCTTTCTGACCACAGCATGCATATCTCTCTCCTCCTCTCCTCCTCTCTCTGCCGCATCAACCCCATATCCCAAACTGTCTGCTCTAAATAGTCCACTCTGTCTCTGAGCTGAACCCGCTCCTTATGCCAACATGCTCTCTCTCTCTCTCCATAACTGATGTAGCTGTCTCTGCAGATCCTTTGTATCTCTGGAAGTCCCCACCCTAATCTCTGATGGCTCCTACCCTGTCCCTCCTCCAATGACCTACCGTATCACTGCCTCTGCTACCAAACGGTCTAGTTGCATCTCCCTCCTCATACTCCCTAGCCACCTCCATTCACAATCTCTCTATCTCAGCTCGTAGGTCAACTGCCTCATCCTGTGCCTCATCTCTCTCTCTCAGCAATCTCCTCTCCACATCGAACACCAACATGGCCAGGACTATGTAATCTCTCTCACCCTAGGTGAATCGTGCCTGTAGCTCGCTCAGTGCTACCTCTAATTTGATCCACTCTTCCTCTATCTGCTGAGATCACTGCTCACTAAGGTGCAGTCTCTCCAGAGTCTCTCTCAACACCACCACAGGATCCTCTCCTCGGGGAGGTGTTGTCGACAGTGGTCAGAGGTCATACACATCTGTGTCAATGTCCATCTCTCGTGGCTCATACCCCTCGCTCTTTGTCGACGCCTCCATCACATCCACATCTATCACGAAGGGGATCCCTCTCTCCCTGTCATCCTCTCCTACCTTATGTTGGCCTCACCCTCCTCCTACCTCTGTCGTTGATGCCCTCCTGTGGCCATTTCCACCTCCTGTCTCTCCCACGCTCTGCTGGTTTCAGCCTCCTCCCCTCTCTCCTGCTGTTGACCTCCTGGAGATGCACATGCCTCTTGGCTCCTCTCTCTTTGGATCTTCGGCCCCTATCCTGCTATGTTGCAACTCTAACCTGATCCTCTCCCTCCTCTGCTCCATCCCCTTGGGCTCTGCGTCGTTGTCTCCTCCTCTTGGCTGCCCTCACTAGCTCCTCAGCCACTCCAACTGTCTCCTGTCTCCTCCTCCTGGCTGCCCTCACTGGCTCCCCAGCTGCTCTACCTACCTCCTATCCCTCCCCCTGTTGTCCTCCTCTCACTTGAACTCCTCTCTATCCCCATTGGGGTACCGGTCCCACTGCCCTCAGTCATCTCTCATCCTCTGATCCAAACCCTAGTGCTCCCTCAATCGACACTACTTGGGTAATCTGTGGCAGTGGATGTCGCTTGAACCACCGCTGATATCAATTCATCGTACCTACATCTCTCTGCCCCTCCCACCTATTCTAGTATGGCACAAACTACAGTGCCTCCAACTCCGGCCAAGCTGCATCCAAGTTCAGTATAGCCCCCCATGGCCACTCCCATGACAATCATCGGAATCTCACCCACCCCGTAGGAATATCCTACCTCACTCCAAACTGTCGTGCCACTCGATCGGGTCTGTATAGCTCCACTACAAGTGAAAATCTCCCAACCATATAATAGTGGGTAAAGAATTAATCGTTGTGTACCTCCTCATCATCCCTCCAACCCCTGAAGCACCATAGCATATAAGGACACCACACTATCATCTCCACTTGCAAATCATCCAGTCATCTCCTCCATACATCTACATCTCTCACATCCCGATACCGCAGTATCACTCCCGCCTCTACCCCCCATCCCCAGGCCACGACCTCTCTGTCATCCTACTCTCCTAATTTGTGTACAATCAGCCTGGTCACCCTGATGTGCTCCCAAGCCCAAACCTGTAGCAGTGTGATGTGGGCCACACTCCATGCCCTCAGATAGCATACCTGGTGCATATCCCGATATAGCTGTGCCAATATGCAGGTCCCCCACACAAACTACCCCTCTTGGCCCTTAATGATATGTTGAATCACTTCGATAAACCTGAGATGCAAAAATTGACCACTCTGATCTGGTAACAGGATCCCACTAATCAACCCTGCAAGGTACAAAGACAAAGTTGGTACCCTTCAAGATATAAATTTGTCCACATCCAGCTGTCCCCGCTGAATCAGTAGATCGTCACTACCAAATACCACATGCATAGACTTATCCAACACCTCACCCGATGTCCAACACTCGCTAACCACAAGCCCTGCTATAGGAAGCATCAGGATTCACCAAACATTCTCCAAGGTCATTGTCATTTCCTCAGTCGATAGATGAAACGTCGATGTCACCAAGTCCTAGCTCTCTATCAAGGTTGTTAGCATGGCCCTGTGGGCCTTAATCGTCAGGTATATCAGCATATGAACTAGCCCTGCCTCCGTCAATCTCTAGTGGTCCGCCCCCGTCATCCATGCCAAGCATCTCGTCAATACCTTTGATCGTCTCTCCCACATCTACAAGCTCTCAACATTTTGCATCCATCACAACGACACTTTGTCAGTTTCTCCTGGTGTTGTTTTTCTCCCATGTTTCTTATCCTAACTCTTTCACACTTTGTCAGTTTCTCCTGGTGTCATTTTTCTCCCATGTTTCTTATCCTAACTCTTTCTGCCCTGGGATTTTCCTTCCCCATCCCACTGTTTCCCCATCTCACGCTTAACCCCTTTTCTTTCTCCTTGCCTTTATCCTTTTTTCGGTCGTCGCGGCTTTGCCCCAGCTCACGGGCGGACCCGCCCCGTGCCCGGGCGGACCCGCCTGAGCCTGGGTGGACTCGCCCAAGCTTGTGGGTGAGCCCGTCCAAGCCCTCCAGGACCGACTAGGTGGACCTTCGCTCGAGCTCGGGAGGACCCATCCGAGCTCAGTTGGGCTGGCCTCCGCCTCGCTTGGGCGAACCCGGCTAAGCCCAGGTGGACACGCCCGAGCCCGGGCAGACCTGCCGGGCTCAGGTGGACTCCCCCAGGCCCAGCTGGGCGGGCCTTTTCCCAAGCCCAGGCGGACCCTCCCATGCCCGGCTAACCCCCGCCCCTTCACCTCCCCCAACACCTAGCCTAAACCCCTCCCCAACACTTTTTTTTAAAAAAAAAACAAAATTCCCTCTAACCCATTTTTCCACCCGAGCACCCCCACAAAACCCATATATTTTTTTTTTGCAAAAATTTAGCTAAATTAACTAAAATCACAAAGTGGGGTTTCAGACTCACCTACCGTGGCACGACACACTTGGTGAAGAATCGCCATCTCTCGTCCGCCCGATGAATGATTTTGCTATCGTAATTCGGCATCGTGTCCCCTCCCTCTTGCCCGCTCCTCTTCTCCCTCTTTCCCTCTCCTCTTCTCCATCTTCTCCTCACTTGACAGTTGTCCAAATGAGGAGAGGTAATTTGTAGAATTACCTTTTATAGCCTTTCCCCCTTTTTTTTCACTTTTTAAAATACAAGGAATTTTTTCTTTTTATTTAACCTTTTTTACCCTCAACTAATTGCCTCACCCCCTTATCTTCCCAAGCCTGCCATTTCCACATTGTAAACCCATTTTCCTCTATTCAAGTGCCAATCTTCTCAATTTTTCGTGCTCTTTTCAACGACATATACCACTTCATACTTTTGAGAAGTTTCTTGGGGCCCCTTTTCTTTCCCCATCTGCCTTCTCGAGGGGGCATACCCTACCATTCTCTCCCAATCTTCCATAATAAGCCTTCCCTTGCGAGACCGGGGCATCCCCTTTAATTATCCTCCATTCGGGTAGCTCATAATCTCTCCCATGCTGGGGCATCTCCTTTTCGATCGCTTCTTCCATAGAGTCGTTTGTATTTTATTTTTCTTCAAAACCCTATCATCCTAATAGTATTTCAAAGAGGGAAAAAATGTAGACACCTAAATTTGACCACTTCCATATGGTCAAAGGCGTCTCCTTAATCATCCCTTTGCTCATTTAATTCGTCCTCTTTGTCGGTATTAATTAAATCACTCATTTAATTAATATTTCATGTCCTAGATAAGGTTTCTAAAGTATTTAATTTAATAAATTCCCCTCTTTCCTCTCTAAATTAAATAAATGTATCACTTTATTTAATTTAGTCATATTATCTTTTGGAATTTTAAATTCCTCACTCTCTCATTATCACATCCTCCAACTTTTGCAAGTTGGTCTCTAATCCTTCTTATCAATCTAACCCTCTTTCTTAGTCATAATTAATTTATGATTAAAATGTGCACACCTCTAATCATCATTAGGGTCCCATCCTCCATAATTTCTCACTTGTTTTTAATATATCATTATTTTTTCTAATCAAGTACTTGCACAACCTTAATCACTTAAGTAGGTCATCCCTAATCCCCATATCATTTATGGAATGTGTCCTTAGTCAACTTCATTAAAAACTTTCTTTTTTTTAAGAAGACACCTCATTCCCCATGTGAATTTTTAATTCACATTTAATCCCCCAATGCATTTAAAAGAATTTTAAATTCCTTCTTTCATCCCCATGAGAATATTTGAGGAATTTTTAATTCCCCACATGTCCTCTCACCCACATGGGGACAAGTACCTCCTTTATGAGGAGATCTTGTCCCAATCCCAAGGTACTATATACTCCCTCCATGTCATGTACTATTCTTCCACCTCATGTACACATTACCTCTTTTAAGAAACTTCACATGCCACATGTTAAGATGTGAGGGCTTGTGAGTTCTCAACTCACTTTAGCCCTACATATTGATCTTGGTGACTCAATCTTGACCATCCATTTTCCTAGAGAATTCTAAATTCTCTATAAACACCCCCTCTTTTCTCTCAATTTGGGAGAGATCATTAATAGTAGCCAAACTCTTGCAAAATTTTCCTTGAGCCATACTTATCCATTTTTCATACTTGCATTCACTTTCATCTATTTTCCATCTATCTCATACATTTGCATCTCTTGCCATCCATGGAGCATACAACACCAAATATTAAAGGGCCAACCAAAGGATTGATTCGAGACAAGGTAAAAGGTTTTATTTCGTTGTCTTTATTTTGTATTGAACTCAACTAGGCTAATCTTGAGGCGTGGAGTGTTTTTAGTGTTATTTTTTGTTTATTTTCTAACATAGAAATTTTCCCTATCACAGTCAGTTTGGCAGCATGATGAACATAACGAAAATTATGCCACCTTGCAACTTTACATTGCATGCATCTGATGCTTTTTCTGTCAACTGAAAACTTGTCACCATAGAAAAATTGATTGGAGACATGTTAAATTGAGAGAGGTTATTGTAGAGGGGCCCTATGTGATCTTGTAACTTCAAACAAAATGGTTTCCATGATTTTTGAGAGAGCTTGTCAAATTTTGCTACTTTTCTGCACTTTGGTCTCTTAAGAGAAATCACTAGTGCAATGTAGCTTGGAATGTTCTGACATGTTGTGGTAAGAAACAAGACCTTACCTAGCATAAAATTACCCATCTGAACATGTTGGAACTATTGGTTTGGTCGCATGGAGAACAAAACGAGAATTATGCCACCTTTCAACTTTCTCTTCAATGCATTTGACACTTTTTCCATCAACTAA
The DNA here is from genome assembly GCA_007258455.2 of Sequoia sempervirens. NCBI lineage: Eukaryota > Viridiplantae > Streptophyta > Pinopsida > Cupressales > Cupressaceae > Sequoia > Sequoia sempervirens. The sequence goes on from VDFB02193867.1 coordinate 426,506,964, forward strand.
AAACTTGTCACCACGGGGAAATGGATTGGAGATATGAAAAAGTGTGAGAGGTTATTGTAGAGGGGCCCTATGTGATCTTTTACCTTGAGAAAAAATGGTAAAATGTGCCACATTTTTTGAGAAAGATCTCATCAAATTTTATTGTTTTTCCACACTTTGGTCTCTAAAGAGAAATTTCCAATGCAATGTAGCCTAGAACGTTCCAGCATGTTGGGGTGTGAATTAGAACCTTTACAAGAATAGCCTACCCACCTAGACGTGTTGGAATTTTTGGTTTGGTCACATAATGAATAGAACAAAATATATGCCACCTTGCAACTTTACATTGCATTCATCTTATGCTTTTTCCATCAAATGAAAAAAATTTCACAACAGGAAAATGGATTAGAGATATGAAAAATTGAGAGAGGTTATTATAGAGGGGCCCATGTGATCCTATAACTTCAGATGAAATGGTTTAAGTGCCACAACTTTTTTAGAAAGAGCTTATTAAAGTTTGCTACTTTTTTGCACTTTGGTCTCTTAAGAGAAGTTGTTGGTGCAATGTAGCCTGTAATGTTTAGACATGTTGTGGTGTGTAAAAAGACCTTTCCTAGTGTAAAATTACCCATTTGGAGGTTTTGGAACTATTGATTTGGTTGCACGATGAACAAAAAAAAAATGCCACCTTACAACTTTACATTGCATGCATTTGATGATTTTTCCATCAACTAAAAACTCATCACCACAAGCAAATGGATTGGAGATATGAAAAATTGAGAGAGGTTATTATAGAGGGGCCCTATGTGACCCTGTACCTTTAGAAAAAATGGTAGTAAGTGCCACAATTTCTAAGAAATATCTCGTCAAAGTTTGCTATTTTTTTCACACTTTGGTCTCTTAAGAGAAATTGCTAGTGCAATGTAGCTTGGAACATTTCAAAATGTTGGGGTGCAAAAAAGGACCTTTCCTAGCGTAAACCTACCCATCTAGATGTGTTGGAATTTTTGTTCTGATCTCACGATGAACATAACAAAAATTATGCCACCTTGCAACTTTATAGTACATGCATTTGTCACTTTTTTCATCAAATGAAAACTCGTCACCATGGGAAAATGGATTGGAGATATGAAAATTTGAGAGAGGTTATTGTAGAAGGGCCCTACAAGACCTTGTAACTTTAGATAGAATGGTAGTAATTGCTACTTTTTACAAGAAAGAGCTCATCAAAGTTATTTTTTTGCACTATGGTCTCTTAAGAGAAATCGTTAGTGCAATGTAGCTTGGAAGGTTTTGACATATTGGGGTGTGAAACAAGACTTTTCATAGCATAAAACTAACCATACAAATGTGTTGGAACTGTTGGTTTGGTCATACAATGAACAAAACAAAAATTATTCCACCTTGTAACTTTACATTGCATGGATAGAGGCATCTTAAGGGGCAACAAAAAGGGGTCTATAATTACACAAGCAGGAGAAAAAAGTAATTCCCAAGCACTCGGTGTTACTACTACAGATCAAATTGGCCAAAACCTAAATATGAACCTTTCAATTATGAAGGAAGAAGTTGCTAATGTGATAGAGAATGCACACTTTACAATTGAGACTGAATAAATAGAAGCACATGATAACCCTATCTTAGAGTAGAATCTTAAAAATATCAAGAATAAAATGAAGACACAAAATAATACGGTTATTGCAAATGATTCATCTTTTTCAAAAAATGTGAATGTTGGCATGGATACATCAATCTTGCAATTGATAATATTTTGTTTGAAGTGCAATGGAAAAGGTAGAGATGACAACAGAGATGGGCATATTTCTTGAGCTAAGAACAAGGAAAAATTGTTGGAAATCAAGGTATAACTTGCAACACTATGAACTTATAAAAGTGATTGCAAATCTGAAATTATATATTCAAGATTACCTTAGGAAGATTAAGTGATTGACAACTGTAAGAATGAAAGAAAAATCTGCAATACCACAAGTCATCAAACATAAGTGACACAAGATATAAGTGGAGAAAACCTTGTGGGAAAATATCCACACCCAAAGAGATCCAATGTTTGTATTAATCTTCAAGGAATTACATCAATACAACAATATTCTCTGTAATTTGGTAGCACTAAGTCACTCACCAATTGAAGGCTCCAAAAAAAAAAAGTTTGTGGGAGAGAATACCACAAATGGTATCCTAAAACAACAAGAAAAACCACCTAGAAAAACCCACAACCCCTTAGTGGTCAACCCATAAACATGGAATAAAATATTGAATAATCACATGGCCTTCACATGTATGCCTAACCCACAACCAATCAAAAATGGTCAAACCCAAGTACTCCATAACTCACCGATGACTCCGATCGATTCATGCAAGAACATGCACTAACATGCAAAACTGGGGACCCAACCACGTAAGAACAAGCAAAACATACAAATAACATGCAAGGACATGCAAACCAAAGTGGTCCCCACTCACAAAGTTGGATGCCCAAGAGGAACATCCTCTCAAAATGCTTTGTAACTACCATCGTAAAGGGTCCACCTCTTTGAATGCAATTACAGTTTGTCATAGGAAAATAAATAATAAATATTGTCTCTCATGTCCCCTAGAACACTTTCCAAAGAATGTGGGGGCACATAAGTTAACTTAGGATAGAAAATATAATGTCACCTATCCTAACATTCTCCCACTTGACATTATACATTGCAATTACATTTATGAGATATAAATAAAATATAATCAAGTACAGTGATCAAGGCTCGTAGCCTTCCTCCACCAAGAGAACTTATCTATGGTCACTGGCTTTGTGAAAGAATTTGCAGCATTATCCAGTATCAACCTTCTCAATGAAAACTTTACGATTATCTACCGTTTCTCACACAAAGTGATACTAAATATCAACATGTTTAGTACGAGCATGATACATAGGATTTTTGGCTAAACATATGGCACTCAGACTATCACATGGATGCTACCACAATAGTGTGTCTCACTTTTGGGACATGTTGATTTTCGTTTGAAATGGTTTTTTTAGAAAAATTAATGATTTAAGCCTTGAGAGGTTCCATCTAAAGGGTTTTAATTATAAAGTGATAGATAATACCCCCTCAGATAGAACTCCTCTAGTATTAAGTCATACCCACAATGGAGTCTCCTCGCACCTATCAAAATGCTAGAAAAAAATAATTTTTTATTTACCTTTTGAGGGATTAAATAACATCATTTATAAATTATATTTTGCAAGATTGTAGCCCTCAAAATGAGCTTTCCAACAAGTATAGTTTTGATATGTTTTCATTTTGTCATGCATTTAATTTTCAATTTTTACTAAACATAGGATTTTCTCCGAACATCAAGCTCTTCGTTCTACAAAGGTGAAAAAATAGTAAACCATTGTAAAAAAATTTAAAAATGCCCTTTCCCTAGGTATTGATGTCATTGATTCACCAAAAAAAAAGGATTTTGATATATACACAAGTTAGGTTGGACGAAACACATGTATGTCCAAATTATAGTTACAATGACTTTAGAAATTACTTTAAAAAAACTATCTAACAAAAAATTATGAAAACTAATCTTTGCACTAGATATTGATGTTAAGAATCTATATTTCAAAAATTAGAATTTTATCCTTTATGGAAAAAAAGTTATGTTGGATAACACAAATGTTACTTTTTGAAAATGTTGTTTTCTATTTAAAACTAGTTATTAAAGGAGATGTTGAAAGATTCATGATTTATTTTAGAAAAAAAATTTAAAAATATATTTAGAATCTACACACAAATTTCCATAGATCACTACTTTGCATCATTTTCAAATTCTTAATGGTTTAGCTTCTATAGGTCTCAGAAGATGAAGATTTAGTTAAAAATATTGATGTCAATGCCCATCTTGGGAAAAAAGTGAGACATAGTATTGTGATTTCATCGACATCTAATCCTCACTTTCCTGCAATCAAAACCAATACCATTACCAAGTCTCTATAACCAAACCACCTCCTTAGAGGCATGTGTAGCAGCCATATACTCTGCTTCGGTGGTGGAAAATGCAACTGTAGGCTTCCTCTTAGTCATCCAACTCATTGCACCTCCAAACAAATTAAAAAAGATAGCTACTAGTGGACCTTCGAATATCCAAGTCACCTACCCAATTTGTATCAGCAAAACCCTATATGTCCAATTAATTATCCACATAATCAATACCATGATAAACCAAGCAATAATCTGAAGTACCACACAAATATCTAAACACTCTCTTAACAAAATTCCAATGCTATCTACCAGGGTTAGACATAAACTTTCTCCAAACCCCCACTACTTGGGCTATATTTGGTCTAGTGCAAACCATTGCATGCATTAAACTACCAACAATAGTAGCATAAGGAATAATAGACATCTCTCCAAAATTATCATCAGAATTAGGACACATGTCTAAATCAACTTAGTACCAATAAAAAATGGAATATTTATTGGTTTACAGTCATGCATATTAAACCTCTACAAAATGGTATCAACATACTTTCTTTGACTTAACTAAATATTTCTATGAACCCGATCTATACTGATCTCCATCCCAATAATATATTTTGTAGCTCCCAAATATTTCACATCAAAAGTTCCAAAAAGCTAAGTCTTAAGCTCCCTAATCATCACCTTGTTATTACCCATAAACAACATGCCAACAACATACAAGACAATGATTAGTATTTGATCATCAATAACCTTAATGTAAACACAATGATCCTCCTCACTCCAAACAAAACCCAATTTCAATGAAAAGGCACCAAACTTTTGGTACCACATCTTGGGTGACTATTTCAAACCATATAAATATCTCTTTAACCTACAAACCAAGTGTTCTTTTCCTTTCACAACAAAACTATCAAGTTGTCACATTTCAATCTCTTCCTCAAGATCCCCATGCAAGAAAGCAATTTTAACATACATTTGATCTATTTCAAAATCATAAGCAACAACAATAAATAATAGGAATATAATAGAAGTTAACTTAGCAACATGAGAGAAAATTTCACCAAAATCAACTCCCACTCTCTAAGAGTAACCCTTAGCCACCAATTTGGCCTTGTACTACTCTAACTGACCATCTACTCCAAATTTCTTTTTAAATAACCACTTTCAACCAATGGGCTTCCTTCCTTTGAGAAAACTCAAAAGATCCCACGTATCACAACTGTCCAAAGTTATCATCTCCTCCTACATGGCTTGTATCCATGAATCACTTTCTTCTGAAGAAAGAGAATCCCTGTAGGATCTAGGTTCATTGTCAGTACTCAAAAAGAAAATACATAATGAAAATTGGATGGGATATACCTGTCAACTGGATTTTGTTTCCTTGTGGATCTTCTCAAGGTAGCAATAAGGGGTTCTTTTTGCTATTCTTCTTCCACATGCTCATCATGCACATCATTTGAACTCTTTGAACCCTCTTCTTCTTCTCCATCCTCTAATCCATCTGGTTTTTCTTCCACATGTGCATCTTCCTGCTTCTCAATATTTGTCTCAAAGTGCACTATTTTTGTCTTATCTTTCTCCTTTGGTTGTTCTTCACTTGAGTAAGCTCTAAACTCCCCAAAAATCACATCTCTAGAGAAAACCATTTTACGGGTTAGTGGATTCCAAAGCTTATAAAATTTTACATTCTCATTATGATGTAGGAGCATCCTTGGTTCTTTGTAATCTTGCATCAACCAAAAATATTTTCTTTCAGTTTTTGTTCTTGTTTTGTCCTTGCTCGGTTCATGTTGGTGGATTCATCATATTTTCTCACCAAACCTTGTGGATCTACATTTTCATTGTGGACATGTTCATTTGCCTTATTCCAAGATTTGAGCACGATTGGATCTTTTTCCGGCAAGTTATCTTCTAGATTTCATGTCAGTTTATTGAACCGACATCAGAATAAATTTCAAGCCTAATGGTTAATTTGATCGATCGTGGATTGTCCCCGTAACTTGCAAATCTTATCAGTGTGATTTTAATTTTTCCATGGAGTGTTCCCTAACCTTAACTTAGGTCCACACTTCACCCTATTCATTCACTAAGGATTAATTCAAATTTGAGGCCAACCTATGCATGCACATGTTACATTTTGGAGGTTGTAATAATCTTTGGCTGGTGCGAATGATTCCAAACCTGCAGGTGTGATATAAAGCTTGTAATAGATCATTAGAAAAGTAGTGAATAAGGAGTAGATAAGTTCTTGATCCGAATTGTATTATTTCAGCTCAAATATAGGAGCATATTGGAATATTATGTTTTTGAACATGTATCAGGCTTGTGAGCTGAATCTGTAAGCCTGGATGTTGTCGGTCGATTGTAACTAAGATTTCTATTAATGAGAATATTTGCATCTACATTTCCCTCCATATTTTGTGTTGCTTCTATTGTTTTACACTTACTGCATGGTACAGATTATTCTCTTTGAGGACCCTCCTACTATGGCTACACCAGATTGGTATCAGAGCGAGATTCGATCCATGTGAGATAGCCAAAATTTGTGAAGTCCTGTTGAAGATTTGTTGTGGTGTGGTGGATTGAGGATCTGACTTGCAGCTACAGAGGACTTGTGCAAAGATCGTGAGAAGAAGAGATATTAGAGGAAATGTAGCACATGGAAATGAAAACCAAGCTTTAATGGAAATGTTGAGAGGAATTGCTGCTAGATTAGGTGCAATTGAAATGACCCAGAGGAGAGGTCGACTAGTTGACGATGTGAGTGATGAATAGGTAGAAGTACATGAAGAAAGAGGAAGAGAAGATCAACATGACCTGGATCAGGGAGAAGAGAGGTTCATAAGAGCCCTAACTAGAGAGAATATAAAACCACATTTCAATCCACTAGATTATAATGGTAAGTTTGATTCAGAAGAATTGCTTGATTGGAGGACAGAGATGGAAAAATATTTTGAGTTTGAAGGAACCACTGAAGATAAGAAAGTAAAATTTTCTTGTACAAATTTGAAAGGATGTGCATCCCTTTGGTGGGAACATTCGTAGACAGATAGGAAGAGAAGAGGAAAAGAAAAGATAAAATCATGGGATCAAATGGTAAATAAGTTGAAAACAAAGTTTATGCCTGCAGATTATCAGATCAATTTGTTCTGGAAGTTGCAAAATTTGAAGCAGAAGGAGTCAAGTGTGACAAAGTATACTGAGGAGTTCTATAAGTTGAATATCAGATCTGGACATTCAAAGGATGAGATCGAGCCAGTAGCTAGATATGTGAATGGCTTGAGGTCATCTATATAGGATGATATTAGTTTGATAAAGTTGTAGAGTGTGGAAGAGACATACCAAAGTTCCCTAAAAGCAAAAGAGAAGTTGAATAAAATACATGAGCAAAGATAGAGAGGAAGAGGTGGAAGATTTCAGAGAGGAAGAATTTTTACTGGAGGAGGAAGAAGATCTTTTCCAAATCAGAATAAAGATAAAGAAGTTAGTAAGAATGAAAATTTTACCATAGAAGTGATGGAAACTCTTACAGAAGAGGAGGATATGGTGGTTACCGGAATGAAGGTTATAGAAAAGATGATAAGGAGAAAAGAGTATTTAGGGGAACTTGCTTTAAATGTGGTGGAGAAGGACATAGAGCATTTGAATGTAATCAAGGAGAGACAAGTAGAAAGTCAAAAAACAATAGAAGAACAACCTTTGTGAGGAAGATCACGTTAGATCATCTAATAAACCAGAAGATGGAGAAATGTTGGTGAATAGAAGAGTATTATATCTAAGGGAGGTGGATCAGGAACTGTTGTAGAGAAAGAATTTGTTTCAGACTAGATGCAAGGTAGCTAGTAAGTGTTGCAAAGTGATTGTTGACAGTGGAAGTTCTGAGAACCTGGTTTTTGAAGAGATGGTGACCAAATTGAAACTGGAGAGATTGAAACACCTGAAGCCCTATTAGATAGCATGGATTCAAGATGAGCATAAGATACTAGTAAGTGAACAAAGTTTGGTGAAATTGAAGATTGGAAATTATCATGATGAAGTTTTGTGTGATATCATGCCTATGGATGTATGCAATGTTTTGTTGGGAAGGCCTTGGTAGTATGATAGAAAGGCTATTCATGATGGAAAGAGGAATACATATACCATTTTTTTTAATGGGATGAAGAAAAATTTGTTGCCATTGGAATATGTTCCTAAAGTTGAGGTTTGTACGAGTGCTAGAATTTGTTTGGTTGATGGAAGGAGATTCCTGGATGGATTGAGACATGAGAGCATGTGTTATGCCTTGGTTCCCAAGAAGGCCGAAGACCTGAAGCATGTAGAAGAACAACCGGATGAGATAAAGGAGTTGCTGATAGAGTATGGGGAGATCATTTTAGATAATGTAACTGATGGATTGCCAGCTGTGAGGAGTATTAGTCATTGCATGGATATGATTCCTAGAGCTAGTTTTCCTAATAAAGTAGCACACCAGATGACACCTATAGAGAATGAAGAGTTGAATAGACATGTGCACGAATTGTTGAGAAAGGGTTTGATCTGAGAGATTTTAAGTCCTTGTGTAGTACCTATTGTGTTAGCACCTAAGAAGGATGGAGAATGGAGGATGTGTACAGACTCGAGAGCCATAAACAAGATCACAATGAAGTATAGATTTCCTTTTCCCTGGATGGATGACATTATGGATTGTTTGAGTGGAGCTAGATACTTTACGAAGATAGATTTGAAGAGTGGATTTCATCATATCAGAATCAAAAAAGAGGATGAGTGGAAGACAACATTCAAGACAAATGAAGGATTGTATGAGTGGTTGGTGATGCCTTTTGGACTAACAAATGCACCGAGTACTTTCATGAGGCTAATGCATGAGGTATTGAAGAAATTCTTGGGTAAGTTTGTGATTGTATATTTGGATGACATTGATTTTTAGTAAGAGTAGAGAAGAACATTTGTTGCACATAAGACAATTTTTGCAAACATTGAGAGAAGAGCAGTTGTTGATAAACATAAAGAAGTGTAGTTTCATGAAGGAAGAATTGGTATATCTGGGATTTGTAATATTTGTGGATGGATTGAAAATGGATCTTGAGAAGATAAGAGAAATTTTTGATTGGCCTACACCAAAAATCATTGGGGAGGTAAGATCATTTCATGGATTGGCTAGTTTCTATTGGAAGCTCATTAGGAATTTCAGTTCTATTTGTAGTCCTATGACAAAAACAATGAGAGGAGATAGGAAGGATTTTAGATGGACATCTGGAGTAGATCAGAGTTTTGAGTTGTTGAAACAAAAGGTGATTAAGCAACCTGTGTTGGATTTACTATATTTTAATAAGGTATTTCAAGTAGATTGTGATGCAAGTGGAAATTCAATTGGAGTAGTGTTGAGTCAAGAAGGAAGACCAGTGGCTTATTTCAGTGAAAAGTTGAATGATGCTCGGAGAAGACATTCAATGTATGATCAAGAGTTTTATGCCATAGTTCAAGCCTTGAAGAAGTGGATACATTACTTGTTGCCTAAGGATTTTGTGTTGTACATGGATCATCAGGCTTTGTAATATTTGAATAGTCAAGGTAAGTTGAATCAGAGACAAATGAGATGGGTAGAATTCTTGCAAAGTTATACTTTTTTTTTGAAGCATAGGAGTGGAAAGTCAAATAGAGTTGTTGATGCTTTGAGTAGGAGAAGGAATTTTCTGACAGAGATGAGAGTGGAGGTATTAGGCTTTGATGAATTGAAGAACTTGTATGAAGAAGACCCAGATTTTGTAGAACCTTGGAGAGCTTGTAAAGAACCCGTTTTGGAGGATAGGAGTCAGTGGTTGGATTATTTTATTTAGGAGGATATGTTGTTAAGAGGAAATCAGTTGTGTATACCCCAAAGTTCAATGAGGGATAACTTGGAGAAAGAAAAGCATAGTGGAGGATTTTCAGGACACTTTGGAATTGATAAGACAGTAGCATTGGTAAGTGAGAATTACTTTTGGCCACAAATTTATAAGGATGTTAGGAAATTTGTGTAGAGTTGTTGAGTTTTTCAAGTTGCAAAAGGGAGTAGTCATAATGTTGGATTGTATAAGCCTTTGATAGTTCCGGAGAGACCTTGGGAGGATATCAACATGGATTTCATACTTGGTTTTCCAAAGACACAAAGAGGTAATGATTCTATATTTGCGGTGGTTGAAAGATTTTATAAAATGACACATTTCATACCTTGTAAGAAGACAGCAAATGCAATACATGTAGCAGACTTATTATCCAAGGAAGTGGTCAGATTGCATGGGTTACCTAGGAGTATTGTTTCAAATAGGGATACAAAATTTGTTGGTTAGTTTTGGAGGACACTTTGGAGGAAGTTAAAGATCGATTTGAAGTTTAGTTCTACTTTTCACCCACAGACTGATGGATAGACAGAGGTAGTAAACATGAGTTTGTGGAATTTACTGAGATGTTTGGTTGGAGAGAAGACTGGAAGTTGGGATTTAGTTCTTGCATAAGTAGAGTTTGCATACAATAATTTAGTGAACAAGAGTACCAGAAAAACACCTTTTGAGATTGTTACTAGATTTCATCCTAGAGGTATATGAGAGTTATGAGACATCAGTGTGGAAGATAAAAGGAGTGTAGAATCAGAAGAGTTTGTAGAACATATGAAGAAAGTGCATACTCAAGAGAAGGAGCAATTGGAAGATATGAATCGAAAGTATAAGGAGAAAGTAGATGAAAAGAGGAGACATAAGGAGTTTGAAGTGGTAGATGAAGTGATGGTGTATTTGAGGAAGGAAATATTTCTAGTTGGCACATACAATAAGTTGAAGATGAGGAACTTTGGACCCTGTAAGATCTTGAAGAAATTTAAATCAGGAAATGCATATGAAGTAGAGTTACCGGATGACATGGGTATATCACCTATATTCAACATTGCAAATCTACATCAGTACCATGAAGCAAAATTCAATGAAGACAGTAAAGAAAAATTGGAGAATCAGTTTCCTAAACAACAGTCATATGAGATTGAAGAGATTTTGGATATCAAAGATGGGAGGAAAACTCGTGGAAGATAGTACAAAGAATATCTTGTGAAGTGGAAAGGCAGACCAGTGGAGGATTCTTCATGGATTTCTCAGGCTGAGGTTGACTGTCTTGGTTTTCCTTTAGCCCCAAAAAGTGAGGGACTCACTTTTCATTAACCCCGGATGTTTGATGTTGGATCATCCTTGTTTCTTAGCAATCTTGCATCAACCAAAAATATTTTCTTTCAATTTTTGTTCTTGTTTTGTCCTTGCTCAACTCATGTTGGTGGATTTGTCATATTTTCTCACCATACCTTGTGTATCTATATTTTCATTGTGGACATGTTCATTTTCCTTATTCCAATATTTGAGTGTGATTGGACCTTTTTTCGGCAAGTTATCGATTCCAAATTTCATGGCAATTTCTTGAACCGACACCAGAATAATTTTCAAGCTTAACGATTAATTTGATCGATCGTGGATTGTCCCCATAACTTGTGGATATTATCGGTGTGATTTAATTGTTCCATGGAGTGTTCCCCAACTTTAACTTAGGTCCACACTTCACCCTATGCATTCACCAAGGAGTAATTCAAAGTTGAGGCCGATCTATTCATGCACACATTACATTTTGGAGATTGTAATAATCTTTGGCTGACACAGATGATTCCAAACCTGCGGGCATGATATAAAGCTTGTAATGGATCATTAGAAAAGTAGTGAATAAGGAGTAGATAAGTTCTTGATTTGAATTGTATGATTTTAGACCTGCGGGTGTGATATAAAGCTTGTAATAGATCATTAGAAAAGTAGTGAATAAAGAGTAGATAAGTTCTTGATTTGAATTGTATATTTTTGAACATGTTGTATCAGGCTTGTGAGCCAAATTTGTAAGCCTGGATGTTGTCGGTCGATTGTAACTAATATTTTTGTTAATGAGAATATTTGCATCTGTATTTACCTCCATATTTTGTGTTACTTTTCTTGTGTTACTCTTGCTACATAGTCTAGATTGTTCTCTTTGAGGACCCTCCTACAATGGCTGCACCACACTATAACCAACAAAGATGTATTTATGTGCTTTTGGATCCAACTTGGAATGCTTCTCTTGAGGCACATGAACAAAATACTCACAACCAAAGGCCCTTAAATGTGAAACAAAAGGATTTCTACCTATCCACACTTCATAAGGAGTTTTATCAACAAGAGCTAAACAAGGAGATCTATTAACCAATTAACATGCAGTACTTACAAATTCTACCCAAATGAATCTATCAAGCTTAGCACCACTCAACATGCTCCTAGCTCTTTCCATCAAGGTTTGGTTCATTCTTTCTGCTACCCCATTTTGTTGAGGTGTATAAGGAGTAGTCTTTTGCCAAACAATACCTACATGCTTACAAAACTCATCAAATTCCCTATAACAACATTCACCCCCATTTTCAGATCTCAACACCCTTATCTTATAACCCATTTTCTTCTCAACTAAGGCTTTAAATTATCTAGGTGTATCTTGACACATCATCAATGAAAGTATCATAATAGCAATATTTTTCAAAAGTGTCAATGTCCATTGGTCCAAACACATTTGAATGAATGATCTATAATAATATCTTATCTTTATTAGTCCCATTAGGAAATGATGATCTATTTTATTTACCAAACACACAATGCTCACAAAAATCATTTTTACCAACAAAATAATTAGAAATACTATCAACCAACTTTTTATTCAAAATGGTATTAAAACCCTTTTCACTTATGTGACCCAATCTATGGTGCCACAACATACATGAATTTTTAGTGCTAGTTACATTAGAAAAATCACAAAAATTGGAATCATTAAGCCTAAACAAAGTCCCAATCTAAGATCCTTTAGCTATCACCAAACTCCCTCTTACCAACCTGCAACCAGACTTGTCCAATGTCACATGCATTCCAAAATCACTCAACTTGGATACTGAAAGTAAATTTCTCGCAAGTCCTAGAATATGTAAAACATGATCAAGGTTTTTAATCCTCCCATCATTGAAAGACAACTTTACCTTTCCCTTACCAACAATCTTCTTCGTGTTGTTATCACCAAGGAAAAATTATCCCCAATCATAAGTTGAATATGAAGTAAACCACTCCTTCTAAGGATTCATATGGTAGGAGCAACCTAAGTAAAGGATCCACCTCTTTGAATGAAATTACAATTTGTTAGAGATATGAAATAGATTGAATAACCCAAGGAACTTTTTAAGAGAAAATCAAAGTTACATAAACTAAAAAAGTATAAGAATGCAAACTAGGACTCTGAGAGATTATGCAATGTCAATGTGACAATATTGCATTAAGAGCTTCCAATTTGAAAAGATAAAATGGAAAGATGCATGCCAAAATATCAATGCAAGAATATGTAAATACAAATTAGGTAGTGAGTTTATATATAACTAAGGAGAGGAGGTAGGTGGAAAATCCAACCAATAGGAATCAACCAAAAAAAGTGGAGATGGACCACCAAAATGGAGGATGCCACCAAAAGTGGAAAGTGGTTACACCCTTTAAGGAATGGGACACTACACACTTATCTCCTAGTAATAAACTCACTTTATTATCCTAATCAAGCTTAATTAAGTGTAGGAAAAATATAGGACTAAGGGAAAATAAATTAACCCAGTAGGAAAATAGAAACCTACACAAACACAATTTTTCATAAAAAAATGAATAATAAATATTTTGTCCCTCATAACCCCTATAATAGTTTCCAAAGAATGTGGAGACACATAAACCAACTTAGGGTAGCAATTATAATGTCCTCTATCCTAACACAAACAAAATAAAACTAGTCATGGATCAAACACAAAGGGCATAGCACAATCCATTCATGAGGTTAGTCCATACAATGAGCTATAGTGATAATGAATAGTCAATTTTCAAGCATAGTGCAAGCACAACAAAATTCAAATTATATCAAGCACAAGGGCGGTGATCTTGAGATTACGGGGACAAACCTACGAAAGATCATAATTGGACAACAATGTCACAAGGAAGGGATGATAAGGTGATAGTCTTCCATGTTCAAGTTTTAGACCTTAAAATATTGAGGGAAACCTTGTTGATTAGTCATCCTAGAGATAAATGGTGCATTCAAATCTATGTTGCCAAAATGTCTATAATCTCCAATATCCTATACATATCCCTTTCTATTTCAAGGAATGCAAGAGTGAAGGAAAGATAATTGGAGATGTGTATTATGAAAATATTTTTTCTCTTTAGGAAATTTCTTTATCTTCAAGATTTTCATTTTGAACTATAATATAACTTCCCTTTCATAACTATCATCCAAACCTTAATACTTTTCTCCTCATAAATCTACTACTAATGCCTTCCTTATGCTGCCCTACTCTATTATATTGATCTTTTTGTTGTATAGTGGCATGTGTAAGTCGTATTTTTCTTTATGTCCTTTTGGTTATCTCATTATCATGACATTTATATCCATGATTGTAACCCTTCTATTGTGTTTTCCAAATTGAATTGTATGAAGAGTTTCAATTGGGGTATTGACAGTTCATTTTAGTCTCATTTTGACTTGATAGCGAAACACAACAAAAGATAGTGAATGCAATTTTTATCACAACAAATTCCACTATGTACCATTTTAAATAGACCTACCATAAATGTACATATAATTTTCCTTCTATTCACTGTATATGTGTAAAAATGCAGCAACAAGAAAATGAGAAACTTGAAGTTAAAGAGGAGCAGTAAGTCCTTCCTATGTAATAGGGATAGTTTAATCAACTGTTGGTTATTGATTTGTATCAAGACTAGGAAATAAAGTAAGAAATTTAAAATTCCAAAAAGTGTGCAATTTGTTAGTCAATAGATTTTTGGTGACTCTACTCAAGACACAAACAAGAGGATAAATAATAGTTACCTTCTATATTTAGATTTGCTTCATGAGTAGCCATGGTTTTTCCACACAATAATGATATCCTTGTACCATAACCAAATTTATATTGGTTACAAGCCAAGTAAGAAGATTTTATATCCCAATTGAATACTTTGGCCTAGAGGTGCAAGAGAAGCAACGAGGAATACCACCTGGTTAATCAAGTATTAGAAGAAGAAGACTTGGGAGAAGAAACAAGGAGGCTTCATCTGAGGCAACAATTTCATATGGTTGAAAGTCTAAAAAAATAGTTGTGTATAGTTGAAAGAATTGTTACTATTCCCAAAGATCATATTAAAAGGAATCAAGGTTAACAACATCAAAATAACCGATTTATAATATTATCTCTACAATTTATTAACAGTCACACTAGATTATAGGACATACATGAGAGGTGAACATAGTAGAGTTATATTGGATCCTATCTTTGAAGAATTACAAGAAGATTTTTTTTTGAATTTATCATCGCTAATCAAAAGAGTCAAGTCTTATATTAGACCCTCTTCTCTGCCTAGGAATATAAATTGCTCTCCCACCTGTCAAGCGCTCATTCTACACAATATTGTTGTTTCTTTGACTATCAATTTTACTAATAACATGCAAGGACATCCACACCAAAGTGATTCCATGGTTTTATCATCTACCAAATACCTCTATCAATTCATGGGATGCCATGAGGAGTAGATTTCAAAATTTTAGAAGATGAACACTCTTTACTTGCATAGTTGACACAATTAAAAAGAAAGAAGTTCACGAACCAATGCAAGAATTCATGGCTAAATTTAATAAGATTGTAAATAAAATTGATACTGCAAAGATGCCTACTCCTAAAAATCTAACATTCTTCTCTATTAATGCACAACCACATGGTATCGAGTTTCACTTGAGAAGAGCACAAGTCAATTTATTTGAATGCAGCACAAAGTATGGTAGTTGAATTGGAAGATGATCTCATTTCTATAGGTAAATGGAAACGGGAACTTCATAAAAATAAATCTTAGGCCTCTACCTACTCTAATTCGATGATAAAAAGGTTGGAAAGTGACATCATTAATTTAAAAATAACAATACCAAAGAACTTGTAAAAATCACAACCATATGAAGATGTAACTAGGAAAGGATATGTGTAGCTAAACAATAAAACATTTCCTTTGCCCCCTCCACAACAAATAATTTCTATAGAGGCACCTCCTAGTGGGAGAAAAGGTAATGTGTGCAATTTCCATTTGGCTACGAATCATGATGGCGTTAGTTGCCCATAAATGAACTAATTAATGCAAATTACTACAATGAAGGAAGTAATTGAAGAGATATCTAATGAGGAAGACACTTATGATCATTATGGATATTTTGTAGTTATTTTCCTCAAATATGAGAGACTTTGATAGAGGAGGTGATATATATGCTACCCTAGACAATTCATCTTATGTTGTGCTAACCCACAGTCAACAAACTTCAAATCAGAAAGACATGCAAAATACTCCCAATTTTTTGTTGACTAAGTCCAACTATGCATCTAAGAATAATTTTTCACCTCATGGGGCTCAAAATTCTTTAGATGTTGTGCATAAGGTCTCTAATATGCTATCTATAGAAAATTATTTCCAATTCTTTTGATATAGTATATTTTTATAAACATTCGAAGATACACATTTCAAAAGTAGAATATCTAAAAATGAATCCTAAAGAATTAGATCACCTAGTTAGATATGCCAAGTATGAAAGTTTTGAAATTAACTTAGCCTCTGAAGATCAAATAATTAATGCTAAAGAACCCTCTATTTTATCCCCTAGAAGTAAAAATATCTCCTCCATGAATTCAAAGGAAAACCAAACCCATTTTATGTATCACTTTTCATCAATGGGCACAAGTTGAGTAATTGTATCACACATTCAAGAGCTTTAGAAAATGTGATGCCTGCCAAGGTTTCTCAAGCATTAGGATTGTCTTTACCAAAAAATTTAGGAAATGCTATTCTATGGATTCTAAAGAAGTACCTTTGATCAGGAAAATCAAAGATGCTCAAGTCTCTCTAGCATCTCACCCAAATATAAAACTTAAATTGATGATTTTGGTAGAAGATATCCCTGCCAGTAATGGTATGTTGCTAAGTAGAAGTTTCTACAAAGACTTGAGTGGAGATATTCAAATGGACTAGTCCCATGCATAAATCCCAATAGGCCATAGAAGGTGTGCTTGGAGCTAGAACCTAAGGCCAAGTTTATAATTATGAAATTAGAGGATCCTAAATCCTAAATTTTTTTTGAAGAATCAAAATTCAGAAAGTATATACTTCTCCCAGAAAATCAAAGTAATAAACTATTTTTCTTAGTTTGTGTATCTCTTCAGAAGTATGGACTTTATAATTTGATGGAAGTTGTTCTAATTTAGGATTTGGTGTAGGTGTGATCTTGATTTCTCCAATCGGAGATCATTTCCATTTTCTCATCTTTAAATTATAATTTAAGAATACCAACAATATAATAGATTATAAACCTCTGTTGTTAGGTTTTTCAATGAAAAAAGAGAAAGGAATTAAAATTTTGAGAGCCCTTGGAGATGCAGAATTGATTGTCAAGAAAGTGCGCAAATTATTTACTATCAAAATGAAAGATTAAAACATTAAATAAATAAGGTTTGGGACAACATTGAATATTTTGATGTTTTCTCTATTGAAGTAATACCTAGAGAGAAGAATTCTAGAGTTGATTTATTGGAAAAAAAAATCTTATTGCTACCTCACCCAGACTTTAGGGAGAATTCACTGGATTGAAATGATGTATAGAACTAGTGTGCTAGATAATGAAGATATCTAGTAGGTTTTTGAGAATGATACATAAATCTAAGCCTTTTTAGAAAATATTGAGATGTTTTCCCACTCTTATTTTGAAGGGAGTATAGATGAATGTAAAGAACTTTGTCTAGATCATGTACAAGACTCAGAAAGAGGTGTTATCCAGCTAAAGAGAAATAAAATTCTTAAAGTTATGGTTTTTCTAGAAGACTTATTTGATAGGTATGATTGATCTATTAGAAAGAAAATTAGTGAATCCATCAATAGTTCAAGAGAGTACAAAGTTGTTAACATTGGAGAGTCTGATTGTCCAAAGTTGGTTTATATGGGAAATTGTTGTACACCGAAAGAAATGGATAAATTGATCACCCCGTTGATTAAGTATAAAGAGGTTTTTGCTTGGTGTTATGATGATCCTAAGAACTTTATGAATGGGGGACTTCAACATCACATTCCTCTTAAACTAGGAACCTTCCCTTTCTAGAAAAAGCCCTAAACATATAATCCCTCATTTGCAGAGAGGTGGATAAAATTTTGAAAGCAAGAATTATCTATCCCATACATCATTTGACTTGGATAGCTAACATAGTTCCTGGTCATAAGAAAAATGGAGATATCAGAATTTGTGTTGATTTTAGGAACTTGAATCAATCATCCTTAAAAGATAATTATTTTCTACCAATGATTGATCATATTTTCAAATCATTGCTAGGTTTGAGATGATGTCTATGTTGGATAGTTTTTTTTTGTATAATTAGATAAGTGTAGCAAAAAAAGATCAACACAAGACAATATTCACCACTCCATGGGAAATATTTTCTTATAATCACATTCCTTTTAGATTGATTATTGTAGGTACAACTTTCTAGAGGGTCGTGAACCTTTTTTTCGGTTATCTCAATATTAAAATCATTGCCATTTACCTAGATGATCTGACTATGTTCTTAGAGAAAATAGAAAATAATTTCAATGAGCTGAAAAGATCTTGTAGAGATGTAGAGAGCATGACATCTCCTTGAACCCAAAGAAATCAATTTTTTGGGGTCACAAAGGGAAAACTCCTTGGATGCACTGTCTCAAAAGAAGGTATTAGAATTGATCCTGGGAGAATCAAATACATTCTTTAATTGATATTTCCCTTGAATAGAACTAGAGTTAAATATTTCTTTGGAAAAGTGAATTTCTTGAGGATATTTGTACTAGATTTTTTTGAAATCACAAATCATATATAGTGGATATGATGAAAGAAAAAAAAGGCTTTAAATGGAATGAATCTAATAAGAAAGCATTCAAGTATATCAAATAAGCCATTGCATAGGACCTTGTACTAATTTATCTTGATTTTAAAAAGGACTTTATTTTGCATAGTTATGCATTAGAACATACTATGTTAACAATCTTGTTGCAAACAAATGAACAAGGAGTACAAGAACCCATAGTCTTCATGAGTGTTCCGCTTAAGAAATATGAACCGAATTATTCTCAAATAAAAAAAAATGCTTTTGTTGTGCTAAAGGTTTTGAAACAATTTAGATTTTATATTTTTCACTTGCATTGTATTGTCTATGTACCTAACCCTACAGTTAAAAGTATCATTACACAACAAGAGATCAACAATAACAAAAGAGAATCTTGGGTATTCAAATTACAAGAATATAATTTGGACATAAATCGGGCACTAAACTAGTCATAGGATGAGGACTATTCAAAATAATAGAAAAAAGTGAGCCAAATACAGAGAATAATATGCCTATAGTATTGTTGGTTAGTCTTCAAGATGAGTGGTTTTCAAACATTGACTATTATCTTACATATGGGGAATCTCCAACTCACTTATCTTCAAGGGAGAAAAGAAACCTTAAGCTTAAAGCATTCAAATATGTGATTTGGGGAGAGGCACTATATAAAAGGGCATTGAATGGAACCTTCTTCAAGTGTATGGATAAATATCAACAAAAGAAGTTGTTGGAGTTTTTCCATAATGAAGCTTGTGGTGGAAATTTCTCTTCATTAGTTACTTCTTTCAAAATATTAAAGCAATGCTATCATTGGCTAGGGATGTTCAAAGATGCATATTTCTAGGTATCTAAATGTGAAAACTACGGACATTTTGTTGGCAAACCCTAGTTGGCAACACTTCCCTTGAAATCTATAGTAATTGATGAACCATTCGAGTAGTGGGGTTTAGATTTTTTTGGTCCTATCAACCCACATTCGAGTGTAGGTCATACTCACTACAACCGATTACTTCACCAAGTGGGTGGAAGCCACATCAATCAAACACATAACTTCATAGGTAGTTTGTGATTTCATCAAAGAGAATATCTTGGTTCAATTCGACATCCTACAAAAATTGATGAAAAATAATGCAGCTAGTTTCTTATCAAATGAGATATCCCTATTTTTTTATGAGAATGGAATTAATTTATCCCATTCTTTAGCTCATTATCCTCAAGGTAATAAGCAAGTAGAGTCTAGGAATAAGAATTTTATTTTTATTGTGAAGAAGTTGTTTGATGAAAACTAGAAAAATTAGCACAAGAATTTATTTGAATCATTATGGGCTAATAGAATCACACCAAAGAGAGCAATAGTTATGTCTTTTGTTGATTTGGTATATGGAATAAGCAGTGCTCTACCCTTGCCTTTGGATTTATAATCCATTAAATTATAGATTTCTCTAGAAGATCAAGAGCTTCAAAACTCATTGGAGAAAATAATTACGTACCTCAACAAAGTCAAAGAATAAAGGGAGGATATGGTGGATAAAATCACTATGCACCAAGCTAGGGTAAAAAATATTTTTGATAAAAGAGCTAGGCCAAAGAATTTTATGGTTGGGGATTGGGTATTTATTTGGGATAGAAGGATCACACAAGAATTTTGATTCCTTATGGAAAGGTCCTTTCAAAATTACCCAAAGATGTGACATAAATACTTTTGGGTTGTCTTACCCTGATTGTACAACCTTTCCCTATCCATAAAATGGGTAGGATTTGAATGTCTATCAAATGTGAATGCCAACATGTGTTTCCTTTGTAAATATTAGGTTAGGAGTTTTAGCTTGTTCTTTTTTCTTCCTCCTTTCTTTCTTTGCAATTCTTGATTCATCATATCCTTGCTTATGCCTCATAAGTGTTGACACTATAGCCCAATGGATAACACATTAATCTATCATTCTTGGTTCTTTCACATCCTTTAGAATCTTGGTCCCCAATGAGAGCCAGTTGTTACCATAGTTCTCAATATCCCTTTGTAAGCCTTGTAAATTTTTAAAAGAGCCTTGTTATCAAGTGTTAGCTTCTAATGTGGTTTCCAAAACCCCATCAGGTTTCAACATAGTTGTCATAACCACATGTTTCCCTGTAATTTCCATGTTAAAGGCCTATCAGTGCCCATTCCATCAACTCTCTTAAAGGTTTTCAAGAATCATGTTGGCACTCGAAAGGATTTTTAGAACTTAGCTAAAAGCCTACATTAAATGAAATAGGTTGTGTACTTAATCAAAATTGGTTAAATCGCAAGAGTTTCAAAATTTTATATAGGTTTTGAAATCTATGTTGGGATCTGACAACGTTTTGTAAAACTCATTGATATATGATCAAATACTATCATTCAAGATTTGATCTTGCACAAATGGAAAACTTGGCTTCAAACATGGGTTTCCAAAGTTTCAAGAAATTTGGAGGCAAAGGTAAATCATTTTGAAACCTTTGTTGGAGCCCAACAAGGTTCTTTAAACCCATGGATTCTTTGATAAGCTTTCATAGTCATTCCTTTTAAAATTCAAAAAGTGTTAGAAATAAGTGTAAGATGGGAAATATCACACATGTCAAATTTCAAGTATGCCATTAATACTCACCTACCACTCCTAAACATTAATTATAGGTGTAGGCAATGAAAGAGGAAATTTGCAGAAAACCTATGAGCAATGGTGTTGTAGTGTTCAATCCTAACATAGAGGCATAGTGAATTTATCCTTGGCCTATGATGTCATAAAGTAATTCAAGAAGAATTCTTACAAATTTGGAAACAAAGTGCCATTTTAACATCCAATACATATTGTTGACTTATTTCCTAAGCACGAATCATGATAGTATTCATTCAATTATATTCACCATGAAGTACAAATACTTGGTTTATGAACATTTATCTAGTATGTCAAGTACATTACTAGAAATTGGTGATACCAAGATAGGGCACATAAATTTAAATAAATTTTGGTAAAGGATTGGGAAGGAAGATAGATCTCCAATTACCTAGAGACTAATTGAAAGTGGGTTTCTACAAGCCACAACCTTTCCCATGATAGTGGAATGTATGTACCTAGTCATAGAATGCATTAACTATTATGATTCCAATGCAAGAAAAAATAGGAAAAATGACAATCGATTGGTTGTCAAGATCAACAAGGATACTTTTGTGTCATGTTAGTGGTTTCTAGAAAGAGAGGAATATACAGACTTCAGTTTCATTCTTTCCCATCAATATTTTCAAGAAAAGAAGGGACAAGATTAAAATTTTATTATTGAGGAATGGTTTTCCATCCCAAAGAAGGGAAAATCTTAGATACATAAAATGCTACATGGTTCCCATTTGGTGGATGAGATCTCTAACATGATAGTTATTTTGAATAGACTAAGGGTTAAGGAAATGGCTCATGATTTTGAAGATTGTCAAATGTACTTATTTATATCTAGATAATTATTCACGGTGCACAATATCTTGATTGAGCTCAGCTTATATGTGATCAAATGCATTCTACGATCCTTCAATTTTCTCTTAATAGGTCATTCTATATGTCTTCCTATATGTTCTATGCTATCACATATACTAGACGTTGGCCAAGTTTGAGACCAGTTGAGGTTCAGGATGGAGATATCCAAGTATACGATTATTATAGCCAACTCCAATTAGAAAGGAGTTTTAATAATTTTAGAAGAGTGAATGACAAATTCACTGAGGATGGTAAGAAAGATCCAAGGGGACATAGGTTTAAGGATTTCTCTGAAGGGCATTCAATTAATTGACACTTATGGTAGCCATTTTATACAATTTTAAATATTTACCTACATTAGGATTCTAGGTTTTGATGGACTCCCTTACAAGTTACCTAAATATGTAGAGGATAAATTTGTTCTCGTTGAAGTATGTAGGTAAGTGGAAAAATTAAATAAAAGGTGACAAGAGAGGAAAAAGGTAGGTATGCAATTCCCTATCGACCTCAGATATTACTCTTGTAAGTCAATGTTAGATGCCCTTGATATTGAATGAGAATTAGGGCCAGGCTCTTACCATATTCCATATTTAGAGTATTATTTGGTAGACTATGTAGAATGAGTATGAAGTTCAAAGGAGACATTGGATGAGATTATCATTAAGGAAAGATATAACATTCAAAATAAATTGGGTAATACAAGGTATAGGAGATGATGAACCTAACTGATTGGACCAATTTTTTTATCAATCATGTGAAGACATGCAACCAATTGTCTCAATGGATTTGAGTATTAAGTAAGTATAAAGTATTGATGCCAAGACTATAGTAGTACTCAAGAGAACTCAAGACTGGGTGGCTAGGAAGATGCAGAAAAACAAACCACTTTACCTATAAAATCTCAAGATACTCAACATCAAGGGGAAAGTAGCCAAGCACCATCAAATTCCACTCTACAATAATCCTCCTCTGGTCAACAAAAAATACCAAGTGGATAAGGAGATGGTGATGAGGATCCTCTAGAGAAAGGAATGCTAGAGAAAACTTGTGGGGATGATGTTCAAAGGAAAACCCAGAAAGAGAAGGATAAACAAGTAACAGTAGATGTGCCTTCCTCTCCATCACAAGTAAGTGATTCTTCTTCTCCCCATTCTCTTGATTCTCCCCCACCAAATGTACTACAAAACTCTCTACCTAGGGTAGGCCCTACTCCACCTTCTTCTCTCGAAGTGGGAATCTCTAATACTCCTCCCCTTAGGAGAGCTTTATATTTCACATCTCTTGGTACCAAATCCATGTAGACTCCCACTTCCACCTCATGGATAGAAAAAATATCTCAAATAAAAGGAAAATATTCCAATTGAACCTTCCTAATAAGGATTTTGTCAGCTAGTTACTTTAGAGAACTTCCAAATCTAAGAAATTAAATACTACATCCAAATTGATGGATGATGTTGATACAAGGAATATGTATGTAGAAGTGGTACATCCCTTTGCACAAAAGGATGTAGGACAAGTGACTTTTAGTGATTTTAATATCACTAAAGTTAACTTGGGACCTTCCACTAGAGATGGGGATGCACACAAATTTCAAGTAACAACCGCTAGACTATGGAAAAGGACAACCAAGGATAAGCAAAGTAAATATGAGTTGAAGCATCAGGTCCAAATCTTAATTGATTTCTTAAAATCATTGATCAATCCCATTCCTCAACCAATCAGTCAGATGAGTTCTTCCTTTGATCCAACTTCATCTATGGGTAAATATATGGTTAGTAAAATTCATGGTTATAAGACTCATGGGAAGATCACTGAAGACTAGACTACAGACATATTTGTCAGAGATATACAATTCATTGTTGACATGAGAAAGATATGTGAAGACATTGAAGTGTTTAAAACTGAAATGGAAAATGAGATTACCATTTACAAACATGAGGAATTCATTTGGTTGAAAATTGATGGTGATTTCAAAGAAATTCTTGTGGTAGGGGAAGACAAATTGGAGGCTAGATAAATCTTTCCAACTGTTGATGAAAATAGATGTGTTATGTGGAAGAGGAGTATTGAATGAAAGATTTTTTTCTTGAAACAAAACGTATTGGAGAAATGCAAGTTGCTTAAATATTGTAATCAAATGAAATAGGAGATCCATGACAACCTTTTGAGCATTTCCATCCATCTCCAGAAAGAGAATGATCCTCATGATAAGGATGTTGAAATTTTAAAGGGAAACTTTTAAAAATTGATGGAAATTGTTTCATCCTCTTTTTGTGATTCTCCCTTTGTACTGACAACCTTTTTTATTTGAATTTGATGAAACAAAAATGGTTTATTTAGAAAATTGTTAGTATTCTAAAAATATAAGAAATGTTTGATTATAAATTTAATAGGTAATTATTAATGATTTTTTACATGCACCATGCTTGAAGTCTTGATTGATAGACTGGATGAAAAAATTTATAACTTTCAAACTGTTCCACCCTTTTTAAATCTAAAAAATGTGTCACACTCTATGCTTCACTAAATATAGGTTAAAAAAAATTGATTTTTTTTTTACCAAGTTAGGTTGGCCAAGCCAATAGTGGCACGGTGTGATGGTTAAGTTGTGTTGTTATTCTTGCCAACAAGGTTCAAACCTCATTGGGGTATAACTATTGAGACATATTGGGGATGAGGTCCCCCATTTTTGACCTCACTAGTTCATAGGCCTAATTCAAAAGTGTTCACCCCTCTTAATATAAAAGTTAGGTTTGCCAAAAAATTACTTTTAAATATTTTAAAAATTCCTAGTAAAAAAATCATAACTAATTATTTACAAAAGAAAATCAAAAAAAAATGTCATATCCAAGCATGTGTCCTTTACTTATATTTAAAGATTCATTTATTTTTCACTTGTACTTAGGTTGGATAGAATTAAACCTACTTTTTTTTCAAAAAAATTAGTAGTGTTTCGTTGGACTTTAAAAAATAGTAGCCTAGAAACTACATTCAATTTTCTACAAATTATATTTTTGTATATTTTCAAATTGTGTTAATAACACATTCAAATTTTTATGTGAAGTTTATTAAGTCTATTTTTTAGTATTTTCATTGCCACTTAGAGGTAGTGTTTGGCCAATCATGGTCCTACACTCACCTACATGGCATTCCCTATTGTAAACTCTTGTAACTTGTTGCACTCAATTTTCTTATCTTCTTATCTTTGACATTAGGGTATGAATATAACACTTCAAGCATCTAGGTACATAATCTTTAACCTACTCCCTTATTTTCCAATAATATTATTAATCTTAAGAACCATTCAAATCTATTACCCCCACCAATTGTAATGCTTGCCTCAATCTTGAACAACATTCCTATAAGCATTCCTCTTGCCAACACCATTTATCCACTAATCATCATATACTTATCCATATTAAATACTACCTACAAACCTCTATCATTAAACTTGATAATCAAAATTAAGTCCATCCAAACTAAGAATGTGCAAAAAACTATGAAGGGTTTTAAATTTTTTTGTCTTTGAACTTGAAATAAAATCTTCCTCAAACTATAATCTTATATGTTAATTTGTATCTTGAAAAGACTTCAGCTCCATTGTTCTTTTCATATTCATTGAACCACCCCTTATTGGGAGCCATATGAAATGAGCCACTCAAGTCAATTAGCCATTAATCATGGAATTCATGTGAGCATGAAGGGACCATTAATATATCATTGAGTCTTGACTAGAGATATTTATTTCTATGGAACTTGGGGAATCATCAAATGACTTACCACTCTTTTTAGGTTTACATACCTTCTTATAATACCTCAATTTACCATAATTTTAACATTTACTTTAAGTTTTATCTAGATTCATAAATTCACCTCTACACTTTGATCTCATGTCCTATTACTTCATTTTATTTATCTCTTGGGAATGTATTCTCACAAAGTGTACACACAATACACTAGATTTTACCTAGGAAAACCCTTTTAATAAAAAATTCCCACACAACAATATTATTCCTTATTAAATCAAACAATTATTTATAGTAAATTAATGTACTTTAGGGTTTCTTAAAACCCTAATTCATTTGGGAATTACATAAGCATTTCATCAAATAGGCAACCACCTAAGTAGTTTTGGAATACCATGGGCCAAAAAGACAACCCATAAAAGGACCCATTTCACATGTACAATCTAAACAAATGTAAATCATGAAAATTATATAACACATTTCCAACACTCAAAAAGGAGATTCACAAGTGGAGAAGGCTAACAAATTAATTTACAAAGTTAAGAAAATATATGTATTTCCAAGTACAGGAGGAATACAAGGGGTCTTAGGAAAATTATAAGCACCAACATGACCAACGTAGAGTGGAGTATAAGTTCTATGGTTGTGACAATGTGTAGCTATTCTTGAGAAAGGAAAAAAATTAAGGACCTTTAAGGAAGCTCAATCTTATGATATATAGACTTGTTGAAATAATATAATAGGTGGGGTATAACATATTTAAGATGGAATTAGGCTCATTTATGAAATATTCTCAATTATTAATGTTGATAAGTTGCACTTGTTTGAGTATTCATTGTTGGATGAAGAGGATGATGTTGTATTATCTTGATTTTATACTTAATAAGAAAGTATCTAACTATAAAATGACATTGTACTAGACAAGAAGGAGAGGTAGACAAAGTATAACAATTATGAGACATGGTTGATAGGACTAAAATGAAACTTCTTAAGTAAGGATAATTGAGTTTAAAAGGAATATATAGGAATATGTTACTTATTTGGTTAGCCCAAGTTTTTGGGGTCAAAATTTTCTAGTTGGAGGTATAATTTGAAATCAATTGAGTCACTTAAAAGTTGGATTAGTGAGCTTATTACTTTAGTCAAGAAGGAAACCACAATTGGGAGACTCTTTTCATCATGAAAATATTGATTTTGGATGCATGGAAATGTATGGAATGGATCAGATGGTAGAAGGTATGGTTTATAACATCATTATGACCTTTCATTTAAGTTGTATAAGTCAACACTAAGTGGAAAATGAAAATTGGAGAAATTGTCACTTTATATGGGTGAAAAATTTGTCATTTGTTGTGTTGAATGAAGGCAACACTATAATGGATAGATTATGAAGCATTGAAGTCACTCAACTATCATAAGAACCTCATAATTTCTCCAATTGAAATGTTTTTTTTTTTCAAAATCAATTTCATTTTTGTGTAGGATAGAGAGTGGAAGACAAAATTTTGGCACTTGAATCGATTCATTTCACATTCATTCTGCCATTTGGGGCAATAGAAGGATAGAGTAATAGTATAACTTGTGTGAAATTTATTTTGCAAGGGTTGAATTATAACATTCATATTTCATGTTCTTTGTGGATTTGTGTTCATAAGAGCTATGGTTTTTGAGTTGCAAGGGTTGCATGATAGATGTGAAGAAGTTTCAAAGTACTATAAGGACTCCAATGAACCATATTAACATTGTAACATTTATTTTGATAATTGATCTAATGATATTAGGAAACCAAAGTTCAATCTTGCTAAAGTTTTCATCCCTTGGGCTCTCTCTAGGGAAATGTCTTATTTTTAATTTGATCATGTGTATTTCCTTGCATTTTCTTTTCCCATTTTCATGATTCCTAGTTACATTTCCAATATTGAGAACATATGTACTTGTTGACAGCATCATTATGGGGTATTTAAACATTGTTTAGAAGGTTAATTAGTTGAGTTAGCATATGGATATTTGTTGTTGGCAATCACAAGAGGTATAGCCTCTATGTTTAACAAATCATTCTTTCCCCAAGTAGACACCTAGCCATTACTATCTTATTTATATGATTGACAAAAAGAAATTTTTATATCATTAAAAATAATATATAGAAAACATGGTTTCATAAAACTATTTATGATGCTTTATCGTCATTTAAAGAACAAGACAATAAATACATCTATTGCTAGCTCATTTTGTATAACTATAAGTTTTAACATTTCATTGTCAAATTGTCATACTTGTTCAAGTAAAATAGTCAATTGAATGAGTAAAATCGAAATTTGGCTACCTCATTTTTGCTAACTAAGAACTTCAAAAAATATTTTAAGAAGGGACATACTCTTTATAACTCTAATTAACAATTAACCATTCTTTCCCTAAACAAAACTTCATTTTTTAAAATCAAATCTCACATTAATTTTTTTTTTTACTAACTAAAAATTACTTAAAGATTTTTTAAAAACATATTCTTTAAAACACAAATTAACCATTTTAAAAATAATCCAATACTTTTTTTAATTAATAATTTTTTAAATACAATTAATATTACACCCAACTACTCAAATACATTACCAAACATCCATTATATGAGCCTTTTTAAAGGAAAATTATTTAGATTAGGAGGGTTATTTGATAAAAATAAAGAGTGCAATCGTATCAAAGCTCAGTAATTATGAGGGATCTGTGCATGAGTAAATGGTGTAGCAGCAAAGTGGTGGTGAAACTAAAATTTAAATACCATAATTGAGATTACAAGCATAAGGTCTCCTATCTGTAACCTTAAACAAAAACTATGCACTCATTTCATAATAATTATAACCATTATCTTTGTCCATACACACACTATTTATTTTAAAATAAGAGATAAAGCAAAAGTAGCCAAGCAGGATAGAACCCAAATTGCCTCTCCAGAGTCACAAACCACTCTACAAAGTCAGTCTCTCCAACTAGCAGATCACAAACAAAGATTACACTAGAAGTTCAAAAGCTTAAACCCTGTTGAGCTTGTCCTGACATACTATCTTGAGTGATCATCAGTTGGAATGGCAAAAACAGCAACTTATGCCAAAAGGAGTATCTGAGCAAACGCATCCAGGCCCTTTACAATCGTCACAAGTTGTGATAAGTCCGCACATTCTCTCAGGGATTGCAGCTGCATTTGCTTCTCTTGTAAATATGTTGCTACTCCCTGCACTTGGCACCACCTCAGTATTTCATAAGTTTCAAGATACCATTGCATGCATGACAAAACCAAATAAATTCCATATCATAAAATAATTATATTTGAAGCATACCATGTCTGACATGTGGGTCTAATTTTCTCTATTCTTTCTGATGATGGATCATTCTGTGTGATCTGAAACATCGAAAAAAAATATACATGTTTTATTTCAAAAATTACGTTTTACAATTTCATGAACTGTGGAAGACTCATACCAACTATTTCTCTACTCCATCAGAAGTTGAAGCCTCATAAATAAACACAAAACATTCAAATATATGTTTGGATAATAAAAACATGTAAAAATAATTTGAATATCACTCAAAAGATAGATTTTTAAATTCAATTTAAATATGACTCAAAAGATCGATTTTTAACTTCTTCTCTTACCGGCAGCTATGATCATCACTGTTAAACAAACAAAAATCATCAGTGAATGCATGAAGCCATGATAAGGTCCTGCCATCTTCATCTTTGCTTGCTCTATTCTGAATATTTCCTTACAAACAAATTCTATTTAGGTCTGATTGTGTGGAAATCTATGAACATAAGAGTGTACATATATTGTTGGATTCTGCATGGATTTCGTTTCTAAATTTTGTGGATTTCCCTTCCAATTTCCTCGCTGGTAAAGATCCTCAGAGACTCCTCAGCCTTGATTTGACGGCCAGGTATATATGGTTAAAACTTTAAGATGATTGTATCACTTGAAAGGCGTATACCAAAAATTTGTTTGACAGGCAGGATTGAATGTCAAATTTAAGGCCTTACTGTCAGAGTTAATCATCGATTGCTAAAAATGAAAAGGAGATTTGCCTGGTGGCGGTTGAGCATCTCTGAGTTTTAGACAGATGGGTATCCAAATATAGCATTAAAAGTTTCTGTAACAAATTAGACAGATTCTAAACTTACAATTTAGCAGGGAAATCAATATCCTCTGCAACTGCTATCCAGCCCCGTCATGGATGGGATCATGCATCATAACTGCAGTGCATTCCGTTCCCCAGTGAGTTGACTGCTGCTCCCCATTCTTAATTGCAAGCATATCTTCTGATCATGAATGATGATAGTGGAAGAAAGTGATTGACAGGGATGAGGGAGAAAATGATATCGTTAGAGGATTAGGGTTCAGAGCGTATTTTTAATTATATTTTTATTTGACTGTTATAACTAAGGGTTGTAGTTCAATTGGTGAGGATACTAGTTTGGTGCATAATTGTAAAATGTTAATTTTGAATGTTGTTGAATCAAATTTATTTTTGTGTGATTATTTTGTGTTCTATCTATTTTCAAATTTATATATGGTCTTAAGTGACTTAGGAAGTATTCTTTAGTGCGTACATATGATCATTAATTTGAATTAATTGGTAAATGAGCTAACATGATCGACTAATTTTGTGAAAGGGGTTGAATTTTGGGTTTAAAATGAAGATTTCATTTTAGTGACCTAAGTCACATGGTGTAGCCCAGTCTAAACTAGATTATGCCATATAGACTTATCCATTATGACACGAAGTCATGGAATAAATAGCAACAAACATAATTGCATAGTTTATAATAATAAATAACATAAATTTTAGATGAAAATCAATTTATACATATAAAAGATTATACAAATATTATAATTATATATTTACAATAATTATTAGGTGAGGAATTTAACATAACCAAAAATGAATATCAAACTAACAACATTCACTCTACTTAAACATCACCTAAGTCCTTTCAACTCTTACAATTATACAACATAGAAACAATCACTACCCTATAATTTCTTCAATCTCCATTTTTAATTATTTAAGAAAATGATCCATTGACAACCACAATCATAAAAAAACACTATCTTTTACATTAAATAAACAATATTACTCTATTCTTTTACTAACAATTGATGAATATAACTCAAACAAAAATCCAAAACTTTAACGACTTAATCTCAATCCTTAAACCACTTAAAAACAATAAATCTATCCCATGGACAACCAAGTTCAAACCATGAGCAATAGTATAAATTGAGAAGCACATTAAGTCTCTATTTTTTCATAGATAATGTCAAATCCATGTTACCACTTTAAGTCACCCCCCATCTCCACTAACTTCACAAGCGTCCAACCCTAATTTACTTTATTCTACACCCTTCTCTCTCTCTCTCTCTCTCTCTCTCTCTCTCTCTCTCTCTCTCTCTCTCTCTCTCTCTCTCTCTCATTTCTCCTTGACTTGTATTATGGTGGTTGACTTGGGAGATGCTTCATAAATTGACTAGTGAGATCTTGTGATAAGATTATAAATCAAAGAGGAGGACAATTAGATAGATAGATTGTCCACCCAAATTATGCTCTAAAGTCATTCCTTTGTCATATACAACAAAATAGAAGTGGCTATCTAGCCTCGTAAACACACCCAAGCATGGATGCCTCCCATACCATCATAACTACAGTACCTTGTTTCTCAGCAACATAGCTCGCTATTAGACTCCAGTTCACCATATTAGTTCAACACCAATTGACTACTGCTTAACTACTCTCAATTTTAGTTAACTATTGTTCGATTATTATTGTCCTTTTTTACTGTAGATCTATAGATTTGTTGTTGTAGGTTTGATTTTTATAGATAATATTTGCAAGGAAAAAATAATCAAACAACAAATAACTAATGCTACATATGTTGTTCCTATTTTTTACTTCCTTTGCTAATCTTAGTGATATGGCCTTTACCAATCTGGTTTTGGAGTGTCTATCTAGCCAAATTGAACATTTCCAACATATAATTAGTATTGATATCAATTTTTATAATATATAAAAATATTAGTCAACATATAAAAGATTTAAAAGTATGAAGTTTATAAATTATAATATTTTCAAATACCTAATATTTTTAGAATGTACTAGCATTAGAATGGTTGTGTTACCAAATCATGAGTTAAATTATTGATTCTAGTTTTAAAACTAGTTTAAAAATTACTGTGCTACACCACAATGTATAGAGTGGGCTCACTCAATTGAGGATGATAAAAATCCCATCCATCCTATATATTCTAAAGGGAATAAGAATTTCCACCCAAGTGATTTAAACCACTTTGAATAATACCAAAAGTCATACCAAGAGGAGAAGTAGACCATCCTTATTGTAGAGGAAGAGGTGGGAAGAGTTGGGTCCAATTTGAAAGGAAAATATGAGAACTAGCTAATACAATGGAGAGAACAACATGCAAATAAATAATATTTATAGTAATTTTAATAGAGAAATGATATCAAATGGAAAACAAAATAGGAAGAAGAAAATAATATAACACATAACAAGTATAACCTATGAAGATTCCCATAAGATAAAAATGGACCTTCTAAAACATATAAATAATCTAATACTTCTCAAAATAGTTATAATAAATTCATCAAGACTCAGTGTCTTATGATAAATCTACACTAAAGTATATAGAGAATATACTATAATATAACCCAACATAAGAGGACCATTCAATATCTAACCCAAGCCCTCCGTATATAGGAAAAGGAGACCTAGGGAATCATTAATAGTTTACCAGAATCATGGGTTGAGACTCGAGATATAATACTTGTACCAAAATAGTCAAATCCCAATCCATATGCACATCTCTAAAAGAATAATTCCTTCAATATTATAATGTAACTCCTTCGTTGACCAATTGAACCCCAAGACCAATAAGACAATACAAGTAATTCCCATGTGCTCCATGTAGGTGTTATAATTGCTCTTACATATCACAAAACATAGTTGACCAAATATGCTAGTCATAGTCAGCCAATTAACCCCTATTAAATAAACTTTTACATCCATCATAATACTAATGTGCCTACATGGTTAAGGGATCCCATTCTAGAATGACTATTGGTATTGATTAGTTACTACTCTCCTCCTTAGTTGGCACTCTCCACCATGTGGCATTGATCCTATGATTATTGTAAGAAGTCATAAAATATGGGTTTACTAGGTAGACCATGATTAACATCAATGGTCATTCATTATTAGTAGTTCATAAGAGGTTTATAAGAGTATTTTTTTGTACAAATCTACATGGAGAACTTGTGAATCACTTGGAACCCTCCTGATCTTAAGGATTCAACAATCAACTAAGTAGAACTCATTATAATCATTGGAGTAGTTCATCTTAGGAAGGGACAAAAGGATTAGAATTAAACCATTTAATTATAAGAACTAACTCATGGTTATGATCCCATGGTTATAGTAAACTATTTATCATTTCCTAGATCTTCTCAAGCTATATATTGAGGGCTTGAGATGCATATTTAATGATAATTTCTATGTCTAGGGTCATCCTACAAGATTTGTTCTAGATTTAGAGTATAGAGCTCCTATTAATCATTCAAGATTTACAAATTTGTTTTAATCATTTTTGAAACTGATAGAATGGATGTGTACTTTGGAGGCTTGTAATTTTCCTTAAAATATTGTTTTATCTATGATGTGTTATTTTCTTATTCTCTTTTTGGCCCATATTGTGTGTTATTACTCTACAAAAGTTATTGTGGATCTAGATTATTTGTATTACTCTCCTGATTGGACTAGCTATAAATTTATCAAATTGAACAAACTAAATTATTAATGTGGTTTGTTGCCCATTTTAAGTCTCTTTAAGTAAACTTTCAAATTGAACATGAAATTAAATGAGAAGTTATATATGTATGTAAATATCAATATTATAGCTTCTCACCAACGTTTAAGAGATCTCTAACACATGGACTCACACCACAAGACTTGGGAGGAAGATGTGTCTTCTAAGGGACATGAAATTTTTGGGTTTGAATCAGATCTAAACATGGATTCTCACCCAAATAATTATATTCCTAGACACTTCACACCAAAAATAAACATGTAAAATTTTGATGGCAAGAATCCAACCAATTGGTTCTACCAAATGGAGAAATTATTTGATCTTCATCATGTTTCACGCTAATAGAAGGTTACAATTCTATCCTTATATTTGGAACCAAACCAATTCATTTGGTATAGTTGGCTATGTTAAGAAAAGAAAAAGAAGGGACGTTCTACCACATTATAAAATTAGTCTTGTGGACAACTACTTCAGCCAAATCACTAGATTAAAAAATTTGATGCTGGTGATGGAGAGGAAGAATAATAAAGAGGAGGTGGAGGAGAAGGAGAAGAAGGATAAGGAGAATATATTACGCCTTTGTATGCACTTATTTATAAATACCATCACATGCAAGTGATGGTACTTATAGGAATAAAAGGAGGAACAATTTACATTTGAGAACATCAACAAGGACACCATTTTTTGAGCCATAAGAGGATTCGCACATGTACTTCTCAACAAGAGATGAGATGAATGAGATTCTAGCATGCAAATAACATTAGAAATGCAAAAAGATAGATAATTAATTATAACCCTTTGGATGACCTAATTGGATATATAAGAATATATAATAATAACTTATAATAAGTAAATTATGGTGTTGAGGAATGGTTGGAGTGCTTAAGATGGGAAGCTTGGAACTAATTTGACATACGTTTAATTTAAAACATGTTTTATAATTATAAATGTAAATATGCAATACCAAAAATTTAGTCATTTCTATTAACGAAGTACTATCAATTAGTATATAAACAATATAAAAATTGGATCAATTAGTAACTAATAATACAATGGGTCAACAACTATGAACCTCAATTATAATTACATTTAGTATAATTAGGCCAATGAACCAATTTTTTAAATATACAATGTAAGTTGAAAGTACTATATTTACTATATTGATTATCCATAATATTGTTGAAAATGATCCTCTATTACAATGCCATCAAAACCTGTAAATTATATAGTTTAGTTATTAAATTTATTTAAAAATTAAACATATATTTTTTTAAAATCATTTCATAATTTATTTACCATCTCTAGCTTGCATTGCATCCATTGTTGTTGGTGTATTGTTGAGATAAATGGAAAATGGTAACCTATGTTGCCTAGTGTTTTGTTGATCATCTAAAGCTACAATGACATGTGTATTTAATAAATCAACATAGATACAACATTAAGTCTAATAGTACAATATATACTTAATCAAAATAATATTAAAATTCTAAATTACTTGAAATGGTTTGTTGAAATGTCTAATCGAGTGTAACATTAAGAATTGATGGTTGAGTTTCACAAATTGTATCTACTATTTATTTGATTAATTATAGAAAATTGGTTAGAAATAGGAACTAGGAAATATCTCATTTAATGAATGAATACATTTAATAGTTCGAAAATTACCATCAATAATTTGTATTTCATTGGTTATTGTTTGGTTTAGACCAATAGAGAAGGGCAATCAACGTCTTCTATTATTCTCTTGATCATCCAAACCTACAATGACATATTCTTAACATGTGATGTAAGTGCAATAATTATTGCTATTTAAAATACTATAATAATTTTGAATGAATGTACTCACTATGTTGTTTTATGATGATAAACATTTCTTCTTGTATTGCTATGCCTAAATGATTGTAGACCTTTTTTCTTTTGCTTTTGCTTCCTACCACTTATGGAGGGGAATTGAAACTCGTCATGCTCTTTAACTCTTTCATTCAATTCTTGATAGATGGCATTGCCTCTATGATAAATAAAATGGTGTTTGCACATTTTTCTTGGACTAAACCATGTAGTGATATTTGTCTCATAGGCATATCCTCCAAGCCAAGGATCGATGTAAGTTTGGAAGTAAGAGATGCTTGGAGGTCTTTTCTAAATCTCTCAACACATTGACTAAAGATATGTTTTTGATCTATATTTAAGTTAGCATATCTATATTTGTTGTTGAAAAACACAATCAATATAACCTCTATGTTGAATAAATCAATCTTTCCCCAAGTAGACACCTAGCCACTACTACCTTATTTATTTGATTGACAAAAAGATTTTTTTATATCATTAAGGATAATATATACAAAACATGGTTTCATAGAACTATTTAGGATGTTTTATCATCAATTCAAAAAACAAGACAATAAATACATTTATTGCTAGCTCATTTTGTATAAAAATAAGTTTTAGCATTTCATTGCTAGATTGTCATGCACTTCAAATACAATAGACAAATGAATGAGTAAAATAAAAATTTGACTACCTCATTTTTGCTAATTAAGAATTCTTCTAGAAAATATTTTGGGAAAGGAAAAACTCTTTATAATTCTAATTAACAATGAATCATTCTTTCCCTAAACAAACATTTATTAGCTAATTTCTTAAATTTTGACAAAAATAGTTTTTATATTATCTACATACAAAGCTTCATTTCATAAAACCAAATCTCATATTAAATTTTCCTAATTACTAAAAACCTCTTTAGAAAAACATATTCTTTAAAACACAAATTAACAATGTTAAAAATAATCTAATATTTTTTAAATTAATAATTTTCTAAATACAATTAATATTACACCCAACTACTCAAATACATTACCAAAAATCCATTAAATGACCCCTTTTTAAAGGAAAATTGTTTAAATTAGGAGGGTTATTTAATAAAAGATAAAGGGTGCAATCAAAGCTAAGCTCAGTAATTATGAGGGATCTGTGCATGAGTAAATGGTGTAGAAACAAAGTAGTTGTGCAACTAAAAATTAAATACCATAATTGAGATTACAAGAATAAGGTCTCCTATCTGTAACCTTAAACAAAAACTATGCATTCATTTCATAATAACTACAACCATTATCTTTGTCCATACACACACTACTTATTTTAAAATAAGAGATAAAGCAAAAGTAGCCAACCAGGATAGAACCCAAATTGGCTCTCCAAAGTCACAAACAACCTTACAAAGTCTGTCTCTCCAACTAGCAGATCACAAACAAAGATTACACTAGAAATTCAAAAGCTTAAACACTGTTGAGCTTGTCCTGACATACTATCTTGAGTGATCATCAGTTGGAATGGCAAGAACAACAACTTTTGCCAAAAGGAGTATCTGAGCAAACGCATCCAGGCCTTTTACAATCGTCACAAGTTGTGATAAGCCCACACATCCTCTCAGGGATTGCAGTTGCATTTGCTTGTCTTATAAATATGTTGCTGCTCCCTGCACTTGCCACCACCTCAGTATTTCAATAAGTTTCAAGATACCATTCCATGCATGACAAAACCAAATAAATTCCATATCATATAATAGATTATATTTGAAGTATATTATATCCTGATATGTGGATCTAATTTTCTTTATTCTTTCTGATGATGGATCATTGTGTGTGATCGAAATGTCGAAGAAAAATATATACACTTTATTTCAAAAATTATGCTTTACAATTTCATGAACTGTGGAAAACTCATACCAACTATTTCTCTACTCTATCAGATATTGAAGCCTCATAAATAAACTTGAAAAATTCAAATATATATTTGAATAATAAGAACGTGTAAAAATAATTTTTATATCACTCAAAACATAGATTTTTAAGTTCAATTTGAATATCACTCAAAAGATCGACTTTTAAATTCTTCTCTTACCAGCAGCTATGACCATCACTGTTAAACAAACAAAAATCATGAGTGAATGCATGAAGCCAACATAAGGTCCTGCCATCTTCATCTTTGCTTGCTCTATTCTCGATATTTCCTTACAAAAAAATTCTATGTAGGTCTGATTGTGTGGAAATCTATGAACATAAGGGTGCACATATATTGTTGGGGTCTGCATGGACCTCAGAGCCTCCTCAGACTTGATTTGACGGCCAGGTATATATGATTAAAACTTTAAGATAATTGTATCACTTGAAAGAGGTATACCAAAAATTTGTTTGACAGGCAGGATTGACTGTCAAATTTAAGGCCCTACCTTCAGAGCTAATCATAGATTGCTAAAAATGAAAATGAGATTTGCCTGGTGGCGGTTGTCAGGTTGAGCATTTCTGAGTTTTAGACAGATGGGTATCCAAATAAAGCATTAAAAGTTTCTGTACCCATTTTAGAATCCACCTGCAGACATGCATGATAGGTTAATGAAAGCAATGGCTTTGGCCCCCACCATGAGAGGTCTGTGAAAAATCACCATTTTAAAACTAAAGAACTATAAATAACAGAATCTTTTTTTTTAAATGTGCTGCTGCATATGAAGAATATTTCCGAAGGCTCGGAGATTGTAGCACAGTGCTAGATATTTTAGGATATATTTTTGCCAAATGCTAAGCAGTAAGTATAGGGAGTTTTAGATTTTTAATATTACTTTCGTCTGAGAATATTTGGCAGTCAACATTGATTGAATTGTAAAATCTTCTCAAAAACTTCCCTCACTTGGATTTTCAAAGTTTTGTAAAGTATGTGAATGGACTAACAACTAATTTATCTATCTTATTACATAATCTTAAAGTTTTGTAAAGTATGTGAATGGACTAACAACTACCTTATCTATCTTACTACATAATCTTAGGAAATACCGAGAAATATAGAAATCCATATTGTAATGTAGAGTACAATCACATGTGTATGATATTGAATTTAACTAAGGAGAATGAGTATTGTCTATACATAAGAACATTGTATTGAATGAAGGAGTTTATCACTTACATTAGTTGTATTCTAAGACTTGAAGCCTATGTTCTTCTGTATAATTAATCTGTTTGATCTTCTTTGAAGCCTTCATTCATATTCATGTGTAGTAGTTCCTAAATTATTATTTCTATCAACTCTTCAACAAATCCAATAAAAAGTTTGAAATGACAATTTCTTAAAATTGGTATATGTAACAAATCCCTTGACACATGATTTTTCTCATCATTAATTTGCTGATGTTATTCTATTTACATGTATTTCTCTCCTGCATATTTTAGAAGTATTAGTGTTATGTTTAAGGTTATAGGTAGATTAACCTACAAAATAATCTTTTTTTTCTTTTTCTAAGTCTATTATTATAATGTGATTTGTTCAGTAGAACATTCTCTTAACTTAAAATTAAGTTGAATGATTAAGTATTGATCAAGAAATTCAATGTTAATTGATTTTTTTTTGTTTGAATAAACTTAAAATAAAATGCATGATTCATTTGTTTACTTTGTAGTTGCAATTTTTACGTTATTAAATAATCATTTACTATTGAGGAAATTTACTTCTAATGAAAAGAAATTCCTTTTATGTAGACCTAACACAAACTATCCATGATTGCATTCACAGCAATGGTTTCTAAATATTGCTTATTTAGAGTAGGAATTTGAAAGATCGTCAGCTACAATCTCATTGATGGCATGCTCTTGTGGCTCTATTGTAAATGTTATGCATGAAGAGTGTGTAATTGTTATGTTATCAAATTTAATTAAATTAGATAATATTATAATATTGTCTAATCATCATATAGTAGAAATAAAATAGAAATTATATTCTTATTTCATTTAGAAGTTTATTATATTAATATTGTAGCATATTTATATATTTTTGTATTATTATTAATAAGTTTCATTTTATTTTATTATCAACTATGAAATATTCCAGTTCAATTTTCATCTGTTCAATGTCTTCCTTCAATTGGAAAGTCAGTGGGAAAACTCTTTTCCATCCCAAATTTGTCTAAGATATTTAGAAAATTCACCTTTTAAAGAATTCTAAACAGATTTTTCTGATTAGGTCACCTAAAAAGATTTGTTTAAAGTCGGAAACAAGATTTGGAGGCAATAACTTGACTATGACAGTATTGCTTTTAGATGTAGCTCATGTTTTCCAATGGGTAATTTGATTGTGAATTGTCTGGAATCATTTTTCAAAGCACTATGCCATGGCCTCCCAAGGGAGGCAACTTGATGGAAAGAGAATGAACCACAAAACCAAGTGATTCATCCCAATAATGATGGGAATGCTTCTTCTAAAGATTCTTTGGATAATACCTTGTCCTTTCACTTTGATTCCCCTGCAACTCCCATTGTACATGAAAGAGTGTCATCAACTTATCATTATTACCAATGTCAGCACCAACCATCTTTTTAAACACTTCAACAAGTGTTGTTTCTGACCCACTCTCAGCCAATCTGTATATATTCACAAGTCGTTCCTTTGCTCCTGATAATAATTCTTCATATGCTACATGCATGTCATAGAGAGTTACTACAGCTCTCTAAGCTGGTTTCTCCATCTACTGGAATACTTTAAAATGATTATATTGTAAAATTTTAAATTGCATATTCAATATATTTTATTAAATACTACTCTTTTATAATCTGATGAAACATTTATTAACAAATTTCTTTAAACGATAGGGTACAAAGATATAAGGTGGGCGTTGTCTGTATAGGTCACACCATGTCTTTGAGCATTAAAAGCAACAAACTTACAATTATATTAAGAAATAGATTTGGATAATTTTCTCTACAGAGTTGAAATAACAGAAACCAGAAACCCCATGCTACTTACAGTTCTTTCTAGTAATAGTTGAATGCAACAAAGGCATGGGCTACCAGATTGTGTAGCTCATATCACGCATTGCTGGGTTGAATGGAACTGCAATCTGCCCCCTGACGAAAAAACCCAATCTAATACACTTTACAAGAAATAATCAGGTGCTTGTGAAATATCCTTAGCTAGTTTTCAATAGATAGGTGCTTAAATGTTTGTATGAGTGCATATTGTTTAAATGTTTTTAGGTGGTTTGTTTTGAGCAAGGTTAATTTAATGCATGTAACAGTATTGATGTATGATAAAATTTAGAGACAATAAATCCAACGAAACTGTAGAATTTCAGATAATTTTATTGAGTCCAGATACTACAAATCTATATGACATACCAGATTTATTTATGCAGACCAATAAACTCAGCAATGGCTGCGATTTTTTATGACAATTCGCCCTTCAAGAACAGACCACGATTTGCATGAATGGCCCCTAATAATTCTCAGCGAATCTTTTCATGAATTTTGGCTGTACAATGCTTATTTATATCTGCTACTTCCTTGATCAACTTGATGTGTTTCTTCTATCTGTATCCTGCACTGTGAATTCTTGCAAATGCCCAATGAACTGAGGTTTCCGCCCCACTCATATCAAGATCGGGGGTTTCGTCCTAGATAAGTCTTCCTTCATAGTTCAGATGAGAGAAAAATACCAAAATGATTTATGTATGTTTCCCAATATTCAATCGAGCCTTTTATCCTTTCTTCATGCCAATTCTTATCCTCACAAAAAAGCCATTGATTTCCTTGAAGAGATCTTATTTCCATTTTAATAAATTGTCCTTTTTGCAATAATAAAAGACTTAGGCATTTACTTAGGCATTTAATTTAATGACCCCCTTGATGAGACACCTAGTAATAAATAAGTCTTCACTTAAAAGTGGCCCCTCCAATAAACATAATGAATAATTAAATAAAACCAATCTGAACTATAGTTTTTTGACCTCAAATTTAATTATTCTCATATTCCCTTAGTAACATTTGATTTTCCTCTTGAACATTCATTATGCAGAAAGGAACACTACAGCTTGAAGGTCAACACCACTATCCCACTACATCCTCTATTACACGTCCACCCATATATAATTCCAATATATCATTAACCTGGGTTAAAAAAACCCTTTTCATACAAATAGAAATGGAATTAAGGTAAATCATATGAACCTTACATAACTGAAGTTGTCTAGAAAATTATAGTCAACAACAATGCACACAGAAATATTGGTGTGTCTACCTCTACCATTGTCATGACAACAAAAAGAATTCAACAATCTCTAGAAAAGATTCATTTTGATTTCATAATTGAAACAAATAATTTACTTGCAACTAAAATAATTGTGTAAACTCTAAAATAGTGAAGTAAATTCGTGCAAAAGATGTGATTAATAAACAACCAATATCTATTTAAACCTAACATGAAAAATTCCAAG
This sequence comes from Sequoia sempervirens, assembly GCA_007258455.2. Classification (NCBI taxonomy): domain Eukaryota; kingdom Viridiplantae; phylum Streptophyta; class Pinopsida; order Cupressales; family Cupressaceae; genus Sequoia; species Sequoia sempervirens. The sequence continues at coordinate 426,549,244 of VDFB02193867.1, forward strand.
AAAAATCAGTTAAAGAACTCCATAAATTTGAGCTGCTATAAAAATCAACTAAACTACATTCCCCACTCATAAATATACACATGCAACTGCTTCTTTATAGGCTTGTGTTCATCTACTAATTTTTGTTATAAGCTTATAGCTTATCATGAATAAACCCTTAAAAATTGGTTGTCTTGATGATGGTGCTCATGATTTGTTATCAAAGTGTAAATGCAGAGCATGTAAATTGTGATCTAATGAAAATCAGATGTTGAGCCATTTACAGTTCTATATGCAAGACATAGTGTTAAGAAAGAAATCCAATGTTGTTCGAGTGGCACCATAGAAGCCTTTGACCAATATTATTATCATACCAGGTTGTAATCTAAAACAAAATAATAACAAATAAAGATATACAACAAAAAAATACTTTCACTATAAATCCATATTTGATTAAGAGTTTTGTCTTCAATAAACCTGGCAAATAGTAGTGTTTATACAGAAGGATGCAGAAGTTGGTTTATTATTTTTAATTGTTTTAGTAGACCAATTTTCTTGTTGCATTTAGGAGGTACACGCATGTTAAGGGCATGCATGTTTAGAAGTTTTTCTGATAGTGCATGCATGGTGAGGACTGATGTTAGAATAAGGTAATTTGAGTTGGACACTTATAAAAAAATGTTGCTAATCTAAAACTAAACATGAATGTAACTATTGTGCTCTTACTGCAGATTACATTTGGCCATTGGATTTACACAAAGAAGATGCCAAAATTGTTCTATATTATGCCAATTTTGCACATTGGTGCCAAATCATGCTTTGGCTTCAAAAGAGACAACTTAGGACAACATAAGATTATACAACTTGAGACCTACAAAGTAAATGCCCTAAGTTAAGTAGATGTGAAAAGGACCTAAAGGGAAATCAGTTAGGTGATATACCCCATTTACACCAACATTGATATACTTTTCAAACAATTTCTCATATAAAACAACATAGATTGATAGATAAAAACATTTGCAAGCAGCCTTTAATATGCTCTAGTATAATTCAAATTGAAAATATAAAATTGATGACATGGGTATGAAAAGAATCGTTAAAAGAACTGTAATAGGATGTTAATAGAGAAAGTTTTTCCATAGTCTGTATTAGTTCTTTGCTAGAAATATTGTTTTATAGGATTCATTCTAATGTGAAAAGACATTGAAAAAAAAAACTAAAAACTTGACCACTATTCTTCCTTGATTAAGTTGATATTGTCAGGAATTCAAAATAGAATGAAACCTACAAGGTTGCTTCCTTGTTTCCCCAAACAACAGGGGAATAAAAAAAACAAATGCCGAATAACAAAATAGATTTGGAGACACAAAAAAATTGGGCATGCAAACTTGCTTCTTGTATTGACTAGAAAAACAACAATTACAAAATGCTTTCAAACTTCAAACTTAAAACTACAATCTACTAATTACAAACTAAACTTGCAGCAATCTGGAATTGCACCCACAAACTCAAAAACTATTAGGATCTTCTCAGAGCTCTCTTTCCTTCTATTCGATTGGAGCTATCTGCTACTCCTGGTAAACACTGAGTGATCAGAAGCTTTCAGCTACTCACTGCAAACACTTTGCAAAAATTTCTCAAAACATTCTTTGTTGCTATTGCAACTTCACTTTCTACAACTTACTTGTTACTCACTTCTTCTTCTTGTAAAAAAATAACTTACTACATTCATTCATTCCTTTTGTCTATTCAAAATTCCCTCTCAAAATTGGAATTCACCTACCACAATAAATTTTAGAGCTATCAGGAGCAGGACATGGATGAAGATCCCAAAAGAAACTTGCCATTGAAGAAAAGGATCTTGACAAGTAGGTGAGTTGGGGGTTGATGTAAAGAGGCTCAACAATAAATATTTCCAACACTCCCCCTTTGAATGAGCTGTCAAACAAACATCATTCTTCATTCAAATAAAAAACATCTAAATTTCTTCTTAGGAATTTGAAGCAATCTCTGCCCAATGGTTTGGTGAAAATGTTCGCAAGCTGCTGCTTAGACCTACAAAATTGCATCTTGATTTCACCCTTTTCAACCAATTTTCTTATGAAATGATACATTATTTCATTATGTTTGCTTCTTCCATGAAACACTGGATTCTTCATCAAAGCAATTGATGAAGCATTGTCACAAAATATGGTTGTTCCATTCTTTATTTCTTCTTTCAAATTTGCTAAGGTCCTCCTTAGCCAAATAGCTTGGCATGTTGCTGCATTTGTTGCTGTATACTCAGCCTCAGCTATAGATAGGGAAATTACGGGTTGTTTCTTGGAAGCCCATGAGATAGCTCCCAAACCCAAATGAAACAAATATCTAGACGTGCTCTTCCTATCATCCACACTCCCTTCCCAATCACTGTTTGTGTAACCAACCAGCCCAAAATCATTTGTTGTACTATACAAAATGCCATATCCTTTGGTTCCATTCACATACCTTAGGATTCTTTTACCCGCTTTCCAATGTGACTCTTTTGGAGTCTCTATAAATCTAGAAATAAGACTTACACTATGCATTATATCAGGCCTAGTTGTTAAATACATCAAGCTTCCAACCAAACTCTTATACATGGTCTGATTCACATTATTGTTGCAATCTTCCTTGCTCAACTTTAGACCTATGGTTGTCAGTGTGGGGGAAGGCTTGCTATCTTGCATCCTAAACCTCTTCAAAATCTTTGTTGCATACTTTTCTTGAGAGATAAAAATACACCATCATGCATTTGTTTTACTTCTATGCCTAGAAAATATCTCAAGAGATCTAAGTCTGTCATTCCAAACTCTCTTTTCATGGCCTCTTTAAAATCAACAATGAGGAAATCATCATCCCCAGTGAAAACTAAATCATCAACATACAAGACAACAATTAAAATTTTACCATCAGCTGCTTTGATGTAAAAAGTGGGCTCAAGCCATTGCTCAAAAAATATGAGTCAATCCTGTTGTACCATACCCATGGAGCTTGCTTCAGCCCATAAAGAGCTTTCATCATCCTGTATACTTTGTTTTCTTGACCCAAAACTTCATAACCAGGTGGTTGATCCACATATACCTCTTCTTTCAATACTCCATTTAGGAAGGCAGACTTCACATCACTTTGAAACACCTTCCACTTGTGTTGGGATGCAATTGCTATGACTGCCCGCATGATTTCCATACTTGCAACTAGAGCATAAGTCTCATCATAATCTCTCCCAAACTGTTGTTTGTATCCCTTGACAACTAATCTTGCCTTATGCCTTTCTATTCTTCCATCGACATTGCTTTTGGTCTTATAGACCCAAATTTCACTCCAATTACTTGCTTGTTGGGAGGAAAATCGCTTAGCTCCCATTTTCTATTCCTTTCTATTACATCTATCTCCTCATCCATGGCTTCACACCATTTTTTTCTTTCACAACATCCTCAAAATAAATTGGATCACTATGAGAAAATACTGCAAAATTCACACTCTCATCATATTCTTCATCATACCTTTCACTTCAAATGGTAGATCTCCCTTAGACTCCTGGTCTTTCTTAGCATTACGGAGGCGAGAGTAGGATCTGAACTTTCACTACTACTACTGCTTTGATGAGTAGACCCTGTCCAGAGTTGTTGAGAGCTCTCTATATATGACTGTGTGGTGGTTCGGAGCAGTTCAGAGTTGGTCAGGAGTGGTTTGAAGTGGTTCAAAGTTGGTCCAGAGCTATCAAGATCAACTATAGGCTTATCTTGTTACAATTCCCTGTTCTTTTCCTACTTCATTAGGAGTTGTCAGGAGAGGTTTTGAGCTGTCAAAAACTATCAAGTTGTCCCATGTCTCATCCTCTAGAAACTCCATGTCTCTATTGATGACGATTTTCTTGGTAACGGGATTATATATCTTGTAGGCTTTGAACTCTTCACTATAGTCTGTGAAAATACACTTCTCACCCTTGTCATCCAACTCTTGTCTCTTCTCTTTTGGCACAAGTGCATATGCCACACATCCGAACACCCTCAAGTGCTCAACTATCCACTTGCATTTTGACCATGCCTCTTGTGGAATCTTGTCAAAAACTACCTTTGTAGGACTTTTGTTTATCAAATAAACTATTGTTGCTACAACTTCACCCCAATATTCATCTGGGAGCTTCTTGACTTTGAGCATACTTCTTGCCATCTCCACGATGGTTCTATTTTTCCTCTTAGCCACTCTATTTTGCTCCAAAGTATAGGTTGTTGTTAGCTCCTTCTTAATGCCATGTTGCTTGCAAAAATTCACAAATTGATTGGAGGTATACTCTCCTCCTCTATCTGACCTTAGGACCTTGATGAAATTTTCAGCCTAGGCTTTAAACACTATAAACTTGCCAAATGCTTCAGATTAATGCTGTAAAAAATAAACCCATGTCTTATGACTGTAATCATCTATAAAGGTCATAAAATATTGGCTTTTACCAATAGAAATCATTTTCATAGGACCACACAAATTAGTGTGCACTAGCTCCAATGGTGCTCTTTCCCTTCTAGAATTGCCCGATTGAAAGGGTTGCCTATGTTGTTTTCCTAAACTGCAGGCTTCACATCTACCATTGGGTGATCCCACAATAGTAGTTTACAATTTTTGGCCAAACTAGACACTAAAATTATTTTTTTAACTAAATCTTCACATTCGAGCACTTATAGCGGCTAAACCGTGAGGAATTTGGAGATGATGCAAACTAGAGTCTCATCACATTTTATCTGTAGATTCTAAAAATATTTTTTTCAAAATTTTTGGAATCAAATTGCACTTCTTTTTCCATCTCCCATGAAAACTGGTTTTTTTCAGAAAAACATTTTCAAAAAGTGACGCACATCCGTATAGCATAACTTTTTCCATGAAGGATAAAATTCTAATTCTTTCGAATTTAGATTTGTAACTCTGATATCTATTACTTCCACTTGGTTAGATATTTTTTATTTTTAATATTTTTTCTTTAATCAAGTTTCAAAGTCAAACCAATTATAATTCAGGACATAGTGCAACCGTATAACGCGTAACTTTTTTTGTATGTATTGAAATTGATTTTTTTTGTTGGATCAAATAATTCAATATCTAGTGCACTCATATTTTTCAATTTTTTTTTGATAATCTGCTATTTTTTCCACATGTGCAAACAAAGACCTTCATTTTTGATGAAAAACCTATGTTTAATAAAACTAAAAAAACAAATACATAATAAAACCAAAACATATTAAAATTATATTCATTGGATAGCTCATTTTGAGGACTACTTGATTCCAGTTGGGTTTATGAATACTTCTCCATTTTCATCCTCAACCCAAGCTTCGAAGCATAAAAATTTAGGTTTTCAAAGTGCTTGAGGGGGAGAATGAGGGAAAAGGGGGGTTCAATCGAACCCATAGGGGTTCGCTCGAACCTAGGTTCAATCGAACCTAGGTTTGGCTGAACCCCCTTCCCAAAAGGGGTTTTTCAAAAAAAATTGTCTGTGCATGCATTAATTTGGTTCGCTCAAACCCTAGTTTGACCAAACATTTTTTTGGTTTGTTCAAACCTACAAGTTCGTTCAAACCCCCAAAATCAAAAAATTTTCCATGGGCTCATTTTTTGTGAGTTTTCCTTCCTCCATCAAATTGTAAACCACTATTGTGGCTTCACCCCACTAGGCTCTACCATAGCTGGTAAACCTCCAACCATACCCTTCTTTGACAAAATATTCAAACCAGTATAGCCTAAGTGTCCATACCTAAGATGCCATAGCTTGGAAGGGTCTTGAATGACTACCTTGAAGGTTGCTTGTTGTTGTGCTGCTGTACATTTTTTTGCAGCTGCAGACTGAGATGAGAAACACCTTTCTAGCCTCAATGAAAACATCCTATTCTTCATCATTGACACTGCTGCAACTATTTTCTTGCTTCCATCCTTCTCAAAAATAATGCATTCACCCTTTTCCATCAAAAAATTGTACCCTTTTTGGATCAGTTATCCAATACTCACCAGATCGTGCTTTATATTAGGGGAAAAATAAACATCATCAATCTATTTCTTCTCACCATGCTTCGTTCAAAAAATAATAGACCCCTTTCCCACAACTGGAACTATTTCATTATTCCCCATTTTTATTTCAAAATTAACATTCTTATCAATGAAAGAAAATAAGATTTTATTACCACTCATGTGGTTGTTACAACCACTGTCTAAAAACCATACCTCATCACTGCTTTGCTCAGCAATGTTGCACATGATGAAGGCCTTTTGTTGATTACCTTCAACCACTTTTTTATCAACCACATTTGCACTTTGCTTGGATTGATCTTGTTGCTTTTTCCAGCACTCACTTGCATAATGGCCAAACTTATGGCAATAATAACATTCAATATTGCTCTTGTCACCCTTTTGACTCAAGCTATTGTTCTTCTTGGCTTGTCTGGAGTTGGATTGAGAGCTGCTTGCACCCTCTTGGTTGTGTGCTCATCCTGAGCTGTCTTCTCCAGCATTACCACATCCAGATCTATATCTACCACATCTGGAGTTGTTTCTACCTCTCCCCCTGCCTCTTGCATTGGCTTGAGCTTTGAATGCTTACTCTTGGGAAGAACTTGCAGACCTATTTAGGCACTGCTCATGGGTTTGTAGAGAACCCATTAGCTCATCAACAGACAATGTTGTGAGGTCTTTTTCCTCTTCATTAGCAATCACAACTGCATCAAAATTTGGGTAAACTTCTGAGGATTTTCTCCACAATCCTCTAGTCATCCATGACTTCTCCATTCACCCTCAACTGGTTTATCAAATCTGAGATTCTCGTGTGAAATTTTGAGAGACTCACTGTCCTTCATTTGGAGAGTCTCAAACTCTCTTTGAAGCATCAAGAGCTTCACCAATCTAAATTTATCAGTCCCTTTGTAGCTAGTTTGGAGGATTTCCCAAGCTTCCTTTGCATAGTTAGTTGCTATTATTCTAGGAAAAATAGCCTCTGTCAAGGTTGCTTCAATAAGACTCAATGATTTTGCATATTTCCTCCTTGTCTCCTTCAACTGGGTCTTTTGGTTGTTTGAGAGGGAAATTTTTTTTGTTGGATTAGTCACATCATTGAAACCACTAATCACAAACTCCCACAAGTCATTTGCAACCATTATGATCTTCATCTTCTTTGCCCAAACATCATACTTTTGTCCATTAAAGAATGGTGGTTGTTGCCAACTCTTACTTTCATCTCTAGCCATGTCTCCAACAAGAAAACTTTTAACACCCAGAAAAAACAAATTCCCATCTCACTCAAGACTTAGGGCCTTCTAGCCCTAATACCATGTTAGGAATTCAAAATAGAATGAAACCTACAGGGGAATACAAAAAAAAATGCGGAATAACAAAATAGACTTGGAGACACAAAAAAAATTAGGCATGCAAACTTTCTTCTTGTATTAACCAAAAAAATAACAATTACAAAATGCTTTCAAACTTGAAACTACAATCTACTGATTACAAACTAAACTTGCAGCAATCTGGAGTTGCACCTACAAACTCAAAAACTATTAGGAGCTTCTTAGAGCTCTCTTTCCTTCAATTCAATTGGAGCTATTTGTTGCTCCTAGAAAACAATGAGCGATCAGGAGCTTTCAGCTGCTCACTACAAACACTGCAAAATTTTCTCAAAACATTCTATGTTGCTGTTGCAACTTCGCTTTTTGCAACTTACTTGCTACCCACTTCTTCTTGTTGCTGCAAAAAACTAACTTACTACATTCATTCATTCCTTTTGTCTATTCAAAATTCCCTCTCAAAATTTGAATTCACCTACCACAATAAATTCTAGAGCTATCAGGAGCAGAACAGGGATGAAGATCCCAAAAGAAACTTGTCGTTGAGGAAAAGGCTCCTGACAGGTAGGTGAGTTGGGGGTTGACGTAAAGAGGCTCAACAATAAATATTTCCAACAAATATCGAAGACCTAAGATACAATTAATTCTAGAGTTATGCAATCCCAAATGATTCATGCCTTAAATCCAGATGTTACTGCATCAAATGTAAACACAAACGTGGTCTCCACGGGTTGAGTAAACACTCAAAAAGTTCAAATCTGTTGGAAATAGGATGCCATTTTAATTGCAAATCTAAGCATTAATTATTTCATGTATCTGCTAAGTTCTTGGAATGTGTTCAACAACACTAAGATTAGGATGAGATTAATTATTTGGATGAAATAAATCATGAAATTGACATTTATGGTGTTCTAAATAATAAGACATGTAGGTGCTCACATGGTAAGGTGACACTCACCTTGACTTGATTAACTAAGCCGAGGTAAGAATGGCACTTTGAATGCATGTAAAGATCCTAGGAGTTAGGGTTTTATGTTTGCATGCATGAAGTTCAGTTCAATTGATTTAGATTCGAGATGAGTTTAGTTTAGTTGGATTCGGTTGATTCGAGTTTAGTTATGGTTCAATTATCTTTAATTGCATAGGCAAGCGTTAACTTGGAATGCATAGACTATATCATTGAGTTGTGGCGGAATAATAAAGGACTACCTCAGTTAGCAGTTACCGTGCATGAATGGTGTTGAGTAAATGTTTCAGTTAACAAGAAATCACTTGGAGCTAACTTGGGCACCCAAGATGCTTTCTTGGAATTAAATCCAATGCATGATAAGATATTTCTAAAGGCTTTGTTAAGTGGGACCCTCTTTTGGGCGCCATCTTTGAGGAAGAGCTTTGTAATTATCACCGAAGTGAAGGATGAGTTGTAGCTTTAGTTTGGGACGCCCAAATGGGTAAAGCACATGTTCTAAGCTTTGGTCTTCATGGTAGAACTCAACTTGAAGCAATATGGCGTACCTTTTCAAGGGCTTGAGCTTGTGCATTGTAATTATCACCATTTGGAGATTACAAGGTTGCATATTGTCTCTATATATCATTCAAGTTGAAGAGAGTTTTTATAGTTGTTATTGCAGGTTGTGAAGAAGATTGGTAAAGACAGAAGAAGCATTCTCAAGCAAGAGTGGAGCTATTATGAAAATTGGGAAGATTAGAATAATAGAATAATTCTTGGTGGAGTTTTCTGAAAGGGTTTCTCCATAGGTACATCTTGTGTGATCTTTTCTAATATCCTGTCTAAGTTGAAGTCTCTGACTTTTCTCTTCATTTCACACAACAGTAAAATGGATGAAATAAGACCAATGACTACAGAATATATGTAACAAAGAAACACTTAGATCCAGCAATAAAGTTTCTGAGTATTAGCTAAGAAAACACCTCATTTTCAACAAAATCAAATAGAAGAAGATTTTAATTAATACAAATTATCCTTGAAGACATCAAAATTTGCATACAACATTTTCTAGAACCAAAACAAGAATTATTGTGGGTCATGTTATCCTCACATGTTGTCAAGTTCCTAAACATTTAATCAAAAAAAGATGTATTATTACAAACAAAAAATACTTTGTAAAAGTAAGACAAACTATGCCCTCTGCACTTGCAAGCACTCATAAAAACCTTAAATCTTCTCATAACAGTAATTATTCAATTCCCAACAAGTAGTACTGTAAACCATTTAAGAAGCAACAAAATGCATGGAAAATAGAAAACCTTAAAAAATTTGCCGAATTGTAGGAGTGAAGCAAAGCATAATAGAACACGAGATCCAAATTCATATGGAAATTGAATTTGAAATGCAAACTTAACTCCTTCAAAACATAAATGACAACTTTGTGGACATTCATCAAAACATAAAGGAAAGAAGGATTTGTTGAAGCACCCACAAGGCATAGCAAAGAAATGCATGCAAAATGTGGTAGGAAGTGCATTGCTAGTCATGCATTCAAAATGTGGAAACATAGACAATGCATAATGTAATGTTTGTTAAAAAAAAATTATGCAGATTTCTTTATCCATCATTTATGTTTGTGTGAGAGTCTAGACGAGACAACAACAAAGTTCTCATATACAAGCTGCACCATTTTGCTCTCTCCAAGTAATGAAGAAATGCCTATTGCAAGCAAATTTTATCCATCATGCATTAGATGAGAGGACAACTATAATTTTGATATTGTCTACACTCTGGCACAAACATAAACATGGATAAAACAATTTAACACACAACATTATATTCATAATAACTGGATAACATTAAGAAACTACTAAAAAAGAGTAACTAAAACATTAAGCAACTACTAAAAAACAAAGTAACTAAAACAGAGATTACGATGAACATCAGTAAAGAAATTTCTAGAAACAAAAAAATATAAACTGCAAGATCACAACATATTTGTGGATTTGTATTAGTTACCAACAGACACATGAAACTCAATGCAACTTAAGAGATTTCCTTTTTTTAAATGTACACAGATTCTCAAGGAGACAACTTTCATTGTACCTGCAACTTTAAAGGTCAAAATTTGATGGGAAAATTAGTATGATTCATGTTTAAAATTTTGTGATAACCTTGTCACTTTATAACTTACAATTTATTGGAAATCTACTATCAAATGTATTATTTATTTATTTATTCTTGCAATAGTAAAGATGCAGGTTATTTTTTTATGTATTGATTAGTATGTAAGGTGGTATATTTTTTAATTTTATAATATTATTCTAGTTTCATTTTATCTTCTCACATTTCAAAGCTCTATACTTAATCTATTATATCTACTATTCATCATTCTTAATTGACAAAGGTATTTTTGTGCATGTGAATTTGAACCCTTAATTTTTTAATATAAAATTTAAAATTAGACCCATGTTCCCCTTTCCCACTGGCCATTATGAGCTAAGTAAAACAAAATTTACTTCAAATTACACACTAGAGGTGTATTTAAGGATTTTTCTAAATTCATTATTATCATGAAATATTTAGATTGAGAAGCATTCATACAAGAACATCATAGAGAATCCTTATTGCATTGTCAACTTACATCATCATCCTAGGCATATTGCATTCTTCTCTTATGTCTTTTATTATTGTTGTTCAAAGTCAATTGAACTTGTTCATTTAGGGGTTTAACTAAGGAGAACATGGTCTTTTATTTGCAAGATCTCAAATGTTGTCTATATACACCACCCTTCTACAAGGATGTGTATGGCAAGTTGAGGTGCATCAAACTTAATTGTCGATTCCCTACTAGTTAATTTCCTACAAGTTTTATATGCATTAGATATTTTCCACTCTCACATAAATTAGTGTCATAAACATGGCTCTAAACCAAAACAAAGCACAATCAATCTACAAATTTTGAGGTTTTTCCTAGATAAGACCCTAGTTTTTTCAACACATTAGTGAATTTTCTTAGCATCTTCAATAGAATATTCCTCCATCCAAAATCTAACTATCACATTTAATTTATTTAATTCTATAAATCTAATTATGCATTTATTAATTTAATCCCAGCTCTAAATCCCAATTTTATTATTGTTTAATTATTTACCCTACGTAACTTGTATTGAAAACATTTATTTTCATTACATAAATGTTTCCATTACATAAAATGGTAAACCTGACATTCTTACACCTTTTATGGTTTTGTCTATAGTGATTATTCCTTCTACATTATAGTTTCAAATATTTTCTCACTTTCATTTCAAATCTAAGGTTTGAAGTTACATTTGTTTGTCTCTCTTTGATCTCTACCCATGGATGAGAGAAAAAAGAAGTACAAACGCAAAGAAACAAACATAAAATGCAATTTTCCTATACCTTATTCTCCTTCACCACCACAACTTGGGCTTGATGAAGAAGTGTTTCACCTAAATCCCTTCTTTATATTCTCTTAACGATGAAATGGAATGAGTAGAATGAATGTTGTTATCTCTAAAAAAGAAAAGTATATATAACATTAGCATGAAAAAACTTGATGGAAATAGCCTCTAAGAGAATATATTTTGCTATTTTTGGGGTTTTATATCAAGGTTTGAGGTTGATCCTTAAGATCAATGGTTAAGAAACTACTAAAAAGAATAATAATATTTGCACATCTTCTTGCAAATCTCTGCTTTTTTGTTTTTCTCTTTTGTGGAAGGTCTATTCTAGTTTGCAACTCTGATCTTGGTTTCTAATAATTTATATCTAGATAATTATTCACAGTGCACAATATCTTGATTGAGCTCAGCTTATCTGTGATCAAATGCATTCTACGATCCTTCAATTTTCTCTTAATAGGTCATTCTATATGTCTTCCTATATGTTCTATGCTATCACATATACCGGACGTTGGCCAAGTTTAAGACCAGTTGAGGTTCAAGATGGAGATATCCAAGTATACAATTATTATAACCAACTCCAATTAGAAAGGAGTTTTAATAATTTTAGAAGAGTGAATGACAAATTCACTGAGGATGGTAAGAAAGATCAAATGGGACATAGGTTTAAGGATTTATCTGAAGGGAATTCAATTAATTGACACTTATGGTAGCCATTTTATATGATTTTAAATATTTATCTACATTAGGATTCAAGGTTTTGATGGACTCCCTTACAAGTTACCTAAATATGTAGAGGATAAATTTGTTCTTGTTGAAGTATGTAGATAAGTGGAAAAAGTAAATAAAAGGTGACAAGAGAGGAAAAAGGTAGGTATCCAATTCCCTATCGACCTCAGATATTACTCTTGTAAGTCAATGGTAGATGCCCTTGATATTGAAAGAAATTTAATGAAGTATACAATTTGTAGTTCTATGAAAGGAGATTCCCCTTTGACAACAACAACTTTGTTAAGGACAATTTGTAATTAGGGCCAAGCTCTTACCATATTCCATATTTAGAGTATTATTTGGTAGACTACGTAGAATGAGTATGAAGTTCAAAGGAGACATTGGATGAGATTATCATTAAGGAAAAATATAACATTCGAAATAAATTGGGTAATACAAGGTATAGGAGATGATGAACCTAACCGATTGGACCAAATTTTTATCAATCATGTGAAGACACAACCAATTATGTCAATGGATTTGAGTATTAAGGAAGTATAAAGTATTGATGCCAAGACTATAGTAGTACTCAAGATAACTCAAAACTGGGTGGCTAGGAAGATGCAAAAAAACAAACCACTTTACCTATAAAATCTCAAGATACTCAACATCAAGAGGAAAGTAGCCAAGCACCATCAAATTCCACTCTACAATAATCCTCCTCTGGTCAACAAAAAATCCCAAGTGGATAAGGAGATGGTGATGAGGATCCTCTAGAGAAAGGAATGCTAGAGAAAACTTGTGGGGATGATGTTCAAAGGAAAACCCAGAAAGAGAAGGATAAACAAGTAACAGTAGATGTGCCTTCCTCTCCATCACAAGTAAGTGATTCTTCTTCTCCCCATTCTCTTGATTCTCCCCCACCAAATGCACTGCAAAACTCTCTACCTAGGGTAGGCCCTATTCCACCTTCTTCTCTCGAAGTGGGAATCTTCGATACTCCTCCCCTTAGGAGAGCTTTACATTTCACATCTCTTGGTACCAAATCCATGTAGACTCCCACTTCCACCTCATGGATAGAAAAAAATATCTCAAATAAAAGGAAAATATTCCAATTGAACCTCCCTAATAAGGATTTTGTCAGCTAGTTACTTTAGAGAACTTCCAAATCTAAGAAATTAAATACTACATCCAAATTGATGGAGGATGTTGATACAAGGAATATGTATGTAGAAGTGGTACATCCCTTTGCACAAAAGGATGTAGGACAAGTGACTTTTAGTGATTTTAATATCACTAAAGTTAACTTGGGACCTTCCACTAGAGATGGGGATGCACACAAATTTCAAGTAACAACCGCTAGACTATGGAAAAGGACAACCAAGGATAAGCAAAGTAAATATGAGTTGAAGCATCTAGTCCAAATCTTAATTGATTTCTTAAAATCATTGATCAATCCCATTCCTCAACCAATCAGTCAGATGAGTGCTTCCTTTGATCCAACTTCATCTATGGGTAAATATATGGAACTAGTAAAATTCATGGTTATAAGACTCATGGGAAGATCACTGAAGACTAGACTACAGACATATTTGTCAGAGATATACAATTCATTGCTGACATGAGAAAGATATGTGAAGACATTGAAGTGTTTAAAACTGAAATGGAAAATGAGATTACCATTTACAAACATGAGGAATTCATTTGGTTGAAAATTGATGGTGATTTCAAAGAAATTCTTGTGGTAGGGGCAGACAAATTGGAGGCTATATAAATCTTTCCAACTGTTGATGACAATAGATGTGTTATGTGGAAGAGGAGTATTGAATGAAATATTTTTTTCTTGAAACAAAACGTATTGGAGAAATGCAAGTTGCTTAAATATTGTAATCAAATGAAACAGGAGATCCATGAGAACCTTTTGAGCATTTCCATCCATCTCCAGAAAGAGAATGATCCTCATGATAAGGATGTTGAAATTTTAAAGGGAAACTTTTAAAAATTGATGGAAATTGTTTCATCCTCTTTTTGTGATTCTCCCTTTGTACTGACAACCTTTTTTATTTGAATTTGATGAAACAAAAATGGTTTATTTAGAAAATTGTTAGTATTCTAAAAATATAAGAAATGTTTGATTATAAATTTAATAGGTAATTATTAATGATTTTTTACATGCACCATGCTTGAAGTCTTGATTGATAGACTGGATGAAAAAATTTATAACTTTCAAACTGTTCCACCCTTTTTAAATCTAAAAAATGTGTCACACTCTATGCTTCACTAAATATAGGTTAAAAAAAATTGATTTTTTTTTTACCAAGTTAGGTTGGCCAAGCCAATAGTGGCACGGTGTGATGGTTAAGTTGTGTTGTTATTCTTGCCAACAAGGTTCAAACCTCATTGGGGTATAACTATTGAGACATATTGGGGATGAGGTCCCCCATTTTTGACCTCACTAGTTCATAGGCCTAATTCAAAAGTGTTCACCCCTCTTAATATAAAAGTTAGGTTTGCCAAAAAATTACTTTTAAATATTTTAAAAATTCCTAGTAAAAAAATCATAACTAATTATTTACAAAAGAAAATCAAAAAAAAATGTCATATCCAAGCATGTGTCCTTTACTTATATTTAAAGATTCATTTATTTTTCACTTGTACTTAGGTTGGATAGAATTAAACCTACTTTTTTTTCAAAAAAATTAGTAGTGTTTCGTTGGACTTTAAAAAATAGTAGCCTAGAAACTACATTCAATTTTCTACAAATTATATTTTTGTATATTTTCAAATTGTGTTAATAACACATTCAAATTTTTATGTGAAGTTTATTAAGTCTATTTTTTAGTATTTTCATTGCCACTTAGAGGTAGTGTTTGGCCAATCATGGTCCTACACTCACCTACATGGCATTCCCTATTGTAAACTCTTGTAACTTGTTGCACTCAATTTTCTTATCTTCTTATCTTTGACATTAGGGTATGAATATAACACTTCAAGCATCTAGGTACATAATCTTTAACCTACTCCCTTATTTTCCAATAATATTATTAATCTTAAGAACCATTCAAATCTATTACCCCCACCAATTGTAATGCTTGCCTCAATCTTGAACAACATTCCTATAAGCATTCCTCTTGCCAACACCATTTATCCACTAATCATCATATACTTATCCATATTAAATACTACCTACAAACCTCTATCATTAAACTTGATAATCAAAATTAAGTCCATCCAAACTAAGAATGTGCAAAAAACTATGAAGGGTTTTAAATTTTTTTGTCTTTGAACTTGAAATAAAATCTTCCTCAAACTATAATCTTATATGTTAATTTGTATCTTGAAAAGACTTCAGCTCCATTGTTCTTTTCATATTCATTGAACCACCCCTTATTGGGAGCCATATGAAATGAGCCACTCAAGTCAATTAGCCATTAATCATGGAATTCATGTGAGCATGAAGGGACCATTAATATATCATTGAGTCTTGACTAGAGATATTTATTTCTATGGAACTTGGGGAATCATCAAATGACTTACCACTCTTTTTAGGTTTACATACCTTCTTATAATACCTCAATTTACCATAATTTTAACATTTACTTTAAGTTTTATCTAGATTCATAAATTCACCTCTACACTTTGATCTCATGTCCTATTACTTCATTTTATTTATCTCTTGGGAATGTATTCTCACAAAGTGTACACACAATACACTAGATTTTACCTAGGAAAACCCTTTTAATAAAAAATTCCCACACAACAATATTATTCCTTATTAAATCAAACAATTATTTATAGTAAATTAATGTACTTTAGGGTTTCTTAAAACCCTAATTCATTTGGGAATTACATAAGCATTTCATCAAATAGGCAACCACCTAAGTAGTTTTGGAATACCATGGGCCAAAAAGACAACCCATAAAAGGACCCATTTCACATGTACAATCTAAACAAATGTAAATCATGAAAATTATATAACACATTTCCAACACTCAAAAAGGAGATTCACAAGTGGAGAAGGCTAACAAATTAATTTACAAAGTTAAGAAAATATATGTATTTCCAAGTACAGGAGGAATACAAGGGGTCTTAGGAAAATTATAAGCACCAACATGACCAACGTAGAGTGGAGTATAAGTTCTATGGTTGTGACAATGTGTAGCTATTCTTGAGAAAGGAAAAAAATTAAGGACCTTTAAGGAAGCTCAATCTTATGATATATAGACTTGTTGAAATAATATAATAGGTGGGGTATAACATATTTAAGATGGAATTAGGCTCATTTATGAAATATTCTCAATTATTAATGTTGATAAGTTGCACTTGTTTGAGTATTCATTGTTGGATGAAGAGGATGATGTTGTATTATCTTGATTTTATACTTAATAAGAAAGTATCTAACTATAAAATGACATTGTACTAGACAAGAAGGAGAGGTAGACAAAGTATAACAATTATGAGACATGGTTGATAGGACTAAAATGAAACTTCTTAAGTAAGGATAATTGAGTTTAAAAGGAATATATAGGAATATGTTACTTATTTGGTTAGCCCAAGTTTTTGGGGTCAAAATTTTCTAGTTGGAGGTATAATTTGAAATCAATTGAGTCACTTAAAAGTTGGATTAGTGAGCTTATTACTTTAGTCAAGAAGGAAACCACAATTGGGAGACTCTTTTCATCATGAAAATATTGATTTTGGATGCATGGAAATGTATGGAATGGATCAGATGGTAGAAGGTATGGTTTATAACATCATTATGACCTTTCATTTAAGTTGTATAAGTCAACACTAAGTGGAAAATGAAAATTGGAGAAATTGTCACTTTATATGGGTGAAAAATTTGTCATTTGTTGTGTTGAATGAAGGCAACACTATAATGGATAGATTATGAAGCATTGAAGTCACTCAACTATCATAAGAACCTCATAATTTCTCCAATTGAAATGTTTTTTTTTTTCAAAATCAATTTCATTTTTGTGTAGGATAGAGAGTGGAAGACAAAATTTTGGCACTTGAATCGATTCATTTCACATTCATTCTGCCATTTGGGGCAATAGAAGGATAGAGTAATAGTATAACTTGTGTGAAATTTATTTTGCAAGGGTTGAATTATAACATTCATATTTCATGTTCTTTGTGGATTTGTGTTCATAAGAGCTATGGTTTTTGAGTTGCAAGGGTTGCATGATAGATGTGAAGAAGTTTCAAAGTACTATAAGGACTCCAATGAACCATATTAACATTGTAACATTTATTTTGATAATTGATCTAATGATATTAGGAAACCAAAGTTCAATCTTGCTAAAGTTTTCATCCCTTGGGCTCTCTCTAGGGAAATGTCTTATTTTTAATTTGATCATGTGTATTTCCTTGCATTTTCTATTCCCATTTTCATGATTCCTAGTTACATTTCCAATATTGAGAACATATGTACTTGTTGACAGCATCATTATGGGGTATTTAAACATTGTTTAGAAGGTTAATTAGTTGAGTTAGCATATGGATATTTGTTGTTGGCAATCACAAGAGGTATAGCCTCTATGTTTAACAAATCATTCTTTCCCCAAGTAGACACCTAGCCATTACTATCTTATTTATATGATTGACAAAAAGAAATTTTTATATCATTAAAAATAATATATAGAAAACATGGTTTCATAAAACTATTTATGATGCTTTATCGTCATTTAAAGAACAAGACAATAAATACATCTATTGCTAGCTCATTTTGTATAACTATAAGTTTTAACATTTCATTGTCAAATTGTCATACTTGTTCAAGTAAAATAGTCAATTGAATGAGTAAAATCGAAATTTGGCTACCTCATTTTTGCTAACTAAGAACTTCAAAAAATATTTTAAGAAGGGACATACTCTTTATAACTCTAATTAACAATTAACCATTCTTTCCCTAAACAAAACTTCATTTTTTAAAATCAAATCTCACATTAATTTTTTTTTTTACTAACTAAAAATTACTTAAAGATTTTTTAAAAACATATTCTTTAAAACACAAATTAACCATTTTAAAAATAATCCAATACTTTTTTTAATTAATAATTTTTTAAATACAATTAATATTACACCCAACTACTCAAATACATTACCAAACATCCATTATATGAGCCTTTTTAAAGGAAAATTATTTAGATTAGGAGGGTTATTTGATAAAAATAAAGAGTGCAATCGTATCAAAGCTCAGTAATTATGAGGGATCTGTGCATGAGTAAATGGTGTAGCAGCAAAGTGGTGGTGAAACTAAAATTTAAATACCATAATTGAGATTACAAGCATAAGGTCTCCTATCTGTAACCTTAAACAAAAACTATGCACTCATTTCATAATAATTATAACCATTATCTTTGTCCATAACCACACTATTTATTTTAAAATAAGAGATAAAGCAAAAGTAGCCAAGCAGGATAGAACCCAAATTGCCTCTCCAGAGTCACAAACCACTCTACAAAGTCAGTCTCTCCAACTAGCAGATCACAAACAAAGATTACACTAGAAGTTCAAAAGCTTAAACCCTGTTGAGCTTGTCCTGACATACTATCTTGAGTGATCATCAGTTGGAATGGCAAAAACAGCAACTTTTGCCAAAAGGAGTATCTGAGCAAACGCATCCAGGCCCTTTACAATCGTCGCAAGTTGTGATAAGCCCACACATCCTCTCAGGGATTGCAGTTGCATTTGCTTCTCTTATAAATATGTTGCTGCTCCCTGCACTTGCCATCAAGATACCATTGCATGCATGACAAAACCAAATAAATTCCATATCATAGAATAGATTATATTTGAATCATACTATGTCAGGTAATTTCTGTATTTTTTTTTTAATGATGGAAAACTCATACCAACTATTTCTCTACTCTACCAGACATTGAAGCCTCATAAATAAACACGAGACATTCAAATATATGTTTGGATAATAAAAACGTATAAAAATAATTTGAATATCACTCAAAACATAGATTTTTAAATTCAATTTGAATATCACTCAAGATCGACTTTTAAATTCTTCTCTTACCAGCAGCTATGATCATCGCTGTTAAACAAACAAAAATCATGAGTGAATGCATGAAGCAAACATAAGGTCCTGCCATCTTCATCTTTGCTTCCTCTATTCTGGATATTTCCTTAGAAACAAATTCTATGTAGGTCTGATTGTGGAAATCTATGAACATAAGGGTGTACATATATTGTTGGGGTCTGCATGGACCTCAGAGCCTCCTCAGACTTGATTTGACGGCCAGGTATATATGATTAAAACTTTAAGATAATTGTATCACTTGAAAGAGGTATACCAAAAAATTGTTTGACAGGCAGGATTGACTGTCAAATTTAAGGCCCTACCTTCAGAGCTAATCATAGATTGCTAAAAATGAAAATGAGATTTGCTTGGTGGCGGTTGTCAGGTTGAGAATCTCTGAGTTTTAGACAGATGAGTATCCAAATAAAGCATTAAAAGTTTATGTACCCATTTTAGAATCCACCTGCAGACATGCATGATAGGTTAATGAAAGCAGTGGCCCCCACCATGAGAGGTCTGTGAAAGATCACCATTTTTAAACTAAAGAACCATAAATAACAGAATCTTTTTTTTTTAAATGTGCTGCTGCATATGAAGAATATTTCCGAAGGCTCAGAGATTGTAGCACAATGCTAGATATTTTAGGATATATTTTTGCCAAATGCTAAGCAGTAAGTATATAGGGAGTTTTAGATTTTTAATATTACTTTCGTTTGAGAATATTTGGCAGTCAACATTGATTGAATTCCAAAAATCTTCTCAAAAACTTTTCAAAGTTTTTATCTGTTCATATACTAACAACTAGCTTATTTATTTTATTACATAATCTATATAGGAATCCATGTTGCAGTGCTATTGTTGTGTTTTTGTAATAATATATTCATGTGTATGATATTGAATTAACTAAGGAGAATAAGTATTGTCTATACATAAGAACATTGTATTGAATTAAGGAGTTTATCACTTACATTAGATGTATTCTAAGACTTGAGGCCTATATTCTTCTGTATATTTAATTTGTTTGATCTTCCTTGAAGCCTTCATTCATATACATGTGTAGTAGCTCCTGAATTATTATTTCTATCAACTCTTCAACAAATCCAATAAAAAGTTTGAAATGACAATTTCTTAAAATTGGTATAAAAAACAATAACCTACTTTGGTTGATGTATATGAAAATGTCAAATATTGCATAAATGAATGTTTGTGCTTAGCTTTTCCCTTGACACATGATTTTTCTCATCATTAATTTGTTGATGTTATTCCGTTTACATGTATTTCGCTCTTGCATATTTTAGAAGTTTTAGTGTTACGTTTAAGGTTATAGGTAGATTAACCTACAAAATAATCTTTGTTTTCTTTTTCTAAGTCTATTATTACAATGTGATTTGTTCACGTTATTAAATAATTATTTACTATTGAGAAAATTTACTTCTAATGAAAATAAATTCCTTTTATGTAGAGCTAACACAAACTATCCCTGATTGCATTCACAACAATGCTTTCTAAATATTGCTTATTTAGAGTAGGAATTTGAAAGATCGTCAGCTACAATCTCATTGATGGCATGCTCTTGTGGCTCTATTGCAAATGTTATATATGAAGAGTGTGTAATTGTTATGTTATCAAATTTAATTAAATTAGATAATATTATAAATAATATTATCTAATCATCATATACTAGAAATAAAATAGAAATTATATTCTTATTTCATTTAGAAGTTTCTTATATTAATATTGTAGTATATTTACATATTTTTGTATTATTATTAATAAGTTTCATTTTATTTTATTATCAACTATTAAGTATTCCAGTTCAATTTCCATTTGTTCAATGCCTTCCTTCACTTGGCAAGTCAGTGGGAAAACTTTTTTCCATCCCAAATTTGTCTAAGATATTTCGACAATTCACCTTTTAAAGAATTCTTAGACAGATTTTTCTGATTAAGTCACCTAAAGAAATTTGTTTAAAGCCGGAAACAAGATTTGGAGGCAATAACTTGACTATGACGGTATTGCTTTTAGATGTAGCTCATGTTTTGCAATGGGTAATTTGGTTGTGAATTGTCTGGAATGATCTTTCAAAGCTCTATGCCATGGCCTCCCAAGGGAGGCAACTTGATCTGGAAAGAGAATGAACCACAACACCAAGTAATTCATCCCGATAATGATGGGAATGCTTCTTCTGAAGATTTTTTGGATAATACCTTGTCCTTTCACTTTGATTTCCCTGCAACTCCCACTGTATATGAAATAGTGTCCTCACCTCATCATTATTACCAATGTCAGCACCAACCATCTTTTTAAACACTTCAACAAGTTGTGTTGTTTCTGACCCACTCTCAGCCAATCTGTATATATTCACAAGTCGTTCCTTTGCTCCTGATAATAATTCTTCATATGCTACATACATGTCATAGAGAGTTACTACAGCTCTCTAAGCTGGTTTCTCCATCTACTGGAATACTTTAAAATGATTATATTGTAAAATTTTAAATTGCATATTCAATATATTTTATTAAATACTACTCTTTTATAATCTGATGAAACATTTATTAACAAATTTCTTTAAACGATAGGGTACAAAGATATAAGGTGGGCGTTGTCTGTATAGGTCACACCATGTCTTTGAGCATTAAAAGCAACAAACTTACAATTATATTAAGAAATAGATTTGGATAATTTTCTCTACAGAGTTGAAATAACAGAAACCAGAAACCCCATGCTACTTACAGTTCTTTCTAGTAATAGTTGAATGCAACAAAGGCATGGGCTACCAGATTGTGTAGCTCATATCACGCATTGCTGGGTTGAATGGAACTGCAATCTGCCCCCTGACGAAAAAACCCAATCTAATACACTTTACAAGAAATAATCAGGTGCTTGTGAAATATCCTTAGCTAGTTTTCAATAGATAGGTGCTTAAATGTTTGTATGAGTGCATATTGTTTAAATGTTTTTAGGTGGTTTGTTTTGAGCAAGGTTAATTTAATGCATGTAACAGTATTGATGTATGATAAAATTTAGAGACAATAAATCCAACGAAACTGTAGAATTTCAGATAATTTTATTGAGTCCAGATACTACAAATCTATATGACATACCAGATTTATTTATGCAGACCAATAAACTCAGCAATGGCTGCGATTTTTTATGACAATTCGCCCTTCAAGAACAGACCACGATTTGCATGAATGGCCCCTAATAATTCTCAGCGAATCTTTTCATGAATTTTGGCTGTACAATGCTTATTTATATCTGCTACTTCCTTGATCAACTTGATGTGTTTCTTCTATCTGTATCCTGCACTGTGAATTCTTGCAAATGCCCAATGAACTGAGGTTTCCGCCCCACTCATATCAAGATCGGGGGTTTCGTCCTAGATAAGTCTTCCTTCATAGTTCAGATGAGAGAAAAATACCAAAATGATTTATGTATGTTTCCCAATATTCAATCGAGCCTTTTATCCTTTCTTCATGCCAATTCTTATCCTCACAAAAAAGCCATTGATTTCCTTGAAGAGATCTTATTTCCATTTTAATAAATTGTCCTTTTTGCAATAATAAAAGACTTAGGCATTTACTTAGGCATTTAATTTAATGACCCCCTTGATGAGACACCTAGTAATAAATAAGTCTTCACTTAAAAGTGGCCCCTCCAATAAACATAATGAATAATTAAATAAAACCAATCTGAACTATAGTTTTTTGACCTCAAATTTAATTATTCTCATATTCCCTTAGTAACATTTGATTTTCCTCTTGAACATTCATTATGCAGAAAGGAACACTACAGCTTGAAGGTCAACACCACTATCCCACTACATCCTCTATTACACGTCCACCCATATATAATTCCAATATATCATTAACCTGGGTTAAAAAAACCCTTTTCATACAAATAGAAATGGAATTAAGGTAAATCATATGAACCTTACATAACTGAAGTTGTCTAGAAAATTATAGTCAACAACAATGCACACAGAAATATTGGTGTGTCTACCTCTACCATTGTCATGACAACAAAAAGAATTCAACAATCTCTAGAAAAGATTCATTTTGATTTCATAATTGAAACAAATAATTTACTTGCAACTAAAATAATTGTGTAAACTCTAAAATAGTGAAGTAAATTCGTGCAAAAGATGTGATTAATAAACAACCAATATCTATTTAAACCTAACATGAAAAATTCCAAGAAAAATCAGTTAAAGAACTCCATAAATTTGAGCTGCTATAAAAATCAACTAAACTACATTCCCCACTCATAAATATACACATGCAACTGCTTCTTTATAGGCTTGTGTTCATCTACTAATTTTTGTTATAAGCTTATAGCTTATCATGAATAAACCCTTAAAAATTGGTTGTCTTGATGATGGTGCTCATGATTTGTTATCAAAGTGTAAATGCAGAGCATGTAAATTGTGATCTAATGAAAATCAGATGTTGAGCCATTTACAGTTCTATATGCAAGACATAGTGTTAAGAAAGAAATCCAATGTTGTTCGAGTGGCACCATAGAAGCCTTTGACCAATATTATTATCATACCAGGTTGTAATCTAAAACAAAATAATAACAAATAAAGATATACAACAAAAAAATACTTTCACTATAAATCCATATTTGATTAAGAGTTTTGTCTTCAATAAACCTGGCAAATAGTAGTGTTTATACAGAAGGATGCAGAAGTTGGTTTATTATTTTTAATTGTTTTAGTAGACCAATTTTCTTGTTGCATTTAGGAGGTACACGCATGTTAAGGGCATGCATGTTTAGAAGTTTTTCTGATAGTGCATGCATGGTGAGGACTGATGTTAGAATAAGGTAATTTGAGTTGGACACTTATAAAAAAATGTTGCTAATCTAAAACTAAACATGAATGTAACTATTGTGCTCTTACTGCAGATTACATTTGGCCATTGGATTTACACAAAGAAGATGCCAAAATTGTTCTATATTATGCCAATTTTGCACATTGGTGCCAAATCATGCTTTGGCTTCAAAAGAGACAACTTAGGACAACATAAGATTATACAACTTGAGACCTACAAAGTAAATGCCCTAAGTTAAGTAGATGTGAAAAGGACCTAAAGGGAAATCAGTTAGGTGATATACCCCATTTACACCAACATTGATATACTTTTCAAACAATTTCTCATATAAAACAACATAGATTGATAGATAAAAACATTTGCAAGCAGCCTTTAATATGCTCTAGTATAATTCAAATTGAAAATATAAAATTGATGACATGGGTATGAAAAGAATCGTTAAAAGAACTGTAATAGGATGTTAATAGAGAAAGTTTTTCCATAGTCTGTATTAGTTCTTTGCTAGAAATATTGTTTTATAGGATTCATTCTAATGTGAAAAGACATTGAAAAAAAAAACTAAAAACTTGACCACTATTCTTCCTTGATTAAGTTGATATTGTCAGGAATTCAAAATAGAATGAAACCTACAAGGTTGCTTCCTTGTTTCCCCAAACAACAGGGGAATAAAAAAAACAAATGCCGAATAACAAAATAGATTTGGAGACACAAAAAAATTGGGCATGCAAACTTGCTTCTTGTATTGACTAGAAAAACAACAATTACAAAATGCTTTCAAACTTCAAACTTAAAACTACAATCTACTAATTACAAACTAAACTTGCAGCAATCTGGAATTGCACCCACAAACTCAAAAACTATTAGGATCTTCTCAGAGCTCTCTTTCCTTCTATTCGATTGGAGCTATCTGCTACTCCTGGTAAACACTGAGTGATCAGAAGCTTTCAGCTACTCACTGCAAACACTTTGCAAAAATTTCTCAAAACATTCTTTGTTGCTATTGCAACTTCACTTTCTACAACTTACTTGTTACTCACTTCTTCTTCTTGTAAAAAAATAACTTACTACATTCATTCATTCCTTTTGTCTATTCAAAATTCCCTCTCAAAATTGGAATTCACCTACCACAATAAATTTTAGAGCTATCAGGAGCAGGACATGGATGAAGATCCCAAAAGAAACTTGCCATTGAAGAAAAGGATCTTGACAAGTAGGTGAGTTGGGGGTTGATGTAAAGAGGCTCAACAATAAATATTTCCAACACTCCCCCTTTGAATGAGCTGTCAAACAAACATCATTCTTCATTCAAATAAAAAACATCTAAATTTCTTCTTAGGAATTTGAAGCAATCTCTGCCCAATGGTTTGGTGAAAATGTTCGCAAGCTGCTGCTTAGACCTACAAAATTGCATCTTGATTTCACCCTTTTCAACCAATTTTCTTATGAAATGATACATTATTTCATTATGTTTGCTTCTTCCATGAAACACTGGATTCTTCATCAAAGCAATTGATGAAGCATTGTCACAAAATATGGTTGTTCCATTCTTTATTTCTTCTTTCAAATTTGCTAAGGTCCTCCTTAGCCAAATAGCTTGGCATGTTGCTGCATTTGTTGCTGTATACTCAGCCTCAGCTATAGATAGGGAAATTACGGGTTGTTTCTTGGAAGCCCATGAGATAGCTCCCAAACCCAAATGAAACAAATATCTAGACGTGCTCTTCCTATCATCCACACTCCCTTCCCAATCACTGTTTGTGTAACCAACCAGCCCAAAATCATTTGTTGTACTATACAAAATGCCATATCCTTTGGTTCCATTCACATACCTTAGGATTCTTTTACCCGCTTTCCAATGTGACTCTTTTGGAGTCTCTATAAATCTAGAAATAAGACTTACACTATGCATTATATCAGGCCTAGTTGTTAAATACATCAAGCTTCCAACCAAACTCTTATACATGGTCTGATTCACATTATTGTTGCAATCTTCCTTGCTCAACTTTAGACCTATGGTTGTCAGTGTGGGGGAAGGCTTGCTATCTTGCATCCTAAACCTCTTCAAAATCTTTGTTGCATACTTTTCTTGAGAGATAAAAATACACCATCATGCATTTGTTTTACTTCTATGCCTAGAAAATATCTCAAGAGATCTAAGTCTGTCATTCCAAACTCTCTTTTCATGGCCTCTTTAAAATCAACAATGAGGAAATCATCATCCCCAGTGAAAACTAAATCATCAACATACAAGACAACAATTAAAATTTTACCATCAGCTGCTTTGATGTAAAAAGTGGGCTCAAGCCATTGCTCAAAAAATATGAGTCAATCCTGTTGTACCATACCCATGGAGCTTGCTTCAGCCCATAAAGAGCTTTCATCATCCTGTATACTTTGTTTTCTTGACCCAAAACTTCATAACCAGGTGGTTGATCCACATATACCTCTTCTTTCAATACTCCATTTAGGAAGGCAGACTTCACATCACTTTGAAACACCTTCCACTTGTGTTGGGATGCAATTGCTATGACTGCCCGCATGATTTCCATACTTGCAACTAGAGCATAAGTCTCATCATAATCTCTCCCAAACTGTTGTTTGTATCCCTTGACAACTAATCTTGCCTTATGCCTTTCTATTCTTCCATCG
This sequence comes from Sequoia sempervirens, assembly GCA_007258455.2. Classification (NCBI taxonomy): domain Eukaryota; kingdom Viridiplantae; phylum Streptophyta; class Pinopsida; order Cupressales; family Cupressaceae; genus Sequoia; species Sequoia sempervirens. The sequence continues at coordinate 426,576,168 of VDFB02193867.1, forward strand.
ACATTGCTTTTGGTCTTATAGACCCAAATTTCACTCCAATTACTTGCTTGTTGGGAGGAAAATCGCTTAGCTCCCATTTTCTATTCCTTTCTATTACATCTATCTCCTCATCCATGGCTTCACACCATTTTTTTCTTTCACAACATCCTCAAAATAAATTGGATCACTATGAGAAAATACTGCAAAATTCACACTCTCATCATATTCTTCATCATACCTTTCACTTCAAATGGTAGATCTCCCTTAGACTCCTGGTCTTTCTTAGCATTACGGAGGCGAGAGTAGGATCTGAACTTTCACTACTACTACTGCTTTGATGAGTAGACCCTGTCCAGAGTTGTTGAGAGCTCTCTATATATGACTGTGTGGTGGTTCGGAGCAGTTCAGAGTTGGTCAGGAGTGGTTTGAAGTGGTTCAAAGTTGGTCCAGAGCTATCAAGATCAACTATAGGCTTATCTTGTTACAATTCCCTGTTCTTTTCCTACTTCATTAGGAGTTGTCAGGAGAGGTTTTGAGCTGTCAAAAACTATCAAGTTGTCCCATGTCTCATCCTCTAGAAACTCCATGTCTCTATTGATGACGATTTTCTTGGTAACGGGATTATATATCTTGTAGGCTTTGAACTCTTCACTATAGTCTGTGAAAATACACTTCTCACCCTTGTCATCCAACTCTTGTCTCTTCTCTTTTGGCACAAGTGCATATGCCACACATCCGAACACCCTCAAGTGCTCAACTATCCACTTGCATTTTGACCATGCCTCTTGTGGAATCTTGTCAAAAACTACCTTTGTAGGACTTTTGTTTATCAAATAAACTATTGTTGCTACAACTTCACCCCAATATTCATCTGGGAGCTTCTTGACTTTGAGCATACTTCTTGCCATCTCCACGATGGTTCTATTTTTCCTCTTAGCCACTCTATTTTGCTCCAAAGTATAGGTTGTTGTTAGCTCCTTCTTAATGCCATGTTGCTTGCAAAAATTCACAAATTGATTGGAGGTATACTCTCCTCCTCTATCTGACCTTAGGACCTTGATGAAATTTTCAGCCTAGGCTTTAAACACTATAAACTTGCCAAATGCTTCAGATTAATGCTGTAAAAAATAAACCCATGTCTTATGACTGTAATCATCTATAAAGGTCATAAAATATTGGCTTTTACCAATAGAAATCATTTTCATAGGACCACACAAATTAGTGTGCACTAGCTCCAATGGTGCTCTTTCCCTTCTAGAATTGCCCGATTGAAAGGGTTGCCTATGTTGTTTTCCTAAACTGCAGGCTTCACATCTACCATTGGGTGATCCCACAATAGTAGTTTACAATTTTTGGCCAAACTAGACACTAAAATTATTTTTTTAACTAAATCTTCACATTCGAGCACTTATAGCGGCTAAACCGTGAGGAATTTGGAGATGATGCAAACTAGAGTCTCATCACATTTTATCTGTAGATTCTAAAAAATTCAAAAATTTTGGAATCAATTGCACTTCTTTTTCCATCTCCCATGAAAATTGGTTTTTTTAGAAAAAATTTTCAAAAAGTGATGCACACGTATAACGATAACTTTTTTTCCATGAAGGATAAAATTCTAATTCTTTCGAATTTAGATTTGTAACTCGATATCTAGTGCTTCCACTTGGTTAGATAGATTTTTATTGAATATTTTTTCTTTAATCAAGTTTCAAATCAAACCAATTAAATTCAGACATAGTGCAACCGTATAACGCGTAACTTTTTTGTATATATTGAAATTCAATTTTTTTTGTTGGATCAAATAATTCAATATCTAGTGCACTCATATTTTTCAAAAATTGATAATCTGCTATTTTTCCACATGTGCAAACAAAGACCTTCATTTTTGATGAAAAACCTATGTTTAATAAAACTAAAAAAACATACATAATAAAACCAAAACATATTAAAATTATATTCATTGGATAGCTCATTTTGAGGACTACTTGATTCCAGTTGGGTTTATGAATACTCCCATTTTCATCCTCAACCCAAGCTTCGAAGCATAAAAATTTAGGTTTTCAAAGTGCTTGAGGGGGAGAATGAGGGAAAAGGGGGGTTCAATCGAACCCATAGGGGTTCGCTCGAACCTAGGTTCAATCGAACCTAGGTTTGGCTGAACCCCCTTCCCAAAAGGGGTTTTTCAAAAAAAATTGTCTGTGCATGCATTAATTTGGTTCGCTCAAACCCTAGTTTGACCAAACATTTTTTTGGTTTGTTCAAACCTACAAGTTCGTTCAAACCCCCAAAATCAAAAAATTTTCCATGGGCTCATTTTTTGTGAGTTTTCCTTCCTCCATCAAATTGTAAACCACTATTGTGGCTTCACCCCACTAGGCTCTACCATAGCTGGTAAACCTCCAACCATACCCTTCTTTGACAAAATATTCAAACCAGTATAGCCTAAGTGTCCATACCTAAGATGCCATAGCTTGGAAGGGTCTTGAATGACTACCTTGAAGGTTGCTTGTTGTTGTGCTGCTGTACATTTTTTTGCAGCTGCAGACTGAGATGAGAAACACCTTTCTAGCCTCAATGAAAACATCCTATTCTTCATCATTGACACTGCTGCAACTATTTTCTTGCTTCCATCCTTCTCAAAAATAATGCATTCACCCTTTTCCATCAAAAAATTGTACCCTTTTTGGATCAGTTATCCAATACTCACCAGATCGTGCTTTATATTAGGGGAAAAATAAACATCATCAATCTATTTCTTCTCACCATGCTTCGTTCAAAAAATAATAGACCCCTTTCCCACAACTGGAACTATTTCATTATTCCCCATTTTTATTTCAAAATTAACATTCTTATCAATGAAAGAAAATAAGATTTTATTACCACTCATGTGGTTGTTACAACCACTGTCTAAAAACCATACCTCATCACTGCTTTGCTCAGCAATGTTGCACATGATGAAGGCCTTTTGTTGATTACCTTCAACCACTTTTTTATCAACCACATTTGCACTTTGCTTGGATTGATCTTGTTGCTTTTTCCAGCACTCACTTGCATAATGGCCAAACTTATGGCAATAATAACATTCAATATTGCTCTTGTCACCCTTTTGACTCAAGCTATTGTTCTTCTTGGCTTGTCTGGAGTTGGATTGAGAGCTGCTTGCACCCTCTTGGTTGTGTGCTCATCCTGAGCTGTCTTCTCCAGCATTACCACATCCAGATCTATATCTACCACATCTGGAGTTGTTTCTACCTCTCCCCCTGCCTCTTGCATTGGCTTGAGCTTTGAATGCTTACTCTTGGGAAGAACTTGCAGACCTATTTAGGCACTGCTCATGGGTTTGTAGAGAACCCATTAGCTCATCAACAGACAATGTTGTGAGGTCTTTTTCCTCTTCATTAGCAATCACAACTGCATCAAAATTTGGGTAAACTTCTGAGGATTTTCTCCACAATCCTCTAGTCATCCATGACTTCTCCATTCACCCTCAACTGGTTTATCAAATCTGAGATTCTCGTGTGAAATTTTGAGAGACTCACTGTCCTTCATTTGGAGAGTCTCAAACTCTCTTTGAAGCATCAAGAGCTTCACCAATCTAAATTTATCAGTCCCTTTGTAGCTAGTTTGGAGGATTTCCCAAGCTTCCTTTGCATAGTTAGTTGCTATTATTCTAGGAAAAATAGCCTCTGTCAAGGTTGCTTCAATAAGACTCAATGATTTTGCATATTTCCTCCTTGTCTCCTTCAACTGGGTCTTTTGGTTGTTTGAGAGGGAAATTTTTTTTGTTGGATTAGTCACATCATTGAAACCACTAATCACAAACTCCCACAAGTCATTTGCAACCATTATGATCTTCATCTTCTTTGCCCAAACATCATACTTTTGTCCATTAAAGAATGGTGGTTGTTGCCAACTCTTACTTTCATCTCTAGCCATGTCTCCAACAAGAAAACTTTTAACACCCAGAAAAAACAAATTCCCATCTCACTCAAGACTTAGGGCCTTCTAGCCCTAATACCATGTTAGGAATTCAAAATAGAATGAAACCTACAGGGGAATACAAAAAAAAATGCGGAATAACAAAATAGACTTGGAGACACAAAAAAAATTAGGCATGCAAACTTTCTTCTTGTATTAACCAAAAAAATAACAATTACAAAATGCTTTCAAACTTGAAACTACAATCTACTGATTACAAACTAAACTTGCAGCAATCTGGAGTTGCACCTACAAACTCAAAAACTATTAGGAGCTTCTTAGAGCTCTCTTTCCTTCAATTCAATTGGAGCTATTTGTTGCTCCTAGAAAACAATGAGCGATCAGGAGCTTTCAGCTGCTCACTACAAACACTGCAAAATTTTCTCAAAACATTCTATGTTGCTGTTGCAACTTCGCTTTTTGCAACTTACTTGCTACCCACTTCTTCTTGTTGCTGCAAAAAACTAACTTACTACATTCATTCATTCCTTTTGTCTATTCAAAATTCCCTCTCAAAATTTGAATTCACCTACCACAATAAATTCTAGAGCTATCAGGAGCAGAACAGGGATGAAGATCCCAAAAGAAACTTGTCGTTGAGGAAAAGGCTCCTGACAGGTAGGTGAGTTGGGGGTTGACGTAAAGAGGCTCAACAATAAATATTTCCAACAAATATCGAAGACCTAAGATACAATTAATTCTAGAGTTATGCAATCCCAAATGATTCATGCCTTAAATCCAGATGTTACTGCATCAAATGTAAACACAAACGTGGTCTCCACGGGTTGAGTAAACACTCAAAAAGTTCAAATCAAATAGAAGAAGATTTTAATTAATACAAATTATCCTTGAAGACATCAAAATTTGCATACAACATTTTCTAGAACCAAAACAAGAATTATTGTGGGTCATGTTATCCTCACATGTTGTCAAGTTCCTAAACATTTAATCAAAAAAAGATGTATTATTACAAACAAAAAATACTTTGTAAAAGTAAGACAAACTATGCCCTCTGCACTTGCAAGCACTCATAAAAACCTTAAATCTTCTCATAACAGTAATTATTCAATTCCCAACAAGTAGTACTGTAAACCATTTAAGAAGCAACAAAATGCATGGAAAATAGAAAACCTTAAAAAATTTGCCGAATTGTAGGAGTGAAGCAAAGCATAATAGAACACGAGATCCAAATTCATATGGAAATTGAATTTGAAATGCAAACTTAACTCCTTCAAAACATAAATGACAACTTTGTGGACATTCATCAAAACATAAAGGAAAGAAGGATTTGTTGAAGCACCCACAAGGCATAGCAAAGAAATGCATGCAAAATGTGGTAGGAAGTGCATTGCTAGTCATGCATTCAAAATGTGGAAACATAGACAATGCATAATGTAATGTTTGTTAAAAAAAAATTATGCAGATTTCTTTATCCATCATTTATGTTTGTGTGAGAGTCTAGACGAGACAACAACAAAGTTCTCATATACAAGCTGCACCATTTTGCTCTCTCCAAGTAATGAAGAAATGCCTATTGCAAGCAAATTTTATCCATCATGCATTAGATGAGAGGACAACTATAATTTTGATATTGTCTACACTCTGGCACAAACATAAACATGGATAAAACAATTTAACACACAACATTATATTCATAATAACTGGATAACATTAAGAAACTACTAAAAAAGAGTAACTAAAACATTAAGCAACTACTAAAAAACAAAGTAACTAAAACAGAGATTACGATGAACATCAGTAAAGAAATTTCTAGAAACAAAAAAATATAAACTGCAAGATCACAACATATTTGTGGATTTGTATTAGTTACCAACAGACACATGAAACTCAATGCAACTTAAGAGATTTCCTTTTTTTAAATGTACACAGATTCTCAAGGAGACAACTTTCATTGTACCTGCAACTTTAAAGGTCAAAATTTGATGGGAAAATTAGTATGATTCATGTTTAAAATTTTGTGATAACCTTGTCACTTTATAACTTACAATTTATTGGAAATCTACTATCAAATGTATTATTTATTTATTTATTCTTGCAATAGTAAAGATGCAGGTTATTTTTTTATGTATTGATTAGTATGTAAGGTGGTATATTTTTTAATTTTATAATATTATTCTAGTTTCATTTTATCTTCTCACATTTCAAAGCTCTATACTTAATCTATTATATCTACTATTCATCATTCTTAATTGACAAAGGTATTTTTGTGCATGTGAATTTGAACCCTTAATTTTTTAATATAAAATTTAAAATTAGACCCATGTTCCCCTTTCCCACTGGCCATTATGAGCTAAGTAAAACAAAATTTACTTCAAATTACACACTAGAGGTGTATTTAAGGATTTTTCTAAATTCATTATTATCATGAAATATTTAGATTGAGAAGCATTCATACAAGAACATCATAGAGAATCCTTATTGCATTGTCAACTTACATCATCATCCTAGGCATATTGCATTCTTCTCTTATGTCTTTTATTATTGTTGTTCAAAGTCAATTGAACTTGTTCATTTAGGGGTTTAACTAAGGAGAACATGGTCTTTTATTTGCAAGATCTCAAATGTTGTCTATATACACCACCCTTCTACAAGGATGTGTATGGCAAGTTGAGGTGCATCAAACTTAATTGTCGATTCCCTACTAGTTAATTTCCTACAAGTTTTATATGCATTAGATATTTTCCACTCTCACATAAATTAGTGTCATAAACATGGCTCTAAACCAAAACAAAGCACAATCAATCTACAAATTTTGAGGTTTTTCCTAGATAAGACCCTAGTTTTTTCAACACATTAGTGAATTTTCTTAGCATCTTCAATAGAATATTCCTCCATCCAAAATCTAACTATCACATTTAATTTATTTAATTCTATAAATCTAATTATGCATTTATTAATTTAATCCCAGCTCTAAATCCCAATTTTATTATTGTTTAATTATTTACCCTACGTAACTTGTATTGAAAACATTTATTTTCATTACATAAATGTTTCCATTACATAAAATGGTAAACCTGACATTCTTACACCTTTTATGGTTTTGTCTATAGTGATTATTCCTTCTACATTATAGTTTCAAATATTTTCTCACTTTCATTTCAAATCTAAGGTTTGAAGTTACATTTGTTTGTCTCTCTTTGATCTCTACCCATGGATGAGAGAAAAAAGAAGTACAAACGCAAAGAAACAAACATAAAATGCAATTTTCCTATACCTTATTCTCCTTCACCACCACAACTTGGGCTTGATGAAGAAGTGTTTCACCTAAATCCCTTCTTTATATTCTCTTAATGATGAAATGGAATGAGTAGAATGAATGTCGTTATCTCTAAAAAAGAAAAGTATATATAACATTAGCATGAAAAAACTTGATGGAAATAGCCTCTAAGAGAATATATTTTGCTATTTTTGGGGTTTTATATCAAGGTTTGAGGTTGATCCTTAGGATCAATGGTTAAGGAATGGAGAGATGAGAAGATGCCAAGTGGCATCTTATGAGGGGAGGATTTGAATGGGTTATGGATTGATGTAAAATAGATGGACGAGATTTTTTTTTTTTTTATCTAATGGACAACATTGCACTTTTCTCACACATGTGTGAGAATATTTATGAGGAAAAGGGAAGTCTTCTCACACATGTGAGAATTCATGGAGAAGAAAAAGCTTTACATTTGTCCTCTCACACATGTGTGAGGCGCCTCATGGTCCAAAAAGAGATCACATAGAAGAATAGGATTTCATGTGGTCTCTCATACATGTGTGAGAGATCACATAAGATAATGTGAGTGGCTAGGATTTTCTAGGATAGAATGGAAGGTTGAGATTTTGTTGCAGGATTTTATGGGTAGATGAGCTAGGATTTAACTACTGATTAAGATAATTAATCATATTTATTTTGTGAAAATTATTAATCAAGATTAAGAAAGTGTACAAAATGAGGAATTAATCTTTGGATGAATATGTAAAGTGGACTCCAATAAATAAATTTATGATTTATTTATTTAAATTTAAACATTAGGAAAATAATTGATTAATTGAATATAATGTCTTGATTTATCCAATTAATATTAGAAGAATTATTATATAGATTAATTAATAATAAAAATTGTTTAATTAATGTCAAAAGAATAATTAGGATAATTAATTAAATAAATTTATTTAACTAATTAGAGGAAGGATGAAACAAAATTTTACCCCTCTTTGAGATAGTGTTGTGAGTGAACAAGAGTAATGTCATTTCAAAGAAATAAAATATACTTGGGGGGGAACCTGCCACAATCTATCAGAAGAAATGATGATGATAAGATAGCAGGATGATGCCCTCTTGGGAGGCCTCTTAGAAAAAAGGTATCCATGAGAGCTCTCCAAAAGAAGAAATAGATAGAAAGATTGGGTAGAGGAAGAAATTTAGGAGAAACATAAGAAAAATGGAGAAAAGCGAGATAAAAAATAAAGAAATGGGAGCAAAAGCAATGAAATAGGGGCATAAATTAAGTTTTAGACATATAAATGGGCCTATAGGGTGCAAATAGTTCATTTTGCACCCTTAGAGCTTAGAGATCCAAATCACATAGTAGAAAAAGGAGCTAGCATAAGATGTATTGCATTCCATATCACACCCACTGAGTGGAGCAAGTACAAAAACATATATGACCAGAGGGAGAAGAAGCACTAACATGTCTCAAAAACCTAACCCTTAGGCTAGTTTAGATGTAGTAAATAGGGGTAGAAGTAGGATAAATATTGGTGATGAATTGTGAAATATTTTTTTTTTTTGTGGGTAGAAAAGTAACTTGCATGGGCTCAAACAAGTAACATGCATATGAAAGCACACCTACATGAGATGTGGTTCACTAGTGAAACTATTGGATTTTTATCATGAATTGACTCACCTTGAAAATTTTACTTCTTCAAAGATTAACAACCACAAAAGCAATCATATCCAAAATACTCATGATCTACAAAAGCAAGAATAACACAAGATTTATGTGAAACCCCTTGTTGGAGAAAACCACAAAAAAATATTGCTTGATATTAAAATATCTTACAATATCTATAGGCACCAACCTACATGAGACACTAATCCCCTCTTATACAATTTGTGAGCACCAACCCACTAGAGACACCAATCCTCACTTGTATAATTTGTAGGCACCAACCCATTGGAGACAGTGATCCCCACAACTGATCACCAACCTAGTAAGAGACACCAATCTCTTGTTAAGGAACCAACCTTCTATGCAATAGGATCACTATCTTCTTGTGAATGTCCTCTTCAATGGATGATGAACAATCACATTCAAATCAACAAGTTCTTCTCCTCATATCAACTTATACTCTTCTCTATAGATCTACCATAAACCCCTCTTCAATTTTTGCATAAAATTCTTCTTTATATATGCATTAACTCTTCTCACCAACCTACTATAAAATCTTCTCTAAGTTCTGCATTTATACCTCTTACAATGATCTTCTTCTTATATTGAACTATTTGTATATATGTAGGTGTAGATATGTTATTTATTTTTAATTCTCACACACTTCTTTTCTTCACTTCTCAAATGTGTTTTATATCTTCAATGATTCATGAAAGGATGCATTTCTTGCAAAGGGAAATATCCTTTTACAACTTACACCTCTTTATACAAGTTTCTTGAGTGAGATGATTTTTTCCTTTTATAGGAGCGATGCCATATATTAGTTGGCCTTATAAACAATTGTTTATATTAAATTTTAAACTCAAATCTTGACACTCAAAGTAAGTCAACCAAAAAATTAAGCTTAAATATCTAATTGAGTTTCAATATGATTACCCATATTCTTCATCACCCATAGTCAACCTTGATGAAGATCGGCATGTTTATCATATTTGTCTTTAAATCTTTAAACCAATTCTAGAAAGAGGTCAACCTTATCACTTTTTTTATCCTTCACCAAATTTCTTCAATGGAGACGTCACTATAAGGAAGATTCAAGCCTGTCTTAAATTTGTAATTGCTTCTAACATTATTTTATTTGACATCAATGACAATAATTTATGATTCTTTATTTGGTGTTAAGTGATCTACACCTTGTATTCTTTGGCATCAATGACATTACTACTTTAACATCAATGATAATCATCTCATTCATTTTATTCGACATTAATGATAATATTCTAACAATCTCCCCCTTTGTCATTGATGGCAACATAATTATCCCCCTTTCTCTAGGTACCCCCCTTTGATATCAATGAAAAATGGATGTTCATTATACTTTTATGTACTGCAATACGAATATACTTTTCCCTGTGTCAGAGATTCTCTTACGCTCCCCCTTTCTCTACTACTCTATCATTTGTTTCTATATTGCTTGAGTGACATATTTTCTCTATAGTTGTCCAAAAATAATTTGGATCTTCTTAAATTTAACAAATTAGGAGTTTATATAGCTATCCCATTATTCTCTACTCATCTTCAACTCTTCCTTTTCTATCCATGGTTGTTAAATGAAGAATGTCTTCCTTCTTGACATGATTAGAATCATTCTCCCTTTTCTTATAACTCTCCCTCTCTCTGAAACTTTTACTATTATATTTTTATCTAAGTTTCCTTTTGAGTATCATCAAAAAATATGGAGCTAAATGATAATGCAATGGTTAGCTCCCCCTGAATTTGTACCTATCCTTTATGAACTTAGTTATACCTCTTGTTCATGAGTTGTTTCTCAGTGTTAGTTTTACTAGATACATAGGAGATAGTATTCTCAAGTTTCGTGTGTTTGCGCCAATGGTTTTGAGTATTCTATTAATGTTGGAATATTCTAGGGTGTTGTGTAATGTTGCTACATGGTCCACAAGATATTTTTAAAGGAATTGGTGAAGTGTGAATTTGGTTGCTTGATAGTGTTAATATTGGTTTGGCCTACCTAATGTGTTAGTGTTAATTGTGAAAGTGCTTCGTGGTTTGTGGAAGCCTAGTGTAGTGTTTCGGTATATATTTGGATCCTAGTTAACCCTTAATGTGGTATGTCCTCAATTCTTTCCACCATGGAGGTGTTTGTTGTCAACCTATTTGGTGGTTGTACATTTGAGGTACATGTGTTTCATTGAAGCCAACCTAGAGAAGGTTTCTCGAGGTTGTAGAAGGTATATATGCAAGGTAAAGTTGTTAGAGATGTGTGTGGTGTGAAATGATGCAAGTGTGATCATGTGTTGAGATCTAAATGCGATCATGAACACCTAAGACTACCGAAAGTAGTGAGAAGAAGGTGTCTACAGTTTAGTGTGTCAGAAGTTGCTAGAGGTAGTGAGTCGAAGGTTGCGGATGGTAAAGAGACATTGTGATGGATTCTCCAGTTGCTCTAAGGTGATGAACCTCCTTGTAGTTGTTTCTTTGTAATCTGAAAGAAGTGATCTTCTTGGGTAGTGAGCCCTTGGTAATGAGCATTTTATTTTTGGATAGTGAGTCCTCTCAAAAGTGAGCCCTGGGTAGTGAGGCTCTTGTAATCGGTTTTGGTTTTCATATAGTTAGTTAATTCTCATTGTTGTTTTTCCCTTTTAGGGTTTTCCATGTAAAATTGGGTGTTCTATTGTGAATTATTGTGGATGTTTTGTTGTTTCATTTGTTTACTTTCATGCTAACACATAATAAGGGTTTGAAGGTTTTAATGCACAACTGATTCACCCCCCATCTCAGTTGTCTTCTATGTCTAAAAATTGTTATCAAAGCTAAGGTTACTTAGAAGAAGCTTAACTTCTTGAGGTAGATTAGTATGGCACACAGGAATGGTGCCAAAGCTCCTACATTTGATGGAACAAATCATGCCTTATGGAAATATAGGATGGAATCCTTTCTCGCCGCATTAGGTTTTGGTGTATGGAAGTCAGTCAAATATGGATATACTATGCCTAATACCCCTCTGAAAAGTGAAGATGAGATCAACGAGTATGAGGATAATGGTAAATAAAGGAATGTTATTTCAAGTGGGCTTTCAAATTTAAAGCTTGTGAAGGTGATAAGCTGTGAAACTACTCAAGAGATCTGGGAGAAGTTGAAGAGAATTTATGAAGGAGATGATAAGGTCAAGCAAGCAAAGATGTAGAATTTTAATGCAAAGTTTAAAACCCTAAGCATTTTAGAGGATGAATATATTGCAAGATACATACATAGGGTGGATGAAATTGTTAACTCCATCAACGTTCTTGGTGGAAAATTGGAGGAAAATGAAGTCGTGAAAAAGGCACTGAGAACTCTTCCTAAATCCTATAGTGCTAAAGTTTCTGCTATTGAGGAAGCTCAAGATCTAGATCAATATTCTAGAGATCAATTTTTTGGTGCTTTCACTACTTTTGAATTAAGAGAGTTTGACAAAGATGCTCCAAGGAAAGAAATTGATTTAAAAGGTATCAAGAAAGAGAAGAATGATAAATTTGATCCAGATGATTTTGATGAAGTGGAAGCAAATTTTGTAAGAAGATTGAAAGAGGGCATTGGAAGATATAGAGGTAAGTTACCTTTTAAGTGTTTCAGTTGTGGAAAGATAGGTCATTATGCTTCATAGTGTCCAAATAAAGTTTCAAATGACAAACATAAGGATCATAAAAGTAAATCCTTCAAGAAGAGTTATTATGTTAAAGAAGATAGAGATGATGAGGAATTAGACTGCTTGGATAATGAAAGTGATGAATGCTTGTTCATGGCTTTGAATGTTGGAACTAATTCTACTAACCCTAAGAGATGTGTGAAGGAAATTACTCTAAAAATAGGTCATAGTATTGAAGGAACTATGTTGATTTCCTTTCATTAAAGAGAGGAGAGAAACTACTAGATGATTGGCAGTGGATGTTCAAATCATATGACAAGTGATAAGAGTAAGTTTGTTAAGCTTTTAAGAAATATGATGGTGGTTGTGTTAGGTTTAGTGATGACACATATGCTAAGATCTGTGGAAATGGTTCAATTAGTTTTGATGGAAATCATAAGATAGATGATGTTATTTATGTCAAGGGTCTCCAACATAATCTTCTCAGTGTAGGACAAATGTGTAGTAGAGGATACAATCTAATGTTTCAGGATGTTGGTTGTAAAATCAGAAAAAGATCTAGAATCTTGGTTATAACAAGAACAAGGATAGAAGGAAATGTTTATCAACTCAAAAGTGCTACTGGTAAGTTCTTTATGACTAAAATCAATGAAATTTGGATGTGGCATAGAAGAATGGGTCATATCAATTTTGATAGCTTAGTAAAGATCAACTCTACTCATGTTGTGAGAGATTTTCCAAGAATCACAAAGCCTATCAATGCAATTTGCAAAGAGTGTCAGTTTGAAAAATAGACAAGAAATAGGTTCAAAACTAAGGAACATTCTACTATAGGACCTTTAGAGTTGGTGCATACAGACCTATGCTGACCTACTAGAATAAGAAGCCCTCAAGGTGATAGGTATTTTATGTTAATAGATGATTACTCTAGAATGACTCAAGTGAGTCTTCTCAAAGAAAAATCGGAAGCTCTAGATAAGTTTAAAACATTTAAATCTATGGTTGAGAATTAAAAGGATTTTGAAATCAAGTGCTTAAGGTCTGATAGAGGTGGTAAGTTCACTTCAAATGAGTTTAACAGTTTTTGTGAAGATCATGGAATAAAAAGACATTTATTAGCTCATAGGACTCCACAACAAAATAGGGTTGTGGAGAGGAAGAATAAGACAGTTTAGGAGACAGAAAGAACCATGTTGGAGGAAGAAAATCTACTAGATGCCTATTAGAGAGAAGCTATTCATGTTGTAGTTTACATTCTTAATAGAGGACATGTAAGAGTGAATAATTTAAAGACTCCCTATAAGCTATGGTATGGAAAAACTCCTACTTTGAAATATCTTAGAGTGTTTGGAAGTAAATATTATCTCATGAAGGATGAAGAAAAACTTAGAAAATTTTGATGCAAGATCGGATGAAGGAATATTCCTTGGATACTCTATAAAGAGCAAGGCATACAAGTGCTACAACAAGAGAGCAAAGAATATAATTGAAAATGCAAGTGTCAAAGTGGATGAAGAATCACATCAGAGCTCAATGTTGATAGAAGGATTGAATTTGATGAAACCCTTTGCAGAGAAGAAGAAAAAGAGATGCTAGTGGAAGAGGAAGAAGCTCTAGAAAATATCCCTAAGACTCCTAAGTATGTGCAAAAAAATCAATCTGAGGATAAAATAATTGGAGACAAGAGCAAAGGTGTGTTGACAAGAAGGAAAGCTTTTATGGCAGAGGAATAGGTAAATTTTTGTTTACTCTCTAAGATAGAACCTAAAACAGTTATTGAAGCATGTAAGGATGAAAATTGGATCAAGGTTATGGAAGAAGAACTGAGTAAAATTAAGAAGAACCAAATATAGGAATTGGTCCCAAGACCAACAAACAAGAATGTGATAGGGACTAAATAAGAAGAAGTTGAATAAGGATGGAGAATTGATTAGAAACAAGGCTAAGATTGTGTGTAAAGGCTACTCACAAGTGGAGGGAATAGATTTTGAAGAGATTTTTTCTCCAATGGCAAGAATGGAGGCTATCAAGATGCTTTTGGATTTTTCAACACATAAAGACTTCAAGGTAAATCAAATGGATGTTAAGTCTGCATTTTTGAATGGTGAGTTAGAAGAGGAAGTGTGCATTGAACAACTAGAAGGTTTTTTAGTTATCAAAAGGTCCTGATATGGTCTTCAGGTTGAAGAAGGCACTATATGGGATCAAATAAGATCCTAGAGCCTGGTATGCAAGATTGGACAAACAATTACTACAACAGGGATTCAAAAAGGGTACTGTAGATAGCAACCTTTACTTCAAAGTTGAGAAAGATCAAATCCTGGCTGTGGTTGTGTATGTTGATGACATAATATCTGGAGGAAATGAGACCATGTGTAAGAAGTTTGCAGAGGAGATGCAAAATGAGTTTGTAATGTCAATGCCTATGGAGATGACTTTCTTCGTCGGGCTACAAATTAGTCAATAAAAAAAAGTTATATTCATTTCAAAATCAAAATATGCTAAGTAAATGTTAAATAATTTTGGGATGGGGGATTCTAAACTAGTATGTACTCCCATGGTTACTGGTTGTAAATTGGGAAAAATGATCAATCTCCTAAGATAGATTTGTAGTGTAGGAAAAAGTATCCCTTTTTCACACTTAATTTGGAAATAATTAATAATAAAATGAGCTTAATTATGCCTTGATTTAGTGTTGTAATATGTATTTTTCATATTCACATTAAGTTTAGGGCCCTTTTAATTAAAATGGACTTAATTGTGCCTTGTTTTTAATGTTGTAAGGTGAACCTTTACACTTTCACCTTAATCTAGGGCTTTATTAATTGATTGAGGTTAATTTTCCTTAATTGGACCCTTTAATTCAAATCCAAGCCTAATTAAATGCAAATTATGAGGGATAAAACCCAACATTCATAAATGTCATTACACAACACTTAACTTTGGAAGATGTGTGTCCTAGGTAAGTGACCTAGGACTCACTCAACATAGGGTGAATGGGTCCTCACTTAGACCTATGACCCTAATTTTACATAATGTTTAACATTGACCGATGTGTGTCCTAGGTATGTGGCCTAGGACCCATTTTCTCTAGGCAAATGAGTCCTCGCTTAGACCTAGGACTCCCCTTTAAAAATGTTTTTTGTGGTATTTTAATGATTTCAAATCTACAATTCAATGTTGGCTTGTGATATTTGAATTTTGGGAATTAATCTTAAGATACGTATAAATACAAGGTCATTTCACTATGTTTCACCTAGATTTTCAAGTGTTCAAGTCCTAATAGCAAGTTTACGAGATCAAGAGCAATTCAAGAATAATTTCAAGGCGTTTCAAGGGTCAATTTATAGAAGAATATTGTAGCAATCAATATTCCATTCATCATGTCAAATATATATTACCTTGAATGCACATTGTTTGAGCTAATATGGTGATGTAGTGTTCAAGATCTATTCAAGCATATCAAAGGCATTGTTTCAAGACAAGTTTCATGATCAAGATCTACATTCATTGAGGCCACTTAATGCTAGTTTGAAAATTTGTTATCCAAGGTTTCAAATAAGGTTTGGTGAGTTGTTACATAGATATTTTCATTCACCATTCCTTCATTATTGATTGTTTCATTTCAAGGTTTAATTACAAAAACAAGGTTTGACCAAGGCAAACCCCCATTCACCTAACAAACAACATTTTTCTATCTTTGATGTGTGATTGCATATTTTAGGTTGAAGATCATTTGAAGAGCGAAATTGAAGAAAGTTGCAAGAAAAGTTTTCAAATAATGGAAACTCTTCTACAGGATTTATTTTTAGTTGTCCGACAATGAACACCTAGAATCTGGGAGTGCGGACCTCACAGAAGAGAACCCATAAATCATTTTTCAGGAACCCTAGCCAAGACCCATTCGCCATAGGGCGAATGAGTCCTCAGTGAGCTTCAAAAGGTGACTTTTGGTGAAAGGTACACAACATTTTCCGCTCTCCAAATCTACCTTTTGACTATTGTTTTGGTTAGATTTGATTACTTTTCCTCATTTGCATATTATAGCATAAATTTTTAATGAAATAGGGGAAATAGGTCCTTTGTGCTTCTCTACATTCCAATTTCTCTTCGTTTCATTAAATGGTAAACCTGAATTTGATCCTTGCATTTTTTTATTTTGGAGTCCTCTTTCATCCTATATTTAGATTCTTGCATTCATTTGCATCTCTTTGTATTGAATTAGGTCTCATTTGGGGTTTCTAGTTTGCATTTAACTTTGCATTTCATTTAAGGGTTTTAGGATTGTATATTTTGCATTCTTTAAATCTAAAAAATACAAAAATAAATCAATCATCTTGCATATCATCTACATAGCACTCATTTTCATTTGAAAATTGAAATCAAATTGCATATCAAACTAGGTTTTCTAGGTTGTTATTTTATCACATTTTGCACTTGCATTCAACATTAAATTTATAGAAAATTGAAACTGAAACTTGTTGTATCAAACCAGAATCTGGAAACACTAAAAAACACTAACAAATCTGTAAAAAATTGTTTCAATACAATTACCAATGACCCATTCGCCCTAGGGAAAATGAGTTCCTGATGAGGGTCACATTCTTATTTTTTGGGCATTAAAATATTCATTTTTGCATTCTTGTTTGTTGTTTTCATATTTCTGTTTCTATTTGCAGAATTTATGTTTCGTTAATTTGATCATATTTAGCTTCATTTGATAAATTTAGTGCATTGTGTGAGTTCAAAATTGTATTTACAAGACATTATTTTCAGATATTTGCATAGTGTAATTAGAAAATTACCTTGTTTAGAATATGAAAATTGCATTCTAGGTCATTGCATTGCACTTGATTCTCTTTCCATTTTAGGTTGGCCATCCCTACCATGACTACATGTACTCAAGCTTTGGGGTGTACTCAAAGCCAAGGTGGAACTTCAATTCCCCACTGAACTACCTGAAGAGGGATGTTTGTTGAGCTAATGCCAACATAACCATTGCTAAAAATAGAATTTACTACAAATAGTAAATTCAAAAAGTTGCTCAAATCAAAGTGCATGCGATACCATTGCAAAGCTCTCTGAAAACCCAGAAAGAATCCGCAATCCAAAATCCAAAACTCCAAGTGCAAATCACTAGAAAATGTAGAAACAACCTCCTAGAAAATAGGAAACCTTAATTTCAGCTTCTGACTAGCCTACGGGCCTCCAGGATAGGCTAATGGCCATCTACACTGATCACTACTGAGAAGAGGACATTACATTCATGGTTATGGCACCAATGTTATGGTCATTTGAATTTTCAAGGATTAAGTTTGCTTCATAGGAAGAACATGGTACAAGGACTTCCTACAGTTCAGGCAATAGAAGAAGTTTGTTGAGGGTGCGCACTTGGCAAGCAACATCAAGATAGTTTTTTAGTGAACAAATCATGGAGGGAAAAATCTCCTCTAGAGCTTTAATTTGTTGTTCGCTTTGTTTTGAGAAAATTCATTGAAATTTTTTTAGCTTTATTTTATTTCTCAATTTAGTATAAGAGCTTTAAAATTTCCTCTTTCAAATGTAACCAGCATAAACAAGGAGACCGACAAGGGAGATTTGATTGTCATGCACTATATTTTGTTTGATAGTTTTTCAATTTAACTTGCTTGTGTTGCAAGTTATTAAAGAGGATGTGATGAGAACACAGTTGAGAGTGTTTTCCCTTGGCGTAATTATTTAACCTTAGAAGACAAGATGTTTTCATAGTCCATTTAAATGAGCTAGTATGCTTTCAAGATAACTCCAGCTCTACAAAATCAGGCTCCATTATGGGAATAGACATTTACTGTTTAACCATCTCTTCAATGGGGTCTTCATCATCGAATTTGGATTTGTATGATGCCTTTTCCTCTTTCTTTAAGGTGGTAACCAAAATTTCCCTTTGCTCTAGCTTCAATATTCTAGCCAGGAGACAAAAGGGACTTTTTCCCTCTAATTTTGTATGGCCATGCTATTTTTATTTTCCACATAGGTAGGTAGAGAGGAATCCATTTGGGCCCTTACCACATGGGGTTAATTTGTGAATAAAACCTGGATTATTATTTAGAAGAGAGATTCTCAGTCTTTTGGTAGATCATTATTATTATTGACGATGGAGATATAACAACAAATAAATTACTTCACAGTTGGAAGAGCATAAGTTCGAAGTTAGAGAAGATGCACTTGAAGAGTTCATTAGGTCTTTGTATTTTTTGTTGGCAGTTGTTCTCCTTCAATAGGGTGCACTAAGCATTTTTTAGATTTTCCTATCTTTAGCTAGGTGCACATCTCCTATGTTTCTTTTTGTAAAGTAAGTTGTTTGTTTTCTTATTTTTAGTTTGGGTTATGTCAATTATTTGTTGTTCTCATTTTAGAAGAAGGCATTCTTTTTTTGCTTTAGTTTTTGATTTTTTAGGTTTAGGTTTCTCTTTCCTAGCATAGGTGTTGCATTAAGATGTGAATTTTCATTGTAAGTTCTAGATTTCCCTTATTCTATAAAGGAGTTATAGGGCACACCACTGAAACAAATATAAAGAGCATCATTGAGTTCTAAGCTGGTGTATTCTGATTCTTTCTAGTTTTTAATAAAAGATAGGTGTAGTTTTGAGAGTTAAGATTTGTGAGTTTTTGCTTTTCATATTTTCAGCAATGTGTTTGTAGATTAGTGTACTCAGATTTTCTCTTTTGATTGGAAGTTTTTTAGTTTTAAGCTACTATGCAGTCAGGGTTAATTTTTAGATTTCTAAATCAACTAACCATGGTCTAAAAAATTAGCATGGTATAAGAGTATGTTTGTTGGAATCTTCTAGATCCATGTATGGAGTGTGCTACTGCTTGTGAGAGGGAACTATTGGAGGATTTTAGGAGGTGTGATTCCCTTGCTTCAATTATTGAAGCAATTTGGACCTTAAAGAGGTTGTAGGATGAGATGCCCTAAGTTCTCTAGGGATTGGAATGTTGATCTACAGCTAAGGTTGGCTGTTGATTTGAGTTGTTCTTAGTTGATCTGCTTGGTTTTAGAATATTATTAAGCTAAAAGTATGACTTTTTATGTCTCAAAGAGTGTGAACATCTCGAAGGCTCTTCCAACTATTCTTTGGAGTTTTTTGAGATCAAGGTTAAACCTCCTATTGACCTTGTTTAGTTGGATGAACATGACAAAAAATTGGCCAAGGCAAAATGAATCATCCTAAATTTGGTGAACCTTTTCATCCCTTACATTGTAGAGAAGTAGACAACAAAGGAGATATATGATGCCTTGATCACTTTGTATTAAAGTGTGAACATCTCCCACAAGATATTTCTAAAGAACAAGCTTAGTGCTACAAGCATGAACATTATAGACATAGTGGCCAGCTATCTTACAAAGATCACTAAGCTTATAGAACTGGTTGCTATTAGGGTAAAGGTGGAAAATGGTGAGTAGGTTCCCATAGATTTAAATGGGTTATATTCATCGTAGGACCTATTTGTTCATGGTATTTTTACTCGTGAGAAGCTTGCCATGTTTGAAAAGCTTTGGGATGATTTCGTCCAAGAGGAAACCAAATTTGAAACTACTTTAGCTAGAGTGGAAGAGAGTTAGAATCTATCCCTCATTGGGGAGATCAGGAAAGGTGGTAAGAAAGGAGGACTTAAGAAAGGTCAAATGAGGAAGGAGGATTCTATTTCATCTCACCAAGGGAAGAAATAATTTAGCCATATCAAGTGTTTCAAATAACTATGTTCTTGGTGTAATGGAAGAAGGAGAAGGATAAGTATAGCGACAACAACATAAATAATTTGTAGGGAGTGTCAAGCTTTAGTAGTGGATGAGCTTTCATCTAGGCTTGAGACAACATTTTCCAAGGTGTTGTCATTCCACTAACAACATTTTTGGTGTAGGGTAGTATATGAACAACGAAGCATCAAGGTATGATCTTCAATAAGAAGGATTTCAACATTCTTTAGGAGGCAAGTGTACAAATTGGGTTTGGTGATGATGCCACATGTCCAATTATAGGGACACAATCTGTTTCTTTCCACACCTATTTAGGTAATTTTCTTGAACTTCACGATATCTTATATGTTCTATATTTAACGAAGAACTTTCTTTTAGTATCAACCATGATAAATCTTAGATGTGTGGTTGAATCTGACAATTAACAAGTCATTATAAGAGATTGTATCTAGGATCTTGGTCAATTTTTAGCTAGAGGTATGCAAGAGGGTGGTATTCATAGATTGCTTGCTAATTTGATCAAACATGGAGCATTGTTGCATGATAGTAACCAAGTGTGAGTTTTAGCAACACAAACTTGGTCACTTGCACTATGCAGGATTGCCTCTCTTGTAGGAAATGGTGTTTAGATTGTCTGACTTAAAGATAGAAAATGCAAGAGTGTGCAAAAGTTGTACATTCGACAACCATGCTAAGACAACTTTCATGAGCAGTGAGCATATATTGAGAGGGATTCTTGATTTGATTATTTAAATGTGTGTGGACCTATGTCAACACACAAAGACCAAAGATGAGGTATTTGGGGAAGTTCCAAGAGGTCAAATCTCTTGTGGAGAATTAGAGATGAAGAATATATATCAAGGTTTTGAGGCTTGACAATGGAGATGAGTATACCCCCAAGGATTTTGATGCCTTTAGCAACGATGCAACTATGCAGGGATCAAGAGGGAGATGGCTATTCCTAACAACCCTTAGCAAAATGGCATTGCAAAGAGGAAAAATAGGTCTATTATACAAACATCAAGGGCCATGACCTATGACCTAGATTAGTCCATGCTTCTTTGGGTAGAAGCATGCAATCGTGTTGTTAACGTTTTGAACAAGTTTCCTCACAAGATTTTAAAGAACAAGAGACAAGACTCAGTAGCAAGATTTCATAGGAAAGAAACTTGATGTTTCTCATTTTTTATCTACTTGGGAGTCTTGTCTGCATTCATGTACCAGAGGAGAAAATTTTCATGTCACCTTTTTAGAACCAAAAGAACTAATAATATTTTAGTTTGGGTCCAATCACTTTATTTTCAAATGGGCAACTTACTTATTATAGTAAGGCCAATGTAATTGTAATGTCCCCTTCTCAAGCCTAGTCAATTGTTGTGTTAGTTAGCCTATTCCAGAGTTCCCGTAGACTAATTGGAGGTGGTTAGGGGACTCCAAGGTTCTCGAAGAGCTCAGTGGTGACTTTTCTCAGTGTCTAGTGGTGTGTTGGAATTCAGTTGGCACTTGGGATGATGGTGATGTTATTTGGTGCATTTTTAGCTTTCTGGGTTGTTCTCCACAGTTCTTGGAGAACGCTGCTATTTTTTATAAGTGCCCGTTTTGGCATCCAACATCTCCTCTCATCATCAATAGCTTCTTGGTGCAATCAATTTTCATTTCGGATGTCTAATCGATGCTTTCTGTAACATGGTTGGAATTATTTTAATATTTACACTAAAGTTATAAAGTAATGTTTTAATATTACTGTAGTGTTAAATATTATGAAGTGAAAAGGTTATTTCCCCAGGTTGGATGCCTAAGGGAAAAGGGGACTTAAAAATTTATTTTAAAAAGTTGTTTTTTGGGGAAAAAGCAAATAAGTGCTTTTTCCTTCAACGGGTTGATAGAATAGGGTTAGTTTTAGAGTTACTCAATGTTGGGTTGAATCAACACTATTGCACTTAGATTAGAATGGAAGCCGACCTTCTCTAGAGATCTAACCTCATTTGCAAGGTCCCATATCTTTAGCTTAGTTCCATTATGTAATTGGAATGTTGGCCTTATCTCCAGTAGGGTGCAATTTCATGTGAGAACAGTTACTTAGTCCTTGAAGCCACTCATTGGCTAGGCTCTAGGATGAGAATACCGATTTAATTAATTGTATATTTACACTTGTATGTAATAAACTAGGCAGTTAGGTGTAAGTCTTTAAATAAGGTGGTTGTAGTTGTTGCAGGTATTTAGTGAGCTTATTGTAGTCATTAATATGGTAATTGTAAATGTGAAAAGAATTTTAATTTATTATAGATATATATATATATTATTATTATTATTATTATTATTATTATTATTATTATTATGTCATCTGATTCGTGGAAATCAATGGTTCTTGTTTAGTTAAGAAATGGTATTCAAAATAAGATCAATAATTATATTTAACAAAATATCATTTTTATTTAAGGGATAAGTATATTTCTTTATTTTGATATTGTATTAATTATATCTAAAGATATGGGTGCAAAACCATGCCTAAAGATTGCTTATTGATTGAATAATCCATTACAACTTGTAGAGGATATACGTAGATAATGGAGGGGTTAGATAATTATGTTTATTATTAAAGGCTGCAGTGGTATGTATAGAATATGAGATGTATTGATTTGGGCTCCTCAGTTTAAATAGATTTATAATATTATATTTTTGTTCTATGCTGATAATTTTGTGTGGGCTTATATATATATAATTAATTAATGGAAAGATAGTTATATTTGATAAATTGGAAAAAAAAACGAGGGTCAATTATTTGAATAAATTTGAGGTGGTTGATCAAATAGGACATTTCATTGCAAATTATTGAATTACTTGTCAATTCCATAATGAATAATCTTTAATAATATTTATAGAGGATTGGTAGATAGGTTAAACAAGTGGTTGAGGATTTTTATATTTCAATTTCTTTTAATATATTTATTTAAGATAACTATACCAATTTACATTAAGATGTCACTTTTCTTTAACATGATAAAGTAAAAATTCTAAACTATATGAAACAAAGAAATTATTGAAATTGTTCCTCAAAACTTAATTTATTATAGTGATTAGTTAATAAGAGAACGAGTAGTTGAACAATTATTGTCAAAATAAATCTACAAATCGTCTTAGGTGAAAGAAGCATGTAATTAATTTGTTTAGTTAACCGGCAGTTAGGGAACAATAAATTTTGACTGAGGATAGTTCATTTAATTCAAATAATTCTAATTAAAGCTAATTGATTTAGATTTCCCTCTCTCTATCTAATAGTTGGTGAATACTAATTATTTTCTATGATTTCATCAAATTGCTATGAGAATTTAATTATTTAAGAATATTGTGATCAAAGTTTTTTTATGATTTTTGTGGTAGGAAATTAAATTATTATTGTGTTAATAGCGTAGTGAGAATATTTGTCTCTATATTTTCTTTAATTGTTTTAAATAATTTTCCCATAAGTGAAAAGTTAAGATGTAAAGAAAGTTTTAAATGTAGGTTTATGGATATTACTTTGTTTGGATTACTAAAAGTAGATTTAAATTTGTGATATATATAGTTTCTTAAATCGCTTTAAATGATTTTATAATGATGTTAAAATATATTGTAAATGGATTGGTTGGAATATGCATTCCTTAATTATTTTATATAATTTCATAATGAGCGTGTAAATTAAATGCAAACTGATTGTTTTGAAAAATGCCTTGAAATAGATATCTTCTTTAGTTATTTTAAATTACTTCTTAAGAAATTAATAGATAAAAAAGTATTTGATTGTTTCTTATTTTTTTTAGGGTTTATTTATTAAATGTATTTGTGTTGTTAAGGTGGGTCTTTGATGGTTTATTTTGTATCTTCCTCTTGAATTGTTTCGTTTTGAGGAGTTTTGATTTATTGAATTCATGATGAAATCTGTCTGGGAACCCATGTTGCTTTGTTTTACTCTGAGTTGTGAAGTTCTTGGGCAGACGGTTTTGAGTCTTCTAGTGGCTAGGGGAAAACTTGTTCATTTGAGTACTCGGTTGTTTAGAGCATCAGTTGATTCATGTAGTTTATGTGGTGGGTGGTACCTCCTTTGTTCTTGTTTCAATGATATGGAATGGGTTTGCGAGACGGTTCTAGCCTCGCATGTTGTGTGTTATGTGCACCTTGATTTATATGTGAGATGAGTACACCCCTTAAGTGGTTTTGGTTTGGGTACCCATAGGGAGTGGCTCTTCATGGGGGTCATCGCACAAAGGGGCTATTAAGATAACCCATGGAAGAGTTTCCTAAGCAAGTGATAATTTAATTAATAAACTAGTGGGTTTGGGTAGTTAAACACTAAACAATATTAATTATGTGCCTCACCCATACCATTAGTGCTTTCACAGGCTAAGGATGGGATGAGAAGACCTAGTTGGTAAGATCATTGCCTTGTCCTCACGAAAGGTAAGTGATTCTGCATGAGTCACCCTATTGAGCGGTGCCTTGAGATAGGCAATGAGGATAACCATAGATGGAGACGGCACCTTGTGATAGGTTGTCTGGATAATCCATGTAAGGCCACGCGATGACACTCTCCTATAGTTTCACTTGGTTTAGCCACATGGAAAATTCCCTAGGTAGATCTTGTACACTTTAGCCAAAGTGGAGCTTGGGTTCTGAAATATCCTACCCTGATCTGAGATATTTACTAATTGATTTCTATTGTTTTTGTTTGTTTTGGTTTTGTAATTTTTTGAACAAATTGCTAGATAATACATAAAATTGTAGAACAAAGAAATGTTGAAGCACAAATATATTATTATATCATATTTATTAATTCCATGAAATTACATTGAAAGCATTCATACCTAGATGACAACCTCTGATCTTAAAAGCTTTGTAAAACCCTAAAGGATGATCTCCAAGAAACTGATAAAGCTTTGTGATAGCCTATGAAATTTAGGATTATCTCTCATAATGCCCTTGGATGATCTTCCACACCTGTAGACATCATTCTCTTTGAGGGTTTCATCCTCAAGAAAGCCTGAATCTTCAAACTACCAGCAAACCCTTGCTAAAGCTCTTCTCCAAATTTCTCAAAACAAGAATAATAATCTAGAATCCCCCAAGATGGCCTTTAAACTACCCTTTTATATTATTCAATTTACATTTGACTTCTCATTTAATTTACTTTAATTTCATTTCCCTTGTTTTTGGTGCACAACTTTATAATATAAAGTACTCTTTAATAATCACTTGTATCTCCCTTTAGATTGGAACTTAAGTTTATATTATAAAGTACACATTAAAATCACTTATATCCTTTAAATATAAAGTCCTTTTTTAATATATTTTAATAATGCACTTTATTATTTGGCCTTATTAATACTAAATGCACAAGACTAATATTACCAATAAAATTCTAAGATATAATTACACCACCATGCTAGATATAGACGGTTTTCCAATTGACCATACTAGTGACTTACTATAAATAGTAAGTATGCACCAAAGACTCTTGAATGGCTTCTGGAAGGCACACCACAAAAAGAAATCAGCTAAATAATACTAAAATAAGCACCAAAGGGTTTTCTTTCAAACCAAATATTACCCTCAAAAGGGTCCCCTGAACACTCTATTAGTCTATGGGGACTAGTTAGTAGACTAACCACTGCACCTAACCACTACCTAGGAAAAGGGGACATTATAGTCTTCCCTCCTCAAGATTGCTTGTCCCAAAGAAATCCATACCTGCAATACCATGGCCAAATACCAGGGTCCCAGATGAACCTATAGAATGCTCCATCAAAATCCTGTGGCGTCAACATGATACCACTATACCCTATAACTTAGTCAACCCTTGCAGAAGAATAAAGCAATCCACTAGCCAAATCAATCCTTAGATCCCATAGCCAACTTGAAATTCCATCATACCCCATACCAGTTGACTTCTCTTTTGCCACTTTGATACCCACTAGAATCCAAATGAGCCAAGTTTCAAATTCCAGTTTATGTGAGCAACTGTCAAGTAGAAACAACTTGAAGAACCTACAAGGTTTGGATTCATTTGTCAGCGATGGAAGCACATCATACCAGAGTGAACCAGGCGACCCCTTGTCCAACCTGTACTTATGTGCCATTAGATCATTTGTACCTAGGCTGAAAGAAAAATGGTGAGCACACCTCACCACGCAATCAAGGTGAAACTCACCCGCTTGTGACAAAGGAATGCCAGTATAGTCACATGGTTTCCATACATCACCACTACCACCAAAGATGATTCACAACACAAATCATGATGGATTGACCTTGCTACCACTCTATGAACCTTTTATGCAAATTTGATGGCAAGGTCTCTATCTGAAAGAAAATGGAGGTAGTCTGATTTTATTTCCTCCAAAGCATGCCTAATAGTCTGCAAAATTTGAATAGAAGTTCCAGTTGAGACCCCATACCATCTCTCCTCAAATTCTGTTGACCAAAGGAGTCATTCAACAAACTTATGTGTGCACTCAAAGTGGGATAGGGCTTGTTCAACCTTATGTCCAATGACCTTCAGCTAATCCTTCTATCCCTGTGACTCATTAAATTTTTGATCACAATCAATTTCATTACATGAAATTTCTTATTTTCTTCGAGGAGAGGTAAACATATCAGCATGGAAACCAATTTCCCCACTAGATGGCACCTTGCATTCCTCTTGTAAAGAAGATGGGACAGTGTTGTGTTCGATTACACAACTCTCCGCATAATCCACCTCTCCATGACAAGACTTGTCAATAACATCCTCTCTGCATCACCTAAAATGGGTGCATTTTCAGGAACACCTACTACAACATATGGTTCCCTATTAATCTCATCCAATGCACTCATCCCACTGATGTCACCTACACCTATAAATGAAATGGATGTTTCCACATCCTCTATATGCACATTCCTACAATCTGTGGATGTATTTTCACCATCAATGGTTGCCATAAATAGTTGAATTGTAGTTGTAGGTGATGAAGATTGTGCCAAGCTCAATTCCATGGTAAGCTCATCAATATGAGACTCTGACTCTTGAAGGGCCATTTGAGTGCTCTTCAAAGAGTCCATGGTGACCTCAAGCTCATGAGTGAGCTCATCAACCTCCTCCTCTTTCCCTTTTAGTACATCATAATAGATCCCCTCAAGCATGAGAAGATGATCTTTGTCTGATAGTAGTTGTAGGTTTTATTTTTCATTAACCCCAATGCTTCTCTAAGTGCTTGAAACTCTGCAAGGGAAAGTTCACTATCAAAGTGCTCTTGTATGCTCGAAGTCCAACAACAGTTTTCCATCAACTGCTAAGCAACATCAAAGTGTCATATGGTTGTAGCAATCATATACCTTCGTTCACATTCAATTTCCCTGCTAAATGATGAGATCCCTAAGACATATCATTTCCACAAAATTTCTGATTTGTAATTAGCACTATGATAGGATGTTGAATCACTATCATTAGTTGATTGAAATACATCGTGTGTGTCATCAACATTGCACACATCCTCATCCAATGTACTACTATTATTAAACTCATATGATGGCTCAATTGGAATATTAGAAGCTACTATTTTGACAACATCATAACACACTTCCTCTTCCATAATAGATGCATGTACATCCAAGGCATCATCATGGAACTCTGCCAAACTATCATCATGAAGTATGGCATCCTCGTCACCTACCACTTTAGATTTGAACTCTTTTTCTTCCACTTGTTTACTTGGGCATATATAATTCATCTCCCAAGGCCCCTTGCAAGTAGAGCAAAGGTTTGGTTTCCTTAACCCATTTTTTCTGCCCTTCTGAATTTTTTCTCTAGAATCCTCATTTTCATTTGCCTTGGGTTCTAAAATTTTATTTTCAGCCTCTCCATTGTGTTTGGTTTTAACAATGTCCAACAATACCCCTTGATGTCTGGGTCCCTCATAAGTTCGGAGAGTCTTGCTAACAACTCGAATATTGACTTCTCTATAGTCATCTTTTACCCAGTTTGACTAATTTTTTAAAATGTTACTAGTTTGACAACTAGGTTAACTTGTAGTGCCTATCGTGTTACTATTACTCTTATGATACTTTTTCGTGCATGGTTGATACTGTTTGGATATTGTTTATGTTTGATGCATACTCAAGACTACGATGGTGATTGTTTCACCTGTTTCACTTGTGTGTTTTGTTTGGATGCTCATGATACTATTTTATGATGTTGATTATATAATGATGCATGGTGTTCGTCTTTATCTAGTTATGTGGTATTGTGTGGTTACGTAAATTGATTAATGCTCGCTTCATGATATTTATGATGATGTGTTATTTTTTGAGATTCGGGTGAGAGGTACGGTGTTGCATCACTCATCCATGAGCGCCCTGCTAGACTGCAATTCTCTCTCACAATGTGTATGGCATTGGATATATATGTTGTCTCGACACTTGATTTTGTGTAGGATTGCAAGTACCCAAGCCTCGACTCCACCTACACTGTCAGGACTGGGTGAGCCTCATAAATTATCCCAATGGGTATGAAGTTGAAAACGAAGTTGACAAGAAAGTCCTATAGCCTAGTTCGTCATCCCGTCGTTGTTTGACAATGTTGTCCATCAGTATTCCATTTTGTTATGGTATCATTTTGTTTCATGTTATTCGTTTTAAGTGTTAATTTTAATGTGTTAATTGTTTGATTTTGATGTGTTATTGTTATTGTTAATTAGTTAATTTAATTTAATGATGGTTATTATTATTGTTGAAATTAATTTAATTAAGCATTAAATTTAATTATTAAAGTGATTTGTGAAAAACGTTAAGGCTTTAATTATATATTAAATTAGTTTGTAAAGTGTAAATGAATATTATTCTCAATATCAAATATTTTTAATTATAAATAGAATAATATTTTTAATTGCAACATTGTTAAATTTTAAATTAGCAATTATATAATATTGTTTATTTAATTGTTAATATGATTTTTTATTTTTTTTTAAAAGAGGGATATTTGGTTAATTACTATATTTGAAATGATAGATTTTTTTTAATATATATTTATATATATAAAGAATTTTTGTGATAAAAATGGTTGATTTAATTTAAATAATGTGATATTATGTTAATTGGATAAAATATTAAAACATACGTTGAATTAACTAAGTAATTGAAAATTATTAAATTTAAAGTGTAGTGGAGTTAGGTTTATGATTATTCTAAATGCAAAGATTTTACTCTAGGTGGAAACAAAGGTGAAAAGAAAATTATGAGGTGTTGAAAAATGAATTT
The DNA here is from genome assembly GCA_007258455.2 of Sequoia sempervirens. Lineage (NCBI taxonomy): Eukaryota > Viridiplantae > Streptophyta > Pinopsida > Cupressales > Cupressaceae > Sequoia > Sequoia sempervirens. The sequence goes on from VDFB02193867.1 coordinate 426,605,674, forward strand.
TGTGTATTGGCCATCTATCACTTAATTTCTCAGAAAATGAAAGAACTCTTCCTTATTTTTATTTTGGTGAATTTGGGTGAAATCATTGATTCGAAATGTTTACCAATACATCATTCGAAGAAGGAAACAAAGATTTGGAATTCAGAAAAATACACCCTGGTAAAAAGTGAAAAGAAAATCACAGTTGGAGAAAGTTGGAACAATGCTCACCAATTCCGTTATCAAACGAAGACCTTCGAGTTGGTGATTTATCTTAAATTCACATTATTCCGTAGATTTGCATAAAAATATCTTGTTTAAACAGTCTGATTTTATATGCATTTTGATGGTTTCATTTATATCGTTTGGTCTTATGCATATGTACAAGTCTGCCTACCTTCATTACCTTCGACTCCTTGTTCCTTTGGTTGGAATTCGAGACCATTATTAGTTTTGATGGCTGCTCATTTAATTGTTTTGACTGTAAGGGTCGAACTCATGTCTGAAAATTGATTTCTAAACTTAGTGATTTGTATTCTTAAACTCTCCTCTTTCTTTTGGAACACTATCTCTTATGTTGGAGGTTCGATTCACATAGTTTGAATGTCTTTATTTGCTTTAACATCCTTCTGGATTTAATTTTCCTTGTTCATAAGTCTATTTAGGGCGCTATATACTGTGGGTTGTATTTTGGAGTTTATACTTGGGCTTTGGATGCTTTCAAATTTATTTTAGCTGTTGTATGTAATTTTGGCCATGTGTTGCATTTGTCTATGGTCGAATGTGCTAAAGTGGGTAGGGCGAACCATAGGATAACTTTTCCCTATTTTTGTTTGTGAATCATTCATGTCTGTGTTCAGCTGCTTGCCAGGGCCTCAATTTGTAGTTTTTTTTTTAAAGACTATGTACATATATATGTGTGTGAGCGTGTATATGTGTAGGTTGTATATCTAATTTTGATTATGATATGCTCACTGTTGTATACCAGTAGAGTAGATTAAATTAAATATTTAGACATATCGAAAATAGATGTGTTTATGGTTAAACAATTTATGTTGTTGGTGTCTGTAAAAACTGTAAACTACCTATTATGATAGCATTCAGTTACAAAACTATATATGTAAATGTGAAAATAATTTTAATTTATTATATATATATCATGTCATTTAATTTGTAGAAATCAATGGTTCTTGTTTAGTTAAGAAATGGTATTCAAAACAAGATCAGTAATTATATTTAACAAAAATATCATTTTTATTTAAGGGATAAGTATATTTCTTTATTTTCGATACTGTATTTTATATCCAAAGATATGGGTGCAAACCCATACCTAAAGATTGCTTATTGATCGAATAATCCATTACATCTTGTAGAGGATATCCATAGATACTGGAGGGGTTAGATAATTATGTTTATTATTAAAGGTTGCAGTGGTATGTATAGAATATGAGATGTATTGATTTGGGCTTCTCAGTTTAAATAGATTTATAATATTATATTTATGTTTTATGCTGATAATTTTGTGTGGGCTTATATATATATATATATATATATATATACGGATAATTAATGGAAAGTTATATTTGATAAATTGGAAAAAAAAAAAAGGGCAATTATTTGAATAAATTTGAGGTGGTTAATCAAATAGGTCATTTCATTGCAAATTATTGTATTACTTGTCAATTTTGTAATGAATAATCTTTAATAATATTTATAGAGGATTGGTAGATAGGTTAAACAAGTGGTTGAGGATTTTTATATTTCAATTTCTTTTAATATATTTATTTAAGATAACTATACCAGTTTACATTAAGATGTCACTTTTCTTTAACATGATAAAGTAAAAATTCTAAACTATATGAAACAAAGAAATTATTGAAATTGTTCCTCAAAACTTAATTTATTATAGTGATTAGTTAATAAGAGAATGAGTAGTTGAACAATTATTGTCAAAATAAATATACAAATCATCTTAGGTGAAAGAAGCATGTAATTAATTTGTTTAGTTAACCAACGGTTAGGGAACAGTAAATATTGACTGAGGATAGTTCATTTAATTCAAATAATTCCAATTAAAGGCAATTGATTTAGATTTCCCTCTCTCTATCTAATAGTTGGTGAATACTGATTATTTTTATTATTTCAGTAAATTGCTATGAGAATTTAATTATTTAAGAATATTGTGATCAAAGTTCTTTTATGATTTTCAGGGTAGGAAATTAAATTATTATTGTGTTAATAGTGTAGTGAGAATATTTGTCTCTATATTTTCTTTAATTGTTTTAAATAATTTTCCCATAAGTGAAAAGTTAAGATGTAAAGAAAGTTTTAAATGTAGGTTTATGGATATTACTTTGTTTGGATTACTAAAAGTAGATTTAAATTTGTGATATATATAGTTTCTTAAATCGCTTTAAATGATTTTAAAATGATGTTAAAATATATTGTAAATGGATTGGTTGTAATATGCATTCCTTAATTATTTTATATAATTTCATAATGAGCATGTAAATTAAATGCAAACTAATTATTTTGAAAAATGCCTTGAAATAGATAACTTCTTTAGTTATTTTAAATTACTTCTTAAGAAACGAATAGATAAAAAAGTATTTGATTGTTTGTTATTTTTTTTAGGGTTTATTTATTAAATGTATTTTTGTTGTTAAAGTGGATCTTTGATAGTTTTTGTTCTATCTTCCTCTTGAATTGTTTCATTTTGAGGAGTTTTGATTTATTGAATTCATGATGAAATTTGTCTGGGAACCCTTGTCACTTTGTTTTACTCGGAGTTGTGAAGTTCTTGGGCAGACGGTTTTGAGTCTTCCATAGGCTAGGGGCAAACTTGTTCGCTTGAGTACTCGGTTGTTTAGTGCATCAGTTGATTCATCTAGTTTATGTGGTGGGTGGTACCTCCTTTGTTCTTGTTTCAGTGATATGGAATGGGTTTGCGAGATGGTTCTAGCCTCACATGTTGTGTGTTATGTACACCTTGATTTTTATGTGAGATGAGGTACACCCCTTGTGTGTTTTTGGTTTGGGTACCCATAGGGAGTAACTCTTCATGGGGGCTGATGCACAAAGGGGCTGTCAGGATAACCCATGGAAGATTTTCCTTAGCAAGTGATAATTTAATTAATGAACTAGTGGGTTTGGGTAGTTAAACACTAAAAAAAGATTAATTATGTGCCTCACCCATACCGTTAGTGCTTTCACAGGCTAAGGATGGGATGAGAAGAACTAGTTGGTAAAATCACTTCCTTGTCCTCACGAAAGGTAAGTGGTTCCACATGAGTCATCTTATTGAGCAGCACCTTGAGATAGGTAGTCAAGATAACCATAGATGGAGGCGGCACCTTGTGATAGGTTTTCTGGATAATCCATGTAAGGTCATGTGATAACACTCTCTTATAGTACTCATTTATTTTCCTTTGTTTGGTTGCCTCTGGGAGTGTTGTTTGTACTTTTTTGATGTTGTTTTATGTTGGTGTTGTGTTAGCCTTGTCTGCTTGACCATTGTTTGGATGTGGGTCCTTTCTTGTCATCTCCAAGCACAGGGGGTGGGCCTTTGGGTCCACATGGTTGGGTGGAACGTGTTATGCACCCCATTGGGTTCCCAAGTTGTGTTCGTGTTGCAGAAGCGGATGCAAATATTTCAAAGTTTCACCTAGTTGAAGATTGTTCTATGCCTTGTACCTTATTCTCCATTGATGTATTATTCTTGTACTTGATGTTCTCTTCCCGTTGATATAAGGGAAGCATTATGTAGTGTACTATTGTATCCATGATGTGTTGCATATGTGGGAATTAGTAGATCAAAATGCTTTGAATGCTTTAAAAGAAAATCAACAAACTCAATTGAAAGAAGACCAGAAGAAGGACAATCGAGATCTATTTATCATTCAATTTGCATTGAATATGTCAATTTTCCCCCATATAGCTGGTATGACAAAGTCAAAGGATGCATGGGAGGTTGTACAAACTGCATACCAAGGATCTGACAAAGTAAGATTGGTAAGAATTCAAATCTTTCAAAGATATTTTGAAAATTTAAGGATTAAAGAAGCTTGATTATGTTCAAGAATTTATTACTAGAACTCAAAGTATTGTGAATCATCTTAAAACACAAGGGGAAAGCATTATAGCAAAATATTCTAAATTTATTTTTGAGATCTCTTCCTCCAAATTTTGATTCAGTGGTGATAGCCATTGAAAAAAAAGGATCTCACCACCTCCAAAGTTGTAAAGTTGATAGGTTCATTGCAATCTCATGAGAAGCGTATGCAACAATCTATGGAATGTTTGGTGCAAGCTTTCTAGTCTGTTGTAAGAATTGAAGAAAAATCTACAACCCCTTCCTCTCATTCAAATAAATCTCAAGGTGATTCTACTTTTAATTACAGAGGATGAGATAATTGAAGAGGAAGAGGAAGAAGCTCCACGTATCGCAGAAGCATCCGGTGTAGGTATTTTGAAAGGTATGGACACTATGAATCTGAATGTAGAAAGAAAAAATCTGATTTGAATTAGTCAATAGCCAATTATACTGAAGAGCCTTTTGAAGATGCAAAGCATTCCACGTTCTTTAAATGTAATTTTGCAAAAGAAAATCACAAAAATGTGTGGTTCCTATATAGTAGATGCTAAAATCATGATAGGTAAATCTGATCTCTTTTTCAAATTAGATGAATTTTTGAGAAGTCGGGTAAAATTTGGTGATAATAAATAGGTCGATGTAATGGGAAAAGGTACCCTTACAATGAAAACTAATCAAGGAGAAACTAATTTTATTCATAACACTTTACATGTGCCAAAATTACAACATAATCTTTTAAGTATTAGGTAGCTTGTAGCAAAAAATTATAAGGTTGTGTTTAACGATAACTAATGTAAAGTATTTGATAAATTAGTTAACCATCATCTTCTAGCAAAGGCTTGTATGACAAAGAACAGATTATTTCCTCTCACATTGGTTTCTACTAAGTTGCATGCCCTCAAGGCAACCATACATGATTCATTGTAATAAGCCAACCAATTTTTTTTTTGAATTTTAATGAGCAATTTAGCACAAGCAGCACCCATTAAGGTTAGCTCAAATCCAAACCAATAGCTAGAAAATAACTCTACGCCAAGAATGCACACTCAATTCCAAGATGGAAGAGGTGTTGTCATATGCCATAGAGTATCGTGAGTGCTCGAAATGAAAGAACAGTGTTGAAAGTAACCCAACCCAAGAATGTGCACCAAAACCCGATGTTGGTGAGGTGCTAACATATGGCACTAAGGGTCTATGTATTTTGTGATGGCCCATCCAATCAACAGTATGATAATTACAATGGAAGTACAAGAAGTAAATGGGTGGCTTGTCGACCCCTTCCACTTTTCAGCGGGCAGTACAGAAAGAAAAGTGTAGTAAAATAAGACTGAACAAGGCCAATCTCTTCCACAAACGTGGGAATTAGGAAATTCCAAGAAATAAAGATGGATTGACAGTACTACTGTAACAACCTTACAATGAGATTTTTTCCTTCAAATAACACTATATTAGAGGATTCTTAATGTTGCAAATATGAAATATGTCTCTCCTATCACCAAAATGACTCTCTCAACAAAACCCAACTCAAAATGATAACTTCTAAAATCTGATATGACAAACCTGCAACTGAAAATGCACAGACAACCAACTACATGACTCACTAAAATGCTCACAACACTCTCTAAACTTCTTCAAATGACTGTAGCAAAGATGGCACCCAACTCCTAATGATAAATCCTCACTAAAAGCCTGTTTATATTTTTGCACAACTCCCAATGCAACCTCCAGAAATGTATGGCCCTCTAGGAAGGGCGACTTCACAAGATAAAATTAAAAACTTTGTTTTGAAATCTGCAAATTCACTAGTAGGGGCGCCCGAGACATAGGAATGGAACTACCAAATGCCCAAAACAAAATAAAATTCACTCTAAGACCTGCAAGCAAAAATGACTTTCAGCTAAGACTGCAACCAGCAACACCAAAAATTTTAAAAACATCAGAAATCTCCATTATAAGCTTCATTTGCATTTTCTATGTGAGAAGCAATCTCAATATCAGTTAGGTGTTATCTTTCAAACACGAAGACTGATCCTTGCTAGGAGGTATGCATTCCTTGAAGCACTTTGTCTGAATTCATTCCTGCAGCATAACAATATGGTAGACATCAGATAACCAAATGAAGAATAGAAGCCTCCTTTTATAAGCTCTCGAAAGAATCTCCAGAAGTCTCTAGAAGGTGCACCCAAAACACAAGGAGACGACAAATTCAAATTTTACGTTGACTTCATACTCCTTCAAATTGGCATCCCTTTCAAGGATGAAATAATTCTTTAATAAAATAATACTCTCCTCCAAAGTTGGCATCCACTTCACAAGTTGTATTTTCAACTTTTGAAATATTAAAAAACACCTCATGAGACGTCCACCCCTTAAAAATCCCCTTTTTAAACACAACTTGAAGTTATAATGCTAGGCCAAGGGGTCAAAATGAAAATATATCATTATTAAATTAAAATAACTTATCTCTCCAAAAATTGCACCAAAAATCCAAAATCAGCATTACCCACTAAACTACCTAAAGAGGAAAGTTTGTTGAGCTGATGCCAATAGGACCACTGCTAAAAATAGAATTTACTAAAAAATAGTAAATATAGAAAGTTGCTCAAATCAAAGTGCATGCAATACTATTCTGAAGCTCTCTAAAAACCCAGAAACAATCCAAAATCCAAAATCCAAAACTCTAAGTGCAAATCACTAGAAAATGCAGAAATAACCTCCTATAAAATAGGAAACCCTAATTTCAGCTTCCAGCTAGCCTATGGGCCTCCAAGATAAGCTAACGACCATCTGCACTAATCACTGCTGAGAAGGGGACATTACATTCATGGTTATGACACCAATGTTATGGTCATTCAGTTGGCACTCGGGATGATGGTGATGTTATTTGTTGCATTTTTAGCCTTCTGGGTTATTCTCCACATTTCTTGGAGAACATTGCTATTTTTAATAAGTGTCTATTTTGGCATCCAACATCTTCTCTCGTCATTAGTAGCTTCTTGGTGCAATCAATTTTTGTTTCAGATGTCTCATCGGTGCTTTTCGTAAGATGGTTGGAATTGTTTTAATATTTATGCTAAAGTTATAAAGTAATGTTTTAATATTACTTTAGTGTTAAATATTATAAAGTTAAAAGGTTATTTCCCCAAGTTGGATGCCTAAGGGAAAAGGGGACTTAAAAACTTATTTTATAAAAGCATTTTTTTGGGAAAAAGCAAAAAGGCACTTTTTCCTTCAACAAGCTGATAGAATGGTGTTAGTTTTAGAGTTACTCAATGCTAGGTTGAATCAACACTGTTGCACTTAGATTAGAATGGAATTTGACCTTCTCTAGAAACTGACCTCATTTGCAAGGTCCCACACCTTCATCTTAGTTCCATTATGTCATTGGAATGCTGGACTTATCTCCAACAGGGTGCAATTTCATGTGAGAACAGTTACTTAGTCCATGAAGCCACTCATTGGCTAGGCTTTAGGATGAGAATATTGATTTAATTAATTGTATGTTTACACTTATATGTAATAAACTAGGCGGTTAGATGTAAGTCTTTAAATAAGGTGGTTGTAGTTGTTGCAGGTCTTTAGTGAGCTTGTTGTAGTCATTAATATGGTAATTGTAACATTAATACAGTTGATGGAATAGTAAAATCTACATCTATATAATGCTACTCTCTCTATTTCAGGAGCAAGCCTTTTTCTCTCGTCTCATTTCCTTGTTCATACTAACATTGGGCACCTACAATTTTTATTGCCTTTGTAGTGAATTTTCTTAAAGGAGACAGTTAAAGCTTTTAGCATGAGCAACATTTTTCTATAATTCTATTTTGACTTCAAAGTTAAACAAATTAAGTTGGTATAGTATGCATGAATAGGTACCTATGTTGAATATGGAATATTGTAACTAATAATCTATTTTTAGATATAGAATCCTTATACTGCAAGTTCCTGTGACTTGAAATACTAAAAACAAATATAGTGTTGAAGTTTGGAATTGTTATCTTACATATTAAGCCCTTCAGTTCAGCTTTCCTTATTTTTTCTTAATCCTGTATGTTGCATTTTTCATACTGTTGATATTATTATATTGTATTAGTTCTAACTTTAAGCCATTGCTAAAAATTCCAATCATGAACTTATTTCCTGTCACCTTTTCTAATGCATTCTTGCATACATCCAATTTCCAAGGTTTCTGCATTAGGTCTTGGATGTTCAGGACTTTCAGGAGCCTATGGTTCATATGATTCTAAGCAAGATAAAACCAATTTATTTCAGCATGCTTTCAACTGTGGGATCACATTCTTTGACACTTCTGATTCTATGGTCATTTTGCCAATGAAATATTGATTGGAAAGGTAAATTTGATAATCTTGTACAGTTGCTTTTGAATTTTGATTTCTCACTAAATTTTTCTCTTGTTAGGATTTAGTACAGGTTTGTCTACAAACAAACTTTGTATATCAAAGTAAAGAATAAACCTTGTGCAAACATTGAATAATCTACAATTGTTAATGAGACAAGGAGGATGCATCTGAAGGTACATTAGTCTTAAAGGAATTAATTTGTTATAATAATTGGGTTGCAGGCCTTGAAATACTTACCTAGGGACAAAATTCAACTTGCAACGAAGTTTGGAGCTGTGATAAAGGATGATTTGAGTGTTGAAATCAATGGTACTGCAGAATATGTACAAAAGGCTTGTGAAGCTAACCTCGAACGCCTAGATGTGGAATACATTGATTTATACTACCAGCATCGTGTAGACCAAAAATTTTCGATCGAAGAAACGATGATCTTGATGTTTTGCATCTGAACAGTGCTATTTGATTTTTATTACCTAATCATTGGTTAATTTGTGTTAAATTATATAGGTGGGGGAATGAAGAAGCTTGTGGAAGAAGGAGAAATTAAGCACATTGGACTTTGCAAGGAAAGAATGGATACTCTAAAGAGAGCTTATGTTGTACATCCTATCACTGTAGTGCAATATGAATGGTCTTTATGGTCTCGAGATATTGAAAATGAAATAATTCCAACATGCAGGTCTTTATAATATACATATCTCTTTCTCCAATTCCAATTAGAATATGTCTCCTTTTGGTTTTCCTGATTTATTTCATAAAATAAAAAATAAAGGACTTGCATGAGCATCATTTCCAATTCATGGAGATCCATATGAGTATTTTTATGCATGTACACAAATTCTTCCATTCTCAGGAGTTTCTAAAATTGGAAACATTTTGAATGTCAATTTTCAAATTTTGATTTCTTCATATATAATTTCTGAGAGGAAGATAATACCTGAGATTTAATGATAAATATACTTTTAATGGAGTACATTCATTATATTCCAGCAAAAACATGCAATCAACATTTGAAAATTAAGCAAAACACTAGGCCTTTCAAAAAGAGTCTTTGAGTCACATCATTAAGATTTGTAATTTCAGAATACACTAATACTATCAAATTCCAATAACTTAAGAATCTACTCACTTATTGGTGATAAGTCCAACCAACAAATATGTGAATGAGTTTTATTGCTTGTTCAATAACCACCCAGCCATGTGCCATAAGAAATTTATTTTGGATAAATAATAAAAATGAATAGACAAGAGGCTAACAAGAAATACATGCTGCCAAGCAACATAAACAGTTATTCCATGGATTGTTCTTCGTCGTTAGACACTATAAAGAAGTTCCAGGCATATTTACTAAGACATAATCTAACAAAGAAGCCACCATATGAAAGAAAAGTGATATCTAATGTAAAAGGAGATAGCATACTATTACGAGTAGTGTTCAAAAGAGAAGCTATAAAAGGCAGTAGAAATCATTTCAAGGAAAATAAGTTATTGTTTTCAGCCCATGTGAAATATAGCTGTGAGAGTAGAATTCTAATATTCCATTTTCTTTGAAGCAATAATTTTTGACAGCAGCTTCCACTAACTAGGAAAAGAAAAGAAATATGTTATTCTTTTTTCCCCCTTTTCCCATCATCTAGCAAGCTTCGTTTCTCACTAGCAATTTCTTCATTTTCCTGTCTCATACACAGTTTGAATTTGTCTTGTTGGAAGACCACGTTGAGAATCAATCTGCACTGATGATTTCCCTTCTCATCTATTAGAATGTGTTTGATCTGAGATTGTTGTTAAAACTGAGTCTTCTTTCTTCTTCATTGGATTATATTCACTCTAAGGTTGTTGCAAGTGCAGGATAGCATGAAAATTTTACAAAAAATCATGCTTAATAATTTAAGGTTCCTTTTTGAGTTTCTATGTGCAGCTCATGCATAATTTCATTACGCATATGCTTTTCTGAAACAATTTTTTAATCAGTTTCCTGAGCCTGGGGATAGGTCAAAATTTCCCCTTCTTCAAGGTTCATTTTTCTCTCTTTGTTTTTTCTTTTCAATTGCTTTGTCTAAAGCGATTACAAAGGAGATATTTTTCATAGAGATAGTAATAACTACTTCATTCTTGTGGTTTGCATTGTGTTCTAGATTCTGAAAGGGTTTTGTCTATGTCATGGATGAAAATTTGGACTTAGCAATTATTTAGCAGGCAGAATGTTTTTAAAAACTCAGTACTTAGCAAAAAATCAGGGAAAAACTTGGCAATAATTTAGCAAATTTATCGAATATTTGAAAATACATAATGTTTTTTAAAATATTATTAAAAAACACACATAATTTTGAATTTGTAGAACATATTACTGTTTTCCATTATATATAAATCAAAATTAGAGTTTAATGCATATCATAGACCAAAAAATGAGTTGAACTTCTAAATACATATGTATGTTAATTTTCAATTCAATAAAAATTATAAATTATAAATTTCTTCTACCACTAAAGCTCAATAAAGTTTACTTATACTGTGGAAGTGGATGGTATAGTTGCAATATCCTCAGTGGGAGCTTCAATAGGTGTCTCAACCATATTGATAGGATCAAGTTGTGTATGCAAGGAGCTTGCCCTTGATGGCTCACCAACCTTGTATTTTTCCTTCTAATATGCTGCAACATTCATTTCCCTTTTAACTACCTCCCTCTCCAAATTATCTAAGTCATTATCAATTCAATATTGGATCCACATCAACATCCTTAGGCTCAACAATCCAATTTGAATATGGATCAATGTCATCAAGGTCAAGTGCATGATGTGTATCCTACCCGTGTACCTTCTTTTCATGCAACCAAATGTTGTACTACACATAGACAATGTCATTCAAGTGATTTTGAGTAAATTTATTGCACTTTATTGTGTGAATGGCTTAAAAAACACTCCAATTGTGCTTACAACTAGATGCACTACAAGGCTGAAATAAAATGCAAATGCCAAACTTTTGGAGATTAGGCATTGTGGCACCACAATCTTTCCACTAGAAATTTGCAAGGATAACATTTATAACTTTGTAATGGATTTAGGAAGCTTAAAAGTGAAAATAAATAACAAATTAAAATTGAACATATATAGTTTTTTTACTTGGTTGCAAAGTGACTCTCTTATGAATGCAAAATAATGTATGATTGTTGCCACTTCAACATTATTGTCCTAGGTAAGAGTTTCACTTGGTTTAGCCACATGGAAAATTCCCTAGGCAAATCTTGTACACTTTATAGCCAAAGTGGAGCTTGAGTTCTGAAATATCCCACCCTGATCTGAGATATTTGCTAACTAATTTTTGTTGTTTTTGTTTGTTTTGGTTTTGTAATTTTTTTAGCAAATTGACATATAATGCATAAAATTGAAGAACAAAGAAATGTTGAAGCACAAACATATTATTATATCATATTTATTAATGCCATGAAATTACATTGAAAGAATTTATACCTAGATGACAACCTCTAATCTTGAAAGCTCTGTAAAACCTTGAAGGATGATCTCCAAGAAATTGATGAAGCTCTTTGATAACCTATGAAATAAGATTATCTCTCAGAATGCCCTTAGGTGATCTTCCACACCTGTAGACATCATTCTCTTTGAGGGTTTAATCCTCAAGAAAGCTTGAATCTTCAAACTACCAGCAAACCCTTGTTGAAGCTCTTCTCCAAATTTCTCCAAACAAGAATAATAATCCAAAATCCCCCAAGATGACCTTTAAAATGCCCTTTTATAATATTCAATTTGCATATGACTTCTCATTTAATTTACTTTAATTTCATTTCCCTCATTTTTGGTGCACAACTTTATAATATATTATTTAATAATCACTTATATCTCCTTTTAAATTGACACTTAATTTTATATTATAAAATACACATTAAAATCACTTATATCCTTTAAAAATAAAGTCCCTTTTTATAATATTTGAATAACACTTTATTATTTGGCATTATTAATACTAAATGCACAGGACCAATATTACCAATATAATTCTAGGATATAAGTATGCCGCCATGCTAGATATAGATGCTCTACCAATTGACCATACTAGTGACTTACTATAAATAGTAAGTATGCATCAAAGTCTTCTGAATGGCCTTCGGAAGGCGCACCCCAAAAAAACTCAGCTGAAGAATATTGAAATAAGCACCAAAGGGTCTGCTGTCAAACCAAAGATTACCCTCAAAAGAGTCCCCTAAACACTCTATTAGTCTATGGGGACCAATTAGTAGACTAATTGTTGCGCCTAACCACTACCTAGGAAAAGGGGACATTACATATTACCATCCCCAAGATTGCTTGTCCCCAAGAAATCCATACCTGCAATACCATGGCCAAATACCAGGGTCCCAAATGAACCTGTAGAATGCTCCATTAGAATCTTGTGGCGTCAACATGATACCACTATACCCTGTAACTTGGTCAGCCCCTGTGGAAGAACAAAGAAATCCACTAGCCAAATCAATCCTTGGATCCCATAGCCAACTCAGAAGTCCATCATACCCAATACCAGTTGACTTTAGTTGTGCCACTCTGATACCCACTAGAAAAAAATTGAGCCAAGTTTCAAATTCTAGTTTTTGTGAGCAATTGTCAGGTAGAAACAACTTGAAGAACCTGCAAGGTTTGGAGTCATTTGTCAACGATGGAAGCACATCATACCTGTGTGAACTGAGTGACCCCTTATCCAACCCGTACTTATGTTCCATTAGATCATTCATACCTAGGATGAAAGAAAAATGATGAGAACACCTCAACACACAATCAAGGTGAAACTCACCCGCCTACAACAAAGGAATGCCAATATAGTCACGTGGTTTCCATACATCACCACTACCACCAAAAGATGATTCACAACACAAATCATGATGGATTGACCTTGCTACCACTCTATGAACCTTTTTTGCAACTCTGATGGAAAGATCTCTATCTAAAAGAAAATGGAGGTAGTTTGATTTTATTTCCTCCAAAGCGTGCCTAATAGTCCGCAAACTTCGAATAGAAGTTCCAGTCGAGACCCCATATTGTCTCTCCTCAAATTTTTCTAACCAAAGGAGGCATTCAACAAACTTATGTGTGCAATCAAAGTGGGATAGAGCTTGTTCAACCTTATCTCCAATGACCTTCAACTAATCCTTCCATCCCTATGACTCATTAAGTTGTTGATCACAATCAACTACATTACATGAAATTTCTTATTTGCTTTTAGGAGAGGGAAACATATCAGCATGGAAACCACTTTTCCCACTAGATGACATCTTGCATTCCTCTTGTAAAGAAGATGTGAAAACATTGTGTTCGATTACACAACTCTCTACAGAATCCACCTCTCCATCACAAGACCTGTCAATAACATCCTCCTTGCATCACCTAAAATGGGTACATCTTCAGGAACACCTACTGCCACATATTGTTCCCTGTTAAGCTCATCCAATGCACTCATCCCACTGATGTCACCTACACCTGTAAATGAAATGGATGTTTCTACATCCTCTATATGCACATTCCCATAATCTGTAGATGTATGCTCATCATCAATGGTTTCCATAGATAGTTGACTTGTAGTTGTAGGTGATGAAGACTGCGACAAGCTCAACTCCACGGTAAGCTCATCAGTACAAGACTCTGAATCTTGAAGGGCCATTTGAGTGCTCTTCAAAAATTCCATGGTGACCTCAAGCTCATGAGTGAGCTCATCAACCTCCTCCTCTTTCCCTTTTAGTGCATCATAATAGATCCCCTCAAGCATGAGAAGATGATCTATGTCTAATAGTAGATGTAGGTAATTATTTTTCATTAACCCCAACGCTTCTCTAAGTGCCTGAAACTCTACAAGGAAAAGTTCACTATCAAAGTGCTCTTGTGTCCTCAGAGTCCAACAACAGTTTTCCATCAATTGTTGAGCAACATCAAAGTGTCCTATGGTTGTAGCAATCATACCTTCGTTCACCTTCAATTGCCCTGCCAAATGATAAGACGCCTAAGACATCATTTCCACACAAAATTTTTGATTTGTAATCAACACTATGATACGATGTTAAATCACCATCATTAGCTGATTGAAAAACATCATGTGTTCCATCAACATTGGACACATCCTCATCAAATGTATTGTTGTTATGAACCTCATAGGATGGCTCAATTGGAATATTAGAGGCTATTGTTTTGACAACATCATAACACACTTCCTCTTCCAAAATAGATGCATGTACATCCAAGGCATCATCCTGGAACTCTGCCAAACTATCATCATGAAGTATGGCTTCCTCGTCACCTACCACTTCAGATTTGAACCCTTTTTCTTCCACCTATTTACTTGGGCATATGTGATTCAGCTTCCAAGGCCCCTTGCAAGTAGAGCAAAGTTTGGTTTCCTTAACTCATTTTTGCTGCCCTTCTGAATTTTCTCTCTGGAATCCTCATTCTCATTTGCCTT